>CM076583.1:1109680518-1110071187 GCA_034641835.2 Pinus albicaulis | reverse complement strand
CCCCAACATTACATGTTATTAATTACATTACAAAATTTGGGATAATGAAAGGGGTGTCACAGTCCCCTCCCCCTTTAAGGAAAATCGTCCTCGATTTTCAACTATCTGTAGAACCATTATATGCAGGATAAGGGATATGCCACTTTCATATAAACACAATTTTCCATGTCCTTAGTTGCAACTTCAAGCAATTCCATTCATTTTTCAAGGTTTAGTTACTTCTATACCTCCTAGCATTCCAACACATTCCTCCATGGTCGTCCATTGCTTCACAAGGCTTCCACAGTGAACAAGTTCAAGTCATTATTTTCTTGGACACATCAAATGAATTCGTGATCCCAATGCATATGTACATGCATATTTGAAAACCAATTCATTCAAGTATCCCATTCCTTGCAGTTATACACCTTCCAAGTTCAGTCATCCCCTTCTTTGCTTCCCCACTGTCTCAGGTGATCCATTCCTTGGAAAATATTCCTCACATAGGAAGAGTCTTGATACTTATGGAGTAGAGAATGCAAGGAATTCATTTGGCTTAATAAATGTATGTCATAGGGTTCTAGTGTCGCCACAATGGCCTTGTCCCTAGGATTTTCATATTTACAACCATCAAATATTCTTCTTAGATAGATCACCATCTCACCTATATCACAAGAATATGGTTTCCATGACATTAATCATAATAATTTAAATAAAATATTCTTCCTTTTTATTTTATTTTCCAAATTTTCTTCATATAGGAATCATATTTCATAAATATGAGATCTTCTATGGATGTTTCATTCTTGCATATGTTAGTTCTCAACCTTCATTATCATAATCAAGTCCATCTCAAATACAATATGTAGTTTCAATCAACTGAATAGTGGTAAGTGTTCATACATAAAATATTTTCATTGCAAGATTTATTACATCCCCTGAAATAATCTCAAACTTATTATACACATAATAATTCAATCAATTTCAATTGATTTAAAAATAAATCGAAATGAAGCTATCATTGCATTATTTATTTGCATCACAATCATTGCAAGAATTGCACAATGCATTTAAACATTTATTACAACAACCAGAGGGTCAAAATTGAAAGATACATATCTATAAATTCATGAGTAATTAGCTTTCACTTTTCTTTACAAGATGAGGGATTCATGCCACTCATTCCAATATTAAACAATTCCTAAAGCTTATTATAATCCTTTTATTTTCATGACATTCAACCACACAATTTAGTATCTCATGCACCATGCACTCAATGCACCAAGCATATGTACCCTAATGATTCATAATATGAGTGTCATGACAAAATCATGCCATATTAACTCATGGATGCATCACAAATTTTCTAGGAATAGTTACACACTAAGGTTTTTCTCCTCTATCATAACCCACTAGGTATTAATGACAAACTTGCTTTCATATACCAACAATTCTATACAATTTTACATTAAGTAGGAAAATCCAATCCTTCAATTACATGATCCTTGCCAAAAAACTCAACATTATATGATAGATTTTCTTGACTCAAGATTATAAAATAATGGGCCAATACTCATGGATTCATAAACACAATTGAGATCCATAAATTTGCTTCATTCATCTCACATTTTAATGCATTCTCTCAATTCATTACCAAACATATTTTATCTCATGAGTGTTTTATTCACATTTAATATTTTTCAACATGGTAGCTGTTATTGTCAGTCTAGTCATACTGCCATCAATGATCAAAACTGCTCTTTTTCATTTGCATATTAGGAGTCTCATGCCGAATAAATTTCACCATTCCGCTAGGTCATGGATTCATTGATGGTAGTAATTTTTCATTAGTTTTCCCTCATGAGGTGTTTGCTGATTCTCCTCTCTATGGTCTTTGGTCATGAGTCACTTTCACTTTCAAAAATCATGTCATTAGGGCATAGTATGGGTCTCATTAGTTTCTAGGGTCTCACCATGGTCAAAATTAATGAGTCGAATGTCAATAAATATCAGAAAGGTCATGAGGAAGTCAATAAAATCAAAGTCACAACACCTGGAAGATAAAAGAGATATTTTATTCAAATCGATGTAATTTTCACTTCAAAACCATGTCTTGAGGTGAAAACATGATATTTTTCCTTTATTATCATTCATTATGTAATTTTATGTCATCATATGTAATAAGTCACAATTCAGAAGCTGCCATCTCCACAAAAGTCATCACCCTTCCTTCAGAGAAAAATTCCACAGCATGTTCAGTGCCAAATCATCTTCTAAGAAAATCCATTAGAAAGAGCCCGGAAAGAGCTTTCCAACAGTATATTACACTCTTAAAACTGACTTCTGGATTGAAATTTATGCTTAAGTGAAGAAAAAGTCCCCTATATCCTCAAATAATCCCTATTTCCCATTTTCCCCTAAACCCTATATTTAAAGGTTTATATTCTCCTTGTAAAATCCCTTTTTCCTTCCTCTGATTACAAAACCACATTATAAAACACATATGCGATTAACCATGCCATAGCAATTTATAATAAAGTTCTTTACATTATAATCCCCGCCATTATAAACCACTTCCCCTTTTCATAACCCCTTAAACTTTAGAACAAAGTTTAAGTTTTGTATTATAAATCCCGCCGATCGCACCCCCGATCTAATCGCTTCGATTAATCGCATCACAACATTTTTATTGCATGCTCTGATTGGTCCTTTGTGAAAACTTCTGATGTGATTATATTAAGAATCTCCGATTGTAGACCTTCGATTGGCCCCGCCCGATGCAATCCCGGCCGTTGATCTGATTGTCGATCGGATGGCTCATATGCGATCAGGCCATCGCAATCGGCGCTTTCATAAGGCCCTCCCCAATTGAGCGCTCCTGATTGATCTCCCCTAATTATCCCTCAGCCATTGATCTTCCCCCTCTGATCCAGCGACCCACCACCCATCGAACCTTTCCAATCAGCGTTTTCACTTCACTACCCTCCGATCCCCGATGCCGATTGACTTATGGGCCCACCATTTAAATACTTCCATCCGTTCATAATATAAAGGGCCTTACCCTTTGTTTATCCAAACTTTGGTTATATTTGTTACATAAAAGGCCTTTCCCCATCGCATCGGTGGTTTTATTATATATTGCTTCCCACTCCTTCCGATTCCGATTCTGATTGCCCTTATGACTTAATCACATCGGAGTTTTCTGTCACTCCATTGTATTTCCCCTTTCTCGAGCCCCTCCGATTCTGATTGCGATGTGGGTCCCGCCTCCTTTCCCTTCTCCTTTCCCATTCAGAATTAATTTTTCCCTTCACCGAAAGCATTATTTCATTCTAGTTTTATTTCAAAGTATTTTTATAAAAGTCGGTTTTCTTCAAACGAATAATGGAAAGCAAAGGAAACAGTCAGCTAGCCATGAGCTTGAATTAAAGAAAAGATGTCTACAGCAGTAGAGAAAATAGGATCTAACTGCCTATTTTAGTATTCAACAACGAAACTGTGAAATATGCCCAGTAATCAAATGTAATATTGTTCCTTCTTTAGGGCAGATTGTTAGATTTCTTTTCTATGATTAGTTTTCAATTCTTCAGCTGTTATAACAACTCCCTTTTTCTGTGGATCTATGTTCCCACATTTCAGTGTATTTAATGTAATTGTAAATAATTGTAAAGGGGTCTGAAGTCTGTAATTCAACAGTAGGGGAATAGTGTGGAAGAAAATCTCTGCGCTCCATTGTACAGTTTGACAGGGATTAATAAGAGATGCAGCTCTGATTTGTGGGATCCATGTGGTATGATATTTAACATTTGTTTTTCTCCTTTGTTTCATATGTGAATTGTTATGTTTCACCTCTCATCCATAAACATTTCCTGTTGAATTCTTTCAAGATAGAAAGGTAGAATCCATTTTTATATGCTCTGCCTTGGGAAATCATTCATACTCTATGTCTTTCTTCTGTTTGAAAAAGGATCCATTTATTGTGCCCTTTTCAGCTCCTCACTAGTCTTTCCATCCCATATTTATTAAATTTTAATTTCTAAAGTTTCCTGCCTATCTTGCCCCATGAAATACCCTATGTCCTGATTTAATTCGCCTATTTCAACTGTCCTTTTGTCCCTCACATCCCTAAAATTCATTTGTTTTATTAAACCTTTTCCTATCATTTTATCTAGCCTAATATTAGTCCACTATTGTGTTTTATTGAATATCCATTTCATGGAGAGAGCCCTCTCCTGTCCTTGTAGGGTTAGCTACAAGGCTGAGCGTGGTTTAGTTGTTACCCTGTTTTTCCCTTTTCAGCCTGGGGTCCATTTCGAGTGCTAACATCTTTGGTGACCACACTGGGGAATATCTTGATCTGACTGTCTGTGAGCGCATATTCTCAACTTTAGAAATGACTATGTTTATTCTGTTTTGAAAGAAATATTGAAATAGAGGCGTTGTAGGAAAGTGAGGCATATTCAGGCCGTGTGTCATAAAGAGTATTGAAAAACTCAGTCTAAGGTTAAAAACCTTGGCTACATTGAATGCGACGCTTTTAAAGAAATCTCTGTGATTGAAGTAAAATATTGGTTTGATTTACCAATGGCGGTTTTGGAAACCAAAACCATCCATTTCGCACCACTTTTTCCCTAGAGCAAAACTACTCCTAAAAAACGCGATCCAGTGAGATTTGGGCACGTCATCACCCAAAAACCACCCATTTCGCGTGGCTCTCAGCTGTTAAACTTCTGCTGTGGAAAAAACGTGATATCCACGAGAACCGTTCGATCTGAATCTCCTTTGATCTGACGACAATCACGCGCCTAGAAGCACGGGTGGTAAATCAAGGTACTACCCAACGCTTTTATATTATTATATATCTATTTTATTCATAAAAAAGCGGAATATGGATGCGTGGGCCCCTGTTGTTAAAATATATGTTGCATTGACAGAACAAAAGCATATAAGTTCGAAAGATTTAAAAGGATCGCGTCATTGTTATAAAGTTGGATATTATGACTGGGTAAAGTCGCTTAAATATTTTTTGAGCGTATTCCCTTATATCATATATTTGCTTGAGAAGGTTTGAGATATCATTATAAAGCGAATATTGTAGCAACGCTTTGGGAAAAAGATATAACTACAACCACTATTCTTGAGTCATAATACATTTCTGCTATTAGAGCATAAAGGTCAGATTACCCCAGTAAAGGTTCTCTTGTAAATTCCTCGGTTCTGGAAAATGATTTTCAGAGTCTGTTAGGGTGAAACCGAATTTTTGTACAGTAGAAATTTACACACACTGGCTTCAAGAAGATACACCAGGGCTAATCTAGATCTAAATCCTCCCCCTGTGTTTGAAAATCCAAATCTTATCCCAAGAATTGTCAGAAGACAAGAAGGATCACTAAGTCCCAGACTTGTCTTCAGATCCTATACTTGGCCTAGTGAGTGGTTTTTTGTAGAAGATATTTCATTTGAAGAGAATTTTGAGCTTTCTTTATTTAGAAATAAATCTGAAACTGACATTGATGATACAGTTTTAGATCATGACTTCCTTGTAGATATTGAAGTCCAAAGAGAAAATTCCTCCATTGACGATTACATTTTGAATTCTCCTCAGTCCATCACTGCAACTAATATCCTTGAGCCTTCAGAGTCATCAGGAATGAAATTGCCTCTTCCTAATTCATCACCATCCCCTTCAGTCAATTCCCAATTATCATCTCCTCCATCAACACCTCCCTTAAATCCCAGTAATACAAACATTGTTGTAAACCCCCCCAGAGTTATGGCTGCCAGGTATGCACCCCTGGTTTTACCTTAGGTTCTCAATGACATGCCTGCTGACTATCAAAGAAAAATTCCCATTTTTGATGCCACCCAAAGCATCACAGCTCAGCAGCATGTTGATAAAATGAATGACTTTTTTGATTTACATGAGGTAGAAGCAAAGAATGTAACTACCAGGTTGTTTGTTCAGAGCTTCGGAGGTAAAGTTAGGAAATGGTTCAGAGCCTTACCAGTAGGCTCAATTCGCACTTTGCAGGAGTTGCACACACAGTTTTTAGACCGGTGGGAGGTAAAAAAGAACCCACTCCAAATTTTGTCTGAATATGAGAATATTAAGAGAAATATGGGTGAAACTGTGTAGGACTATTGTTTAAGATTCAATGTTGTATATAACGCTATTCCAGCTAACCTGAAACCTCCTGTGGGATTAGCATTATTGAAATTTCCGGATGGTTTTGATGCCGATATGGCATATCAGCTGTGTGAAAGAGATCCGTCTTCACTTGAAGACATGCAGAAGATAGCAGTAAGCGTTGAAGCTAATATGTTGGCTAAAAGAGCACAAGCCAGAGCTGAGAAAAGAGTCACAGTGAAAGAGGAGGCCTCTCCTTCAGACAACAAAATGGACACTTTGATCAGAATAGTGGAGAATATGGTTGATATATTAACCATTGAAGATAGACCTGAGCCTCAAATAAGAAATTCTAATTTCAGAGGGCAGCAACCCCAATTTAGAATCAAGCAGAGAGAGAAAAGAGAGCAGGACCAAGCAGCGCCACCACATTAGCAGATTAAAACACCATTGCAGCAGAACTACGTGTAAGGGACGGATTCAGATGATGATGATCCTGTGATTGAGGCCAATCACTTTTCACAGCTTGGTGTGCCAATTTTCCTCACAGAAGACGAAGAATACACAGTGGCGACTCTAGATGTTCGAAGGGACAAAAAGTTCATTTTGGCCAATGACACAGTGTTGGGAGAAGAATCTGATGACTACCAGAGAGGGTATATGAACGCTTTGTCAGCTCAGAAAAGGTAGTACTCTTTAAGGAACAGAAACGTTACAATCAGTCCCATTCAGAAAAGAAAAGAGCTCCAAACGAAGAACGATGCACAGAATAAAGGAAAAGAGCTGACTGATCCTTCTTCCAGCAAAGCACCTGTAGCTACTAATATAGCAAATGAAAAGAAAAAACAGAGTAAAATAAAGGAGAAAACAGAGAAAATAGACCCTCCTATTAAAGAGGTAGAAAAAGCTCCTTCTGGTAATTTAGAAAATGAAATTTCAAAGCTGAAAGTGTTTATGCCTCTCACAGAGTTGGTGAAAAATAGTGCATATAGAAGTCAGGTGTCTAAAGTCTTGCAAATAGACTATGTTTCTAATATGGTTAATGTAGAAGATGACTACCCTTAACTTATTTTTGGTCTAGCCACAGAAGAATCTGAAGAAAATGAAGTCCCTCCTTTTACCTGAGTCTTAGAGTACATGAGTTCATCTTGCATAATGCTATGTTGGACTCTGGAGCCTCAGATAATTTGATGCCCAAAACTGTCATGGAGAAACTAGGCCTTGACATTACTCGAAAATACCATGATTTGTATTCCTTTGACTAAAGTAGGGTCCATTGTGTTGGTCTTATCAAAGGCTTGGTAGTGTCTTTAGATCAGATTCCAGCAAAGAATGTCTTGATGGATGTACTTGTTTCTAATGTCCCACCAAGGTTTGGAATGCTCCTATCTAGGTCTTGGGGTGCAAAACTCAAGGGAACTATGCAACTTGAATTCTCTTATGCCACTATCCCTGTATTTGGCTAGTTGAGAAAGTTATATGGGGAAAAGAAAATGAAATATATGATTACTAGCAAAGAGAAGCAAGTAAACCATCCCATTAATGTTGTCCACACAGATTTAGAATCCTTTGTCTTGTATTCGGATGGTGGTTTAAATGATGAAAATGTTCAGTTGGTACAAGTAGATGAAATACCTGAATTTTCAGAGAATTTCAGAGAAGTCCTCAAACAAGAAAAAGACAAAGCAACAAGCACTTCTGAGTCTCCTGCCTGCCAGCAGCCAAAAGACAGTGAACAGCCAGAAATCAGCCAAGGTAAAGAGGAGAAAGGAACACAATTCCAGCATCTACAAGAAGAAGAAGAAGGCCTGTGGAGCATGGATTTTGATGGAGCTGTTGGTAAGGATGGAGCTGGTATTGGAATATGGATTAGGAGCCCTGTTTTCCAGCTTGAAAAGGTTCCCAACAATGTTAGAGTTTGTGCTTATAAGTTGGCTTTTGACTGCTCTAACAATGAAGCGGAGTATGAGGCTTTGATTGCAGGTCTCAAAATTTTTAAGAGGCTGAATGCAAAGAGGATTTCTGTGTATGGCGACTCCAAGCTGATAATCAAACAGGTGAAAGGAGAGTACCAAGCGAAACATCCGAGATTGAGGGCATACAGAAATGCAGTCTTGGACATTTTGAAGACATTCCCAGAGTACACTTTGACAGTAGTACCCAGGATGTAGAATCTCATTGCTGATTCTCTTGCCACTATTTCTAGCAACTTGAAGATTCCGATGAACTCCATAAATAAGTTTGAGATCTATGTCAAACATAGGCCTGCTGTTCCGGACAATTTAAGGTATTGGAAAGTATTTTGGGATGATAATGAGATTAATGCATTTTTACAGGGTGATGGAAAATTCAAAGACAATCCAATATAAGGTGAGTATGAGGTTGATGATCAGGAGTTGGAAGCAAACTAGATGGACATATTGCAGCTAAAGGATAATGTGATCCCTAGAGGTCTCATACCTCTAGAGGAGATTTTTGACCAGGATGATGTTGCAAAGAAGCCAAGCTTGGTGCCCACTAAGAAAGGTGTTGAAGATGTGAATCTTGGAACAGTTGACCAGCCCAAGTTTGTGAAATTGTCAAAGACATTTTCCCCTGAGGTAAAGGAGAAGTATGTTAAGTTTCTTTCTGAATTTTCTGATGTGTTTACATGGGATTATTCAGATTTGAAAGTGTATGATAAGAACATAATCCAGCATACTATTCCTATCGAGTCGGATCAGAAGCCTTTCAGACAGAAGCTGAGAAGAATCAATCCAAAGCTGCTACCATCCATCGAAAAAGAGGTAAACAGGTTGTACAAAGAAGGTATCATAGTTCCCATTAGATTTTTCGACTGGATTTCAAATTTGGTCCCGGTGCGTAAGAAGATAGGAGAGATAAGATTGTGTATAGAATTTCGGAACTTGAATAAAGCATCCTTAAAGGATAATTATCCACTTCCGAAAATGGATCATATTATGCAGAGGGTAGTTGGAGCATCCAGGATGTCATTACTTGTTGGCTACTTAGGCTACAACCAAATATTGGTGCATGAGAAGGACCAAGATAAAACTGCCTTCACAACACTCTGGGGAACCTTTCAGTATGCTAAAATGCCATTCAGACTGAAGAACGCGGGGGCTACTTTCCAGCATGCAATGGAAATTACTTTTGCAAATGAAAAATATGTTTTTCTTGTTGTTTATTTGGATGATTTGATAGTGTTTTCAGGATCAGATGATGAGCATTTGCATCATTTGAGAGTTGTTTTTCAACGTTGTAGAAAGTTTGGGATTTCTCTCAATCCCAAAAAGAGTCCCTTTTCCATGGATGAAGGAAAATTACTGGGCCATATCATCTATAAAGATGGCATCCACATCGATCCATCTAGAGTGGAGGCAATTCAACACATATATCTTCCACGAAACAAGAAGGAGATTCAGGCCTTTAATGGTAAGATGATTTTTTTGCACAGATTTATACCTAACTTGGCTGAACATTTGAGAGAAATGACCAATATATTGAAGAAGGACAGCACTGTTAAATGGAGTGAGGAGGCTATCAAGTCATTCAATCTGGTAAAGTTTTCTTTGTCCAATGCCCCAGTTTTGATCAGTCCCGACTATACTCAAGATTTTATTATCTTTTCGTTTGCATCTGAGCATACTATGGCTGTTGTTTTAATGCAAAAGAGAGATGAGGTAGAAAAGCCAATTTCCTTTTTCAGTAGCACTATTAGAGATGCTGCTTTAAGGTATAATATTATTGAAAAACAGGCGTTGGCACTTATCAAGGCATTGAAGGATTTTAGGGTCTATATTCTGCATTCACATACTATAGCATATGTCCCGAACGCAGCAGTGAAGGATGTCTTGATGCAAACTGATCTAGAAGGTCGAAGAGGTAAATGGATAGCAGCTATGTTGGAATACGACTTGGAGATAAAACCCATGAAGTTGATCAAAGGAAAAGGCTTGGAGAAATTGATGGCCCAATCAAATCTGCGTGCCCTGGATATAAACCTCATAACAGCAGTAGAAGAAGAAGAAGATGAAGGTTTGCTGGTTCCAATTTCAGATATTTTTCTGCAGTCTCCTTGGTATTCAGATATTGTATATGTCCTTCAGCATCTGTCACCTCCTACAGGCATGTCTAAGGGTAAAGGTATATCTCTCAAACTTAAATCTGCTAAATACTTCATTTTAAACAGTGCTCTGTATTGGAAAGATCCAGGAGGTGTTTTGCTCAATTTTCTGGTGGAAGAAGAAGCTCACAAAGTAATGCATGATTTCCAAAAAGGTGATTGTGGCGGTCACTTGTTTTGGAAGACTACAACTAACAAGGTATTGAGAGCCGGGTATTATTGGCCCACATTATTTTCTGATTTATACAAAACAGTGATGAATTGTCATGAATGCCAAATCTTCCAAGGGAAGAATAATTTGCTTCCGCTTCCTTTGAAACCAGTTTCAGTGAACATGCCCTTTCAGTAGTGGGGGCTCAATTTCATAGGAGAAATACATCCCACGTCCTCAGCACAACACCGATGGATATTGAGAGGAACAGATTAATTTACGAAATGGATCGAGACTGTCCCAACAAGGCAAGCGACTGACACGGTAATTATTCAATTCCTTAAATCGAATATTTTATCTCGCTTTGGCTGCCCATGTAAAATTGTAACAGATAATGCAGCAGCGTTCCGATCCAAGAAGATGGTCGATTTCTGTGACAAATACAACATCGCGCTAGCCCATTCTATAGCATATTATCTGCAAGGCAACGACCTGGCAGAGTCATCGAACAAATCGATGATAAATATAATTAAGAAAATGCTGGAGGCAAACAAAATAAATTGGCACCGAAAGCTCATCAATGCACTATGGGCAGACAGAGTTAGCAGTAAGAAATCAATAGGTATGTTGCCTTTTGAATTAGTTTATGGAACTAATGCTGTCTTTCCCACATCTCTTACAGTCCCAGTTATGAAATTATTACAAGAAGTTGGCAGCGAAGATGATGAAAACCAGCGAAGGATCAACCAGATGATCCACCTTCAGCAAACAAGAGAAGAAGTGTCACAGAATGCGATTCAGTTGCAGGAGAAGATTAAAAAGATCTATGACCGAAAGACTAAAGCAAAAAAGTTTCAGCTGGATGATGTAGTGTTGAAATGGGATGCAAGGAATGAAGACTAAGGGAAGCACGGTAAGTTTGAAAACCTTTGGAAAGGGCCATACAAAATTTCAGCATACAGGGGACAAAATGCCTTCTTGCTTTCAGAAATGGATGGCCAGGATTGTCCTAGAGGAGCAATAAATGCTAGGTTGTTGAAGTACTACCATTGTTGAAGACAATGGATCAGGATCTATATCATCATCATTGTATATACCAGATTATTTTGATCAGAGTTCAAATACACAGTAATTCAAGTTTGGGGCCCGAGGTGAAGGCTATAAAACTTGGATGATATGTGTATGGTTTGGTTTTATTTTAGTTTTCAGTCTTAGTCTTGAGTCAGAGTCAGTTTGCATTTGTGTGAGTTTTCAACATTTTTGACTCCATGCCCAATGGATAAGGCTACTTGGTGTACGGTGTTATTGGCACCTCCAAGGAGCTACCATCCCCATTGGAGCCAATGTTAGTGTCAGTCTAGTCATACTTTTATCAGTGATCAAAACTGCTCTTTTGCATTTTCATATTAGGAGTCTCATACCGAATAAATTTCACCATTTCGCTAGGTCAAGGATTCATTGATGGTAGTAATTTTTCATTAGTTTTCCCTCATGAGGTGCTTTCTGATTCTCCTCTCTATGGTATTTGGTCATGAGTCACTTTCACTTTCAAAAATCATGTCATTAGGTCATAGGATGGGTCTCATTAGTTTCTAGGGTCTCACCATGGTCAAAATTAATGAGTCGAATGTCAATAAATATCAGCAAGGTCATGAGGAAGTCAATAAACTCAAAGTCACAACACCTAGAAGATCAAAGAGATATTTTATTCAGCTCGATGTAATTTTCACCTCAAAACCATGTCTTGAGGTGAAAACATGATATTTTGCCTTTATTATCATTCATTATGTAATTTTATGTCATTATATGTAATAAGTCACAATTCAGAAGCTACCATCTCCACAAAAGTCATCACCCTGCCTTCAGAGAAAATTTCCACAGCATGTTCAATGCCAAATCATCTTCCAAGTAGATCCATCAGAAAGAAACCGGAAAGAGCTTTCCAACGGTATATTACACTCTTAAAACTGACTCTGGATTGAAATTTATGCTTAAGTGAAGTAAAAGTCCCCTATATCCTCAAATAATCCCTATTTCCCATTTTCCCTTAAACCTTATATTTAAAGGTTTATATTCTCCTTGTAAAATCCCTTTTTCCTTCCTCCGATTACAAAACCGCATTATAAAACACATATGCGATTAACCATGCCATAGAACTTTATAATAAATTTCTTTATATTATAATCCCCACCATTATAAACCACTTCCCCTTTTCATAACCCCTTAAACTTTAGAACAAAGTTTAAGTTTTGTATTATAAATCCCGCCGATCGCACCCCCGATCCAATCGCTCCGATTAATCGCATCGCAACATTTTTATTGCATGCTCTGATTTCTCCTTCGTGAAAACTTTCGATGCGATTATATTAAGAACCCCCAATTGTAAACCTCTGATTGGCCCCGCCCGATGCGATCCCGGCCGTTGATCTGATCGCCGATCGGACGGCTCATATGCGATCGGGCCATCGTAATCGGTGCTTTCATAAGGCCCTCCCCGATTGAGTGCTCCCGATTGATCTCCCCCGATTATCCCTCAGCCGTTGATCTTCCCCCTCCGATCCAACGGCCCACCGCCCATCAGACCTTTCCAATCGGCGTTTTCACTCCGCTCCCCTCCGATCCCTGATGCTGATTGACTTATGGGCCCACCATTTAAATACTTTTTCCCGTTCATTTTATAAAGGGCCTTACCCTTTGTTTATCCAAACTTTGGTTATATTTGTTACATAAAAGGCCTTTCCCCATTGCATCGGTGGTTTTATTATATATCGCTTCCCACTCCTTCCGATTCCGATTCCAATTGCCCTTATGACTTAATCGCATCGGAGTTTTATGTCACTCCATTGTATTTCCCCTTTCCCGATCCCCTCCGATTCCGATTGTGATGCGGGTCTCGCATCCTTTCCCTTCTCCTTTCCCATTCAAAATTAATTTTTCCCTTCACCGAAAGAATTATTTCATTCTAGTTTTATTTCAAAGTATTTTTATAAAAGTCGGTTGTCTTCAAACGAATAATGGAAAGCAAAGGAAACAGTCAGCTAGCCGTGAGCTTGAATTAAAGAAAAGATGTCTACAGCAGCAGAGAAAATATGATCTGATTGCCTATTTTAGTATTCAACAGCGAAACTGTGAAATCTGCCCAGTAATCAAATGTAATATTGTTCCTTCTTTAGGGTGGATTGTTAGATTTCTTTTCTATGATTAGTTTTTAGTTCTTCAGCTGTTATAACAGCTCCCTTTTTCTGTGGATATATGTTCCTGCATTTTAGTGTATTTAATGTAATTGTAAATCATTGTAAAGGGGTCTGAAGTCTGTAATTAAGCAGTAGGGGAATAGTGTGGAAGAAAATCTCTGCGCTCCATTGTACAGTTTGACAGGGATTAATAAGAGATGCAACTCTGATTTGTGGGATCCATGTGGTATGAGATTTAGCATTTGTTTTTATCCTTTGTTTCATATGTGAATTTTTATGTTTCACCTGTCATCCATAAACATTTCTTGTTGAATGCTTTCAAGATAGAAAGGTAGAATCCATTTTTATATGCTTTGCCTTGGGAAATCATTCATACTCTGTGTCTTTCTTCTGTTTGAAAAAGGATCCATTTATTGTGCCCTTTTTCATTCCCCTGTTTCAACTGTCCTTTTTTCCCACACATCCTTGAAATTCATTCATTTTATTAAACCTTTTCCTATCATTTTATCTAGCCTAATATCAGTCCACTATTGTGTTTTATTGAATATCCATTTCACGGAGAGAGCCCTCTCCTGTCCTTGTAGGGCTAGCTACAAGGTTGAGCGTGGTTTAGTTGTTACCCTGTTTTTCCCTTTTCAGCTTGGGGTCCATTTCGGGTGCTAATAGTAGCTAAATGCATGTACACATTATTAAGATTTTACAAAATATTTTTGTGTTGACAATTTTTTTCCTTAACCATACCGCTTCTTGGGCATCCATGCAATACATGCATTAATTTGAAAAAAAAAAGATGTCAAATCCAACTAAAAGGAATTCTTACCCAATTCCTTTTACTTTTTACCTTTGCTTGCTACTTTCCCTACTTACTTGGCTACAATCACATGCATTCTTTGCTAAGATATTTTCAAGGATTTCAATTGGCTTCTTAGCATACTTGATGTTGAAACATTCAATAACCCCTAAAATGATCTCAACCTCACATATTAGTCATAAATCTGTCACTTCATCTGCTTACACACAAGTTTCAATGAATATTCATAAAGGTCATTTGCACTATGTATCCAATTTACACATTGAAACAATTCCTTCAATCATGCACCCAAAAATGTGCATAAAATTTTTCATGCATATGCTACACTTGCACATATTTCATGTTATTCATGCACATTTATTTTTAAATTCAAATTTTAGCCTCTCTTGTTTTTAATCATTCATATGACAAGTCTCATAAGCATAAGCAAAATACTTTCTTTCATGTGGTATTTAACAATAAGACATAAATCTTGCACACTTTCCATATGAACATTCCATGTTACATGGAATTCATCTGTTAACCTTACTGTATTAGCCAAAACATAGTGAATACTAGTTATTATTTGCTTACCATTCACACATTTATATTATTTTCATTAATAAAATGTATTTTCCAAGCACATTTTTAAGTTAAGGGAATCTCCCTTCTTAATCCATTTTCAAAATTGTGACTTCACTATCCATCTGGTTCATATTGACCCAGTCAATCCCTCCTTGATTGATCCTTTTCCCACAAATTCACTCTAATGCAGCTTTGTAAGGAAAGCTTCCAAGTGCATTGGGAATTTCATCAAAAGAATAAACACAACAATTTTATCAACACAAAGAAATATATTTTCTCGAATTCTTAGGAGGGTCACAACCCAAATGTATTCCTTGTAACAAACACGGGTCCACCCCCCTTACACTCCTGTGCATATGAGTTTTCTTAACGCAAATTATATCAATACAATTGTCTTAGATCATGATCATTCCTTCATGCATCTCACAATCATATACTCATATCATGCACTTAATCACACATTCAAATAATGCTTTAAGTGTGCATAAAATCCAAGAGTCATAATCAATAATTCTTAGAACATTTATTTGGAGAAAACCACTCACTAGCAACAAACTTCTCATTTTCTCTTAGCAATAGGTTCTTCTGCTCCTATTTTGTTCAACAATGGTTCATTATTAGGTTGGGCCATGACTCCACAAAGACATTGGCTTACCAAGAACCGAGTATGATACATAAATAATATTAAACATAAATAAGGTCAAGGTACCAACCCCAACAACCTCTAAAAAACAATATCACATCCCACCATCAACCCACTAGACCCAAGGAAATGCATCCCCCTTCTTTGATCACAATAGTCCATCGGGCTATGCCACTATCCTTCTAGGGTCTCCAAGTTGGGTTGGCTAACAATGCCTCAAATCCTTGTGTTTTATAGGAGTTTCATCCACCTACATGGCTCCAATTACTCTCCAGACCCCATGCACAAAAACTTGTCCCTAATATCCCCCCTCCAGGGCTCTAGCCTTCCATAAGGAAACCCAAGGATAAGTTCACTCACAACACTATCACAACATGCATATCAACATGCATAGGTGCCACTTGTACCATCCTCTCATCAACATCCTATATTCCATATCCTTGGTTCCACAAGGCTACATGCGACACCTTCATTGGCTTCCCAATCATGTTGTCAACATGTTCTTGGTTACATGTTCACCATTAACCACTAATAGTCATATGAGTCATGTTATGAAAATAGACTACTCCAAGTCTTTAAGCATGCACATGCATTACTTTATGCACCTAACATATCTTCTTGCATCTAACATATCATTATTTAATATCTATTCAATGGACATGCATATCTAAAATATTTCATCTTTTGAATTTTTATCATGCCTATGCTATTATTCATCAACATATGCTAACTTCTCAAATCATTAAAGAAAATTATGAAAACTAGCAAAATAAAAGTGAAGAGATTCCCCCTCGTACTTATGACTGCGTCACTTGGCCATAAAATTTTGCAATTTTTTTGAGATACTCTAAGGATCTAGTTAGCATCCTCCATGTTTATCTTGCTACATCAAACTCAAGCCAATATTCAAGTAACATTAGTGCATTCATATATATAGAAAAATAATTTCATATAGCATAGATATTAACTTAAAACTTAAATTATTTCCTATACTCAAGCCCATCCATGTTCAATGTTGAACCTTAGCTCTGATACCACTTTGTAACATAATATTAGAGTTCTCATTTCATCTGTTCTTGAACCCATCCAACTCTAGTGATAACCATGCTCTGCTACCACTTTGTCACATACCCATACTAAATTTATCCTAACCACACTTGTAAAAACTTGATTTTCATCTCTCATACATTTTGTCAAACACTTTACATATAAACCTTTCTTCAAATAGTTTGTATACAACCAATTAATTAGTAGTCTCTTCTTGTATATTTTTTTCAAACATATTAAATGAAATAAATTAAGAAACATTGCTCTAATTCCACTTGTAAGATACTAGCTGAAATATATCACTCAATCATCAACTTTTGATTTATGTTTTGGAGGCATTTTATCAAATAGTTTGTATGAAAATTTTAATAAAACACTTTTAACACATTTCTTCAAATGTTTTTCATACAAATAGACATAGATCAAGCACAAAAATACTATCGTACACCAATTATAACATACATTAATACTATCCCCCATCCACAAAGCAACATTTTCATTGGAGCATTTCGCCAAACAATTTGTATGTAGTGATTCATTAAACCATTTAGGCATTTCTTCACAAACATTGCATGCAAAATGATAGAGAAAATTCCTCAAGGAAAATATCCTAAAAGTAGTACAAATTTTTAAAACTAAACCATTTGATTCGTTGGAGTTCCCCGGACATTAGTCCATGTTTAAGCCTATGGAACCTCCTAGATGAAAATATATTGCAGAAATTCTAACATGACCTGTTTGATGCAGGATTTTAGGAGCATCCAAGAAGCTCTACTTCCTCTGCTCATATATCCTAAAATACCATGACCCTATATATGAAAGATAGATAAAATGATCATGGAATTTCCCATCATCATGGGCCAAGTTTCAACTTCTGAAACCTCCCAGAAGAAAAGTTGTAGCAAAAATTCCAATGTGACCTATTTGATGCATGATTTTAGGAGCATTAAGGAAGATCAACTTCCTTTGATCATATCAATAAAATATCATGACCCAAGATTTGAAATTTGGAACAAATGATCAATGAGATTTCCCTTCACTATGATCAAAGTTTCAACTTCGGGAACCTCCCTAAAGAAAAGTTATAGAAAAAATTCCAACATAATTACTTATTTAAAGAAGCATTTAAGAAGCTCGACTTCCTCTGATCATATTTCCTAAAATTTTGTGACTCAAGATCTGAAAATTGGTTTGGAGGATCATTGAGATTTCCCCTCACTAAGGTCCAAGTTTCAACTTTTGGAACCTAGTAGATATAACATGTTATACAAAATTTAATACATATAAAAAATGAAAACCAAATAGTATAAGAACTACATACATGATAAATTTGTTGAAGGGTAAATGCATGCACATATAAACTTGTTGAAAAGAAAAAATAAATAATCATGCATGTCACTAAACCTTCTATGCAAAAAACAACATCAACACTTAAATAAATAGATATCTATTGTAGCTAGAAAAATACTAGAAACTAAATTAGGGTGATTCACGTTACACCCCATCATAGGCTTAGTTGTGTTGCAATTTTTCTCACAACTAGCCATCCTCGTGCCAGATCTTGATGCCTTGAGGGGAAAAATTAACTTAGGCATATAGAAAACATTTTTCATACCAAATTTAAGAAAAATAGCGAAGGGAAATCTCCTTCACACACTAAAAAACCACAATCTCTCACATAGGTTGTCACTCACAACTATTATCCAGTCACAAGCTATGAACCTCTCTAGGTTCTACCACTATGACAAGCTACGAAATGGACCCTTTCTTCTATCAAATAATTCCCCTTATTTTGAATAATTTCCTTCCTTTTTTTATAAAATACTACTAATCCTACTACACACACACACACATCCATTAATCCATATTGTGTAAGATCATAGATGAATGGTTAAACAAACACCTATTATTCATGGACAAAGGCATATTCAGAGCAATAGGGCACTAGAAGATAGAAACAACAATGAAAATCTTTCCTCGGGAGTTATCATTGTAGACAAGAGTTAATATGAGGGCATTGGCATCTTTTCCAAGTCGATGTTCATGCTCCAATCAAAATGTTCAGTTGGTTATTTTATTTATTTCCAGTTCAAAAGGAATAATTTGTGTCATGTAAATTGAACAAGTTAATAGTCAAGATACCTCATCATGCAATAGTTGTTGTGTCACTGAGGCTCTCATTCGATTTCATATGTAACTATGTTAATTGTGTTTGGTCCTATTTTGGTAGTCGAGGAAAATTATTTGGATTATGTAGCCTTTGGGTTTAATTAGATGATTGGAACAAAGATTCCTCTGCCCTCTATAAATATGTATGTCAAAATCTATGTTTAACATGTCAATGTCAAGACTCTCTTATAATTTTTCTTGACAATATATTACTCGTGGATGCATGTTTTCTTCTACTGAGCTTGTCATTGTAATTTGAGCACTAGGCATAGGCCGAACCCTGGGTTGGGCCCACTCGAGGTGACACCTTGCAAACATATTTATTTCAAGCTATTTATTTATATGTGTATGTGTTCTTTTATTGCAACATTTGGTTTGATTATTATTCAATAGATTGTGACCGACCAAAGTTATTTGTGTGGTGTATTTTAATGTAGCCGATGATTAAATCTATTTCTATATTTTTCTGGTCCAAGTTATTTGAATCAGTGTGTTTTTATAGGTGGTTGCTCCATTGCAACAAAATTGATAGTTCCTACTGCGATGTCAACATACTACTACAAAATTGCAGAGGGTGCTGCAAAATTAGACCTTGATAGGAAACCTTCTTTATAATTGGGGTATTTATTTTAATATTTGAACTCCAAATTTTGGGTGAACTTATGGCTGCACCAATTAAGTAATTTAACCTTTCTAGATATTTATTTTCACCATCTATAGGATTCATGTATAAGAATAACACTTGGTAGGAACTTTAGTACTTGTGCATACAACACGGGGTCCTCACAAGTTAGAAAACCTTGGTTGACAGTTGTTAGGTGTGTGTTATATTATTTCCACGACAAGTCGCATGCGCGAGGGGGGGGGGGGTGTTAGTCACCCATGTTCATTGCACTGAGCATAGTAGGGGGGCGGTAGCCCACCTGCACGGGGTCCGAGGTAGTGCCCCATATTTTTTTTTTGACCCTATAACAGGTGGGTTGACTTACTAATGGTTTTGTGCGTAGGTTTTGCACATGTTTTTGGGCATGATGGTTTTTTGTCCATGGTATTTTTTATATCTTGTCAAGGGAACTACGGTTATGTTATAATCCAGGGTTAATGGATTGGGGTTTATGAATGCTTCAACATCTATATATAGGTATTGTAACATTGAAATGAGTATAATGAAAAATCAATCTGGTAGTCTCGGTTTTGGGATATAGGGGAAAATCTATGTGTGTATTTTTTTTATGTTATCGCCATTATTTATTTTTTGTTTTAAGAATTTGTTTGCAGGTAATTTCTATACAGCGTTAAAACATACAACAATAAAATGAAGTATGTGTACCATTAATAAATAAATGATATACATTCAAACCGTCATTTTTGGTGCCATTTCTAGAGAGAAACTTAAAGGTATTAAAATTTCCTGTAAAATAGGAAACGACAATGAGAGTAAACGTGACCAAGGGGAATAGTTAGTTGACCCTTTCAGTAACCTACATCCTGAATGTCCTGCATTTAAAATCATGTTGGAGTAGGTAGAACAACATAGGTAGGAGAAAGAAAATTTCATAAAAACCCCAAAACTTGGTGCAATAGGAGCCACACCTACTAAGATTTTGGAAGACAAGGAAGGGAAACTGATGAGGGGTCATTTTGTTAAAAATAATGTTGTGGGGAAATGACCAAAATGTGGGGAACCAATAGGGGAAGGAATCACATTCGAAGAGGAGATGAAAATCTCTTCGACATCTAACAAAGTCCAAACCCTTGAAACCACAAAAGAGGATAAGATGGGGGAGGATGAGGTAAATGGACCAAGGCAACCAAGCCATGTTACTTTTGAGTTTCCTATCCAAGACCTGGATGAAATAACACAAATGAAGAATATTCCTCTCTTTTACCTCATGGCCTTTCCAAGGAGGACCCTTATAAATTTATTTTTGAGTTTTATGTTATTTTTCATAGTTATGACTGCCCCATGGGTGCACAAAAATTCAAATTATTTCCCGTAATCTTGGAAGATGCAACACTCCATTTTTTATGGGCCTTGGAGGAAACTCCATTCGGACTTGGGATGAAATGAAGAATATCTTATTGAAAAAATATCAGGATTATTGTAAAGTACAAGAAATTAAGTAAGAATTCTTTAGAATTTCCGAAGATGATTACAAGAGTATGGAAGATTATGTGGAACAATTTCAATATACCCTACAAAGGACAAAGTAGAATTCCCTAGATCCCGACAATTTGCTTATCCATTTTCTTAAGGGAATAAAAGAGGAATACCTTGAGACCTTAAATCTCATGGGTGAAGGTGATGTTTCTCAGTTATAGTATGACAATATCTGTGAGTTGTGTACATGATATTCCAGAGGAAGTTTGAAGTACAATCAAAATTTTCGGGATGTGAACTCTTGGATTAAAAAACGTAGTGGAACAAGAGTAACTAAAGTTGAGTTAGGGAATTTATTAGAAGAAAATTTTAAAAGCAATATCCTTAGCACCCTAAGCTCTCAATTAGATGCTTTTAAAGCCAAGAAAAATAAGGAGGCTAACTTGGCCCTTTCTATAGTCTTCTCTAAATGTATTAAAAAACACCCTCTCCAAGAGTGCCCTTTAAATAATATTGAAACATGCAATATATGTGAGTATAAATATTCAACCCATGAATGTCCTTCTCTTACAGAGCTGAAGGCTATGTTTCAAAAGGCTAATTAAGGAATATAGAAAATTTGTTTTGTGGCCGAAAAGAAACCTTGGCCACCTCAATCATCTGGAAAGACACCTCAAGATTAATATTTATATCCTCCTGCAACCTTTGGATGGTACCCTCATATGGTTTGGCCCCAACGACCACCATAAATGAAACATCAAGGGTGTGTCCCAGTTTGGAGGGTACCTTCTTCCTATGGAAACATAACATCACAAGAACCACCCCCGAATTATCCACAACAACTTCAAATACCATCAAATCAATCCACTTAGTCTCAAACTCAAGAAATACCCCAGTTTCCATATCAACTAATTCCTAGCCCAAATAATAAAGTAGCTCATCCCACCTATAATTTCGAGCTACCATTCTTTCCCACTTATAATTTGTATTATGAGAATATTCATTTACATTCTGGGAATGCACTCCAAAATCAAACTTCTCCCATTATTTAAGAACAAGATGATGAGGACATCTCCCTAGAACCAAAAATACCTTCATATACTATTCAATATACAACTATTAGTCAACCTCTCGGAAAGGAATATGTCCCTTATCCAAAGAGATTGAGCTTGGAAAATTTCCCTTTGCATCCTGAATTTGATTTTCTATGGCATTCAAGGAATGCATGTGTAAAAATACCACTCCTCCAAGCCATTAGGGAAGTTCATATATATGTGAAAGTAGTTTGGCAATTGTTTGAAGAAACCATGAAGGAAACAGAAGGACCCTAAGACAATATAGGTCTTTGGAAGTTATCCGATTTGATGTTTTGGAAGGTGTTTACAACAAAATATGGAGACCCTAGAAGTCTTGTTGTGATAGTTGATATTAATAGTCGCCTTATAGCAAATACTTTGATCGACCTAGGGGCGACTATTAATGTTATGACCAAAGAAAATATGGAAAATCTTGGCTTATCAGGCCTAAGATCAACCTCCACTGTTCTCTAGTTGGCCAATCGATCTACTATTAAACCAGGAGTGGTGAAGGATATAATTTTTTCCATAGATTCATGGGAATATCCAACTAATTTTATAATTCTCCAACCTAAAACTAACCTTGGAGGTTATCCATTGATCCTAGGGAGACCTTGGCTCGCTACAACCGACGCCTTTATTAACTGTAAGTCAGGGAATATGACTATCTCACACGAGAACTCCATTAAAAAGCTTACATTGTACCCACCTTCCAAACCTTCACTAGAATTTCAAAACCCTTTATGGATTGAAGATAGTGATGGATAAATCACTCGACCTATATTGAATCTTGAACATGATGCTACCTTCAAGGAGGATACCGAAGATGACTTGATTTGCACTACTTTAACGAACCCTCATTATTACTATTCTTCACGATATAATTAAATCTTAGGAATTTTTTTTTAGGAATCGTTCCCACCTACTGAATTAGTACAACAATTGGATTATTTAGCCTTGTCAGAAATTGATAATTAAAATCAGGTTATCAAAATTGATCCTAGAAAGACTCTTAATATCAATGTCCATTTAGAGGCTTCCCATCAAAAGCAACTGGTAGAATTACTTCGAAGGAATGCTAGTGATTTTGCTTGGGATTACATTGATATGAAGGGTATTTCTCCTAATATTTTCACTCATCATATTTATTTAAAGGAGGATACTCGACATATTAGGAAACCTTAGAGGAGGATGAACCTCGCTATGAAGGACATTGTGAAAGAAGAGTTGCAAAAATTGTTAAATACTAATTTTATTTATCCTATTTCTGACAGTAAGTGGGTTTCTCCTTAGGTTATTATTCTTAAGAAGAGCGAGAAGTGGCGAATATATGTTGATTATCACAATTTGAATAAGGCTACTTTGAAATATTAATTTCCATTACCTTTTCTTAGCCAAGACTTAGATACCCTAGTTGAAAATATTTTTTTCTCTTTTCTTGATGAGTTTAGTGGCTGTAACCAAATTCAAGTAGCCCCTGATGCCTAAGAAACGACCACCTTTACTTTCCCATGGGGAAGATATTCATATCAGATACTCCCATTTGGATTGTGTAATGCCCTAGCTACCTTCCAATGGGATGTTATTGGTACATTTTTCTGACCTCATCCATGACT
Organism: Pinus albicaulis; assembly: GCA_034641835.2. NCBI lineage: Eukaryota > Viridiplantae > Streptophyta > Pinopsida > Pinales > Pinaceae > Pinus > Pinus albicaulis. The sequence continues at coordinate 1,110,047,583 of CM076583.1, read as the reverse complement.
GTGTCAAAATCTATATGATTGACCTTAATTTCTATGGAGACACATTTGAAGAAGCCTTAAAGAATATAGAAAAGTTCTGATCTGTTGTCAGGAGCAAACCTCACTCTTAGTAATGAAAAGTGTCAGATGCTTCTTATTCAAGATATTGTTTTAGGGCATCATGTTTCATGCGAAGAAATTAGAGTGGACCCTGCCAGGATATAGTTCATTATGAAACTAGCCACTCCTACTACACAAAACAATGTCCACAAATTTTTGTGTTATGTGGGATACTATCATAGATTCATAAATTTTTTTACCAATATAATACCTCCCTTGTTTCATCCTCTAACAAAGGCTACAAAGTTTCCTGGAATAAGCAATGTTAACAAGCTTTTTATGCAATTAAACAAATGTCGCCCTATGTTCCTATTCTTCAAGGTCCTAACTAGTATCTGCCTTTTGACATCCACTTTGATGCTTCCGACACAAAAATTGGGGATATATTGGGATAGAAAGAAGATAAAAAACCATATGAAATTTACTATATAAATAAAAACCTAACCCCAATTGAATTGAATTATAAAATCACTGAAAAAATAATTTCTTTCCATAATCCATGCCATAAAAAAATTCATCATTACATCATTGGATACCATATTTTTGTGTACACTGATTATTCAACCATCCTATATATCATGAACAAACCTATCACTCATGAAAAATTGACCAGATGGTTTCTTCTCTTGCAATAATTTGACATTTCTATTATTGATAATCCCGGAAAATAAAATGTTGTCATTGATTTTATATCAAGCCTCCATAATGAACATAATTCTGATTCTATAGAAGATATTTTTCCTGATGAACACTTGTTTGCTTTGTCTACTAAATTACCCTAGTTCATAGATATTGATACCTACTTGGTTGGAGGGAAACTTCCACAACATTTTTTTCTTAGAGAGAAACAAAATGGCGTGAGAGATAGTGCTAAATACTCTTGTATTCAAGGGTATTTGGTTCAAACAAGGCCTAATCAGGTGATTAGGAGATGTGTTTGGGAGGGCGAGATTTATGACATTTTGAAGGGTTGTCATGATGAGCCTTGTGGGGGGGAATTTGTAGATAAAAGGACCACAAATAAAATTCTACGACTAGGGTATTCTTTGCCTACCATTTTCAGAGACGCCAAGAAATATTTCAGAAGTTGCAACAAGTGTCAAAGGATTGGTAAACCAACACAATTTGATAAGATGTCACTACAACCAAAAATAATGTTAGAGAATTTTGAGAAGTAGCCCCTTAACCCTGTGGGGACAATTAACCCACCATTGAAGAAAAAATCACACATCCTTGTATGTACTAACTATGTGAATGAGTGGGTGGAGGAAAAGGCTTTACCAAGGGAAATTGAGTAGGTAGTGGCTGAACTTTTATATGAAGATATTTTTGTTCGATTCGACGTACCACGATAAATTATTACGGACCAAGGAACTCAATTCACCTCAAATATTATTTAAAATATCACTGAGAAATCTAGGATCAAGTATTAGATGTCCACCCCCTACCATCCATATGCAAATGGATAGGTCAAGGTTACTAAAAAGGTACTCGAAAATATCTTGACCAAAATAGTGCAACAAAACCATAAGGATTGGGTGGAGAAGCTTCCAGAAGCCTTGTGGGCTTATAGGATCACCTAGAAATATACAATGGCTTTCACTCCCTATGAGCTTATGTATGGGAAATACTTTTTTCTCCCCATTGAATTTGAGATCAAAACATTGAGAACTTCTTTGCAACTGGGAATGACGTTTTTTGAAGCACAAAAACATTGACTAAATCAACTTAATGAACTTGATGAGGTTCGATAGGATGCCATTCATCAGAAAACTGTTGTACAACAAAAATGCCTAAAACGACATGATAATTTCATAAATAGGAGGACATTTAAAGACAGGGATTGGGATATTTTTTTTGACTCTAGATATAAGGATTTTAAAGTTAAAATTTACATACGATGGTTGGGGCCTTATGAGATCGAAACACTATTTGATAGTGGGTTTGTATGAATTTGTACTACTGATGAGGAATGAACATTGTTAATATAAAATGGGCATTGATTGAAATGGTATCCGAAGCCCCAATATAAGGAATTTATTCAGGGGTTGGCAAAGCAGTTCGACATGGAGGTCATAGAGCGAGTGGATACCCCACTTGTAACACCTCCTCCCAAATTTACCTACTTTCATCGGATTTCCAGGGTAAACATGATATGAGGGCTACTACGACATGAATCAACCTCCTAAGTACAACTAAGGAAATGGAATCGACAAATTGGAACCTTACTAACCTTCCTCAAGAGCTACAAGACACCTAAGAGCCAAAAAACACTCCTAGTGCCAAAAAACTGAGCTATAATTCCTTTTTAGTGACCTGGGCTCCAAATCAAATGCATGATGAGGCCTCCATGTGGATGAGGACTTCTAACCACATGAAAAATCCTACTAGGGTGCGATTGTGACCCAAATTCCTCAGTTCATAGTGTGCAGTCTCAAATTCTAAGCCTAAATTCTAAGCCAACCTCCATACCACTGCCGTGAACTTCCTGAGACTTTCAAAAATGAGAAATAATTCAATGGAAATGCTAAACCTAAAAACTTGGATCATAAACTTGACCTAACTAGGCTTAACCATGGTAACCATTTTGTCAAACTTATAGAGAACATAAAATCTATAGTCCATGAATGCGTATTTGAACATAGGGGTGTGGTACTTATCTGAGAATCATAAATAAGGTATAATTCCCTATCATAATAACTGCAGCAATATATGTTAGCTCATGCATTCATTAACCATTCATCAACTAATCAAAACATGTCAATATCCATAACTAGAACTTGTTATGAAACCATGCTTATAACCAGAATAATAACCATGATAGAAAATCCATCAAATCCACATAATAACAAGTATAATGACTCATGAAATACAATAGGAAAATAGCTCTAATTAATATATGCAAAAGCAAACCAAGTCAGGGAATTCCACTTACCACCCTACCATAGATTAGGTTGAACCAAATCTTTCTTTCAGCCAATCACCCTCATGTCGTATTGCAAGCATGAATGTGGGACTCAAGATAAAAGCAACTAAGGCTTTTGGAAGAGATTAAACCACCCACCCTCATGATTCCGCGTTCTCACCAAATTTGGTCGAGAGACCACATAAAAAAACCAATACATAAACAACTAGGGCTTCCCAGAGATTAAATCACCTCCACCCTCAGGCTTTATCGCAATCCCGCCAAAACTGGTCAAGGGATTATTAGGCCCAAAAAAAGATTGGATGCCTCATAATTTCTTCACCAATACCTTGAGGAATTTTCATGTCTCCACCCTCAAGATTTACCGCAATTTCGCCAAAATTGATCAAGGGATTCCTAGGCCTTATGGGAATTTTCCTGAGACCACCTCACCCAGTTCCAAAATCATCTAACAATCCAAATATCAACTAAATAAAAGAACCCCATGATATAAATTGAATCATTATATTGTTTTTCATCCCTCTCGATTCCTTTGGAGTGGGAAAGTGGAGGGATCAACTCACGAGACCGTTTTTATCGGTGGGACCTAGTTTCGAAAAACAAGGTTTGAAACCTTTCAGGAGCATTTTGAGGTATCAAATGAAGTTTTTTAGGGGTAAAAATTTTCCACTTTAGTGCCACACCTTTTTGTGCTATTCTACACATATATACCTTTCCAACGACGCAAAAGGCGCATCAATCAGACTCTATATTCAAAATTTATGCCACTCAGAAGTTGACCTTCCTGTTTTTACACCCATAGTTCGGGAGGATGTCGCATTAGCCCCCATTATTCATGGAAAATGGGCCAACCACATGTTTGTGATGTAAAATACTCTAGAAGAGTCTATATAGTAAATCTATTTAAGAGTTGATGTAGTCAAAATGAACCACTAGTAGGCTATCGTGCTATGTTATAACTAGGCCACTAGGAGGAAGAGACATTCCATCCTTTCGAGAGAAATTTGTTCCATAACTGAGTAAAGATAGCCAGGAAAGATAGGAGGTAGAGCACACAAAGAGGATATGTGCACTGTAGTAGTCCATGGGCCACAAACATTACTTATTTGTACCTGTAACCATATTTCCACACAAAGAAAGAGAGCAAAGCGACCTCACCTTCCAGCTGGGTTTTCTCCCGAAAGGGTTTCCCAGAGAGCATATCTCATGTCTTATGTGTGTGTGAACTTATTTTTTCGTTCTATACTTTTCTGCATAATTTACATTCACATGCATGCACTAATGATAGTTAAATCTACAGATCTAGAATTGAAATAAAACTGTAATAGTGTAAAAATTCAGTATTTTTAATATATTATTATCAAATCTGTTGTGATGAACTATCTAGTGGAATATCCACGGTAGTTTACAGATCACCCCATCACACCATGGATATCTAGAAACGGCAAGGAAAGGTTGCAATCACTATCACACCTAGAAAAATCCATGCCAATAATATCAAGAGAACCAAATACACACATTCATGTACCATTTGTTCTCAAACTAGTTAGGAAATAACACATGAAACCTGTTACCTGCAAGTATTCATGCTGAAGCTGCTTGATCCAAATTTTACTTGCTTGTCCCTTGATTTCCTTTGCTTCCTTGTCCTTCCTTTTCCTTCCTTTATCCAATGCTAGAGTGTTTCAAGAATTCTCTAACTGTGAAAGAGTATGAGAGAATAGAGAGAGCTCCAAGCTAAAACAGACAAAAGGTTGTGAACAGATCCACATAAGCATTTTTATTATTGAGGCCTCTATTTTCTTCATTTTACTCTATTTTCCCTTTAATTTCCCTCTCATGCAAACCTGTGACCTTTCATCTCCATTTTCTCCTATTTTCCATTAATTTCAAAATAAAATACCAATTAATGCCTCTTTTCCTTTTCAATGCCTTTGATAATTTTCTTAGCCATAATAAACTGAAATGAACACCAACTAGGATGTTTTTCCCAACATTCAACTTGGAATACATGTCCCTTGATCTTGGTCTTATTTTTCCTTTATTAAATTTATTACATGAACTTTTAGCCTGGGTTGTTACATCACTCCCCTCTACAACTTTTTAATCTCCGATTCAATTGAAAAGAAGAAGAAGAAGAAAGATCTGGAGGTGAAAATGTGGCTTCCAAGTGCTACTCGCACTAGTAACGTGAGAAAACCAGATTCTGGCTGGCATCATTAGGAATAAAGCACTTCCAATTGTGAAAACCCTTGTGGGTGCAATTGGATGGGCTTGTGCTAGAAAACCAAAATTTTGAATAACTGAGTTCGAAAAATAAAAGTAAATAACACACACACACGCACACACACACATGTAATAAATATTGTTGTCATGATTATTTTTAGCACCACTTAACATCAACTTAATTGATTTTGTAGGAAATATATAATTATCATTTATCCAAAACTATCCTTCAAGATTAAATGGTAAGATAAAGGAAAAAAGTGACATAATTATTTGTGACAATATCTTTTTCACCTATTGTTTAACTTACCTTGTCCCCGACCTACTTATGCCTAACATAAATCTTCATATCTTAATGATAAATCCTTATTCCTAATATGAATGTCTATGGCACCTTACCTGAATCTACTTTAACCTCACCTTATGACCTATCTAAGCAAGTTCACCTTTACCTAGACCTACACAAACCTGATATTATATTGTATTTAATAAACTGACCAAATCCATCATTTCAAGCCGCCATTATCATTTAATGATCAAACCTTCTGCATACTACATAGCCGCAAGTCATTTTTCATATGTGACATTTCACAACATGGGACATCATTTCACACCACACCTCTCCATGTGACCGACTGTATCAAAATTCAATTATTACGATATGATTAGAACGGTTGGAAATTCACAACGAAGGGTGGTGATGAGCATTAAAGTAGGGAATCATGATAGTTTTTGGTTCAAACCAATAAGGAAAATTATAGTCGGCATATGAATTCAAGTTTAAGGTGAACCTGAGCTATGTTAGAGCATTTAGTGGGCGAAGTGTAGAGAAGAGTAATATGGGAGGGACTATAGTGCAAACATAACCTAATAGCGTGGAAGCCATTAAGGCTAATCAAGCTACATGGGGCATTTTTTTGGGCTAAGTGGATTTTGTTTTTGGAGAAGTTCCAGGGATTTGATACTCAAATTTCACTAGATTTTGCTAATGCCTTTAATGGTGATAGAACCTTGGTCCGAACACTTACTATTCCAGTGAATGAAAAGATATTAGCAGCGAGCACTAGGCTTTCCCTGACTAGTGAAAAATGGTATACGAATCTTAAAATCCTGAACAAAAGCTAGAATTCTTTCATAGAAGACCTTGTATCACTACCTTACTTGAAAGAGGGAGTCAAAAGGGAACTATTGCAACTAGTATGACATGATGTTTATTTTGTATAAAAAATATTTACATGTGAATGACACTATAGTAAGGTTTAACATTAACATATTCATATTCTCATGCAGATGGCCAGAACAAAGCACATGAACATGCCTTATTTCTTGCTGAAGTGCTTGACTAAAATGAATTCAATGGTTCAAGAGAGGAAAAACCCCGAATTATCACTTTTCCATCAAGGGATTATAAAAATTATTATTAAGGATGAGTTGACCAAGATTAAATTTCTGTTGGGATCTTTCTTGCAAGGATGAAAGCTTAATGATCCAAATTGTATCATTATATTGTTTTTCATCCATCTCGATGCATTTGGAGTCGAAATAGTGGAGGAATAAGCTCAGGGGACCCAGTTTGGAAAAACGGGCTGCGAAACATTCCAGGAGCATTTTGAGGCATCAAATAACGTTTTTTTGGGGTAAAACTTTAGTGCTTCAACGTGCACCTTTTCATGCTATTCTACACACATTGATATTTCCAATAGCACAAGAAGCGCGCCAATCGGAGTTCGTTTGCAGAAGTTATGCCACTCAGAAGTTGACCTCCCTGTTTTCACACATATAGTTTGAGAGGATATCACATCAGCCCCCATTATTCATGGAAAAGGGGTGAGCCACATGATTATGATGCAAAAGACTCTAGAAGAGTCTGTATTATAAGTCTAGTTAAGAGTTGATGTAGTCAAATTTAACCACTAGTAGGCTATCATGTTATGCTATAACCAGGCCACTAGGAGGAAGAGGCATTCCATTCTTTCGAGAGCATTTTGTTCCATATCTTAGAAAAGATAGCTAGAAGAGATAGGAGGTAGAGAACACAGAGAGGATATGTGCACTGTAGTAGCCCACGGGCCACAAACATTAGTTCTTTGTACCTGCATCCGTATTTCCAAACAGAGAAAGTGAGCGAAGTAACCTCAACTTCCAGCTGGGTTTTCTCCTGAAAGAATTTCCTAGAGAGCATATCTTGTGTCTTATGAGTGTGTGTGGTCTTATTTTGTCGTTCTCTACTTTTTTGAATAATTTCCATTTGCATGCATGCACTAATTACAATTAAAATTTAGAGATCTAGAAGTTGAATAAAACTATAATCGTGTAGAAATTCTGCATTTTAATATTTAATAATCAAATAACAAAGTTATCGATCAAACGAGAAAATTAACTCATACTCGTTTTTTTGAGGTAGAAAAAAAAACACCCGATTTTGAAAAATGGTGATGCAGATCACCCTTTTTTTTTAGCATATTTTTGACACTTTAAATTTTCTTATATCACCTTTTTTTTTTTTAAATATTTTTGTTGCTTTGATTTTATTTATTTATTTATGAAGTATGAACATTTGTTTTAAAATGTTAGTGATTTTCATGCTAATTTTGAAAAATGCTGATGCAACATCAACCCTTTTTGTTTAAAATGGTGATTTTCATATTTGTAATAAAACATTAAAAAATAAATAAATAAAAAAATATAAAAAAACATATAAAAACGTAATAAAAAACAAAATTATATTGTAAAAATAAAAATTTAAACAAAACATATAAAAATACAAAACAAAAAACAAAAAACAAAAAACTTCGTAAAATAAATTAAAAATTGAGAGAAAAATTAATAAAAACACATAATTTAAAGAAAAGAAAATATAAATATATATATTTTTTTTAAATTTATTAAAAAAACCACATAATAAAACAATTAAAGTAGAAAATGTAAAAATAATTAACCATAGCCATAACATTGCCTAGAGTTGTGGCATGTTTAACAGGAAAAACCAGAGATGAACACTGCCCTACAGGAGGGAAACCAGTGTGAAATAGATAACTACAAAAAACCCACGCAGGGGAGTCATAGAGTTCAGAAATTGGATAACCAAGTTGGCAAAAAACTGTGACCTGAAAACAAAGACAACAGAGAAAAACAGAGACAAGCCCAAAAGTAAGGGCAGAAACAGCACAAGAAAACCAGATAAGGGAAGTAGTGCTACTCATTAGGAGTTTCTTCTATGACCCTGCACCACCATTCATCCGGCATCCCATCCTTCGTGTACAGGTCCGTAATTGATTTGACCACCTGCCTGGAGGTAGAAGGGAGCTGCTGCGCGCTCATTTGAACTTTGTCCTTCTTCTCATCGCTCGCTTGACCATCATCCTTCAATACCTCGCGCGTGTGCTCCAAGCCTTCCTGCACCATAGAAAGCTCCTGCACGTCCTTGCGTTCCGAAGTCTACGTAGCTGTGCTTTCCATCCCCTGCAAGCCCACATTCACAGTGGGAAGCGACCCAGGGTGCATATCCGAGGACAAAGCGGGATTGTTGGTTTGCCCAGCAAAGTCAGAGTTGGGGGCAGCCTCACGTGGTTCTTCGCAGAAAGCAACAGTGATGGAGGCAGTAACTCGAGGACGATTGAGAGAACAATCGAAGGAGAAACGCGCAGTGTGAGTTTGAGCAGGGATGGAAAGAGGGATGGGAGAATCAATGCGACGTCCAGAGTGGAGCCGACTTCCTCGCGGGGGACTGGTACGACTGTCAGAGTGAGTAGAAGACGCAGAGGAGGAGGAGGGAGAGCATCAGAGTTGGAGACGAGTGGAGCCTCTGCGGCATCGCATCCAATGCCGAAGACGCGACATGATTTCCGGCGCGGGGGAGGAACCGGGATGCAAAGGAGTGGCCAAGCTTACAGAGGATTGATGAGCATGAGAATGCAGGGAGAAGGTGGCAAGCAAACAGACACCTGCGAGCGAAAGATGAAGATTTTCTCCAAGGTCAAGGCAACAATTGAGCCTGCACCGCTTACCAGAGGATGTGCGCAAGCTGGGGAGGCTTGCATCTGGGGAGCATCTCTGAGTAATAGGCACAGGAGAATTCTTCAGGCCAGAGCATCTCTCCATTGTATGAATCCAAATGAAAATGCAACGATACACCAGCAATAAACCAGCAGTAAATTGAGTTGAAGGACGAGCCATCCCGCAATGAGCAGGATCATATCGGAGATCGAAACGGAGGTTGAGACGAGCGCCAGGCATTAATGCCATTAAACTCTAAGCAGTCCTGTTTAAGTGAGCTATGACAGTTTCCTCGCGGTTAGGCATGTGGCTTACCATCCTGCCGCACCTCCATCCCGTCATATTAATCTCTTGCATCGGCACCCGCATCCGGGAAAAAATAAATAAATAAATAAAAAGAAAATAAAAATGAAATTTTAAAATAATAAAAAACTAAATTTAAGAAAAGTAAAAAGAATAAAAAAATAAAAAGTTTAAAATAATAAAAATATATTTTTAGAATCTATGCTTCTGTGATCCATATAAAATTGTAAAATCTCTTTCGGTAATAATCACATATAATGGAACATTGTCGACGCGTTTCAAACCAACCAGTGTGGTTCATCATCAGGACTAGGTGAGAGATCAGATAAAATCAATAAGCTTAAATAGATGTAGAGATGGTTAAACTAGCCGTTCGGAAAACGGCTAGTTTGACTTTTTTATAATTTATAATGTTTTTAATTAGTAATAGCTAGTTTCCTTCTATTATTAAACCATTTAATTAATTTATTCACTTAGTTAATAGATTAATAAACTTATTATATATATATTCTATTTAGTTGATTTAAATTTTTTTATATCAATTTTATTTATTTATTAAAGCGAGAGGCTTTAGTAAAAAATAACCAAAAAATAACAAAATAAAAAATAAAAAAATAAAAAATAATAAAAATAAAAATAAAAATAAATAAAAAAGGAAAATAAATAAATAAATGAATGAATATAAAAATAAAAATAAAATATCAAACTTTCAAAAATAAAAATAAAAAATAAATAAATAAAATAAATTAATAAATTAAAAAAAAATTGATATAATTTTTTTTAAATATATATAAAAGTTTATTAATCTATTAACTAAGTGAATAAATTAATTAAATGGTTTAATAATAGAAGGGAAATAGCCGTTACTAATTAAAAACATTATAAATTATTAAAAAGTCAAACTAGCTGTTTTCCGAACGACTAGTTTAACCATCTCTACATCTATTTAAGCTTATTGATTTGATCTGATCTCTCACCTAGTCCTGATGATGAACCACACTGGTTGGTTCGAAACGCGTCGACAATGTTCCATTATATGTGATTATTACCGAAAGAGATTTTACAATAAAAATATATATTAAAAAAAGAATTGAGACAAACGTTTTCAAATAATTGGAAAACACAAATAAAAAATCTATTAAAAAAAATAAAAGAATATTTTTAAAATTAAAATTTAAAATAAAAAATGAAAAAAAACTAAAAATATTAAATTATTATTATTATTTTTTAAATGAAATAAATTAAAAAAAATAAAATAAATTTAAAATATAAAAATTAAATTTAAAAAATATTAAATGTGTATAAAATCTTTTGGTGAAAATCACATATAAGAAAATTTCATCGACGTGTTTTGAATCAGCTAGTGTGGTTCATCATCTTAGCCTGATGATGAACCACACTGGCTGGTTCGAAACACGTTGACACAGTTTTTTATATGTGGTTTTCATCGAAAGATTTTATACACATTTTATTGATCACATAAGCCATATTCCTAAAAAAAATATTAAATTTTATTAAAAATAAAATTTTTAAAATAAACAATTAAATTTGAAAAAACAATTATAAAATTTTAGTAAACTTAAAAAATTTAAATTAATTTTTTTCTTATTAAGTTTTAATAAATTAAAAAACAAAAATTTGATTAAAAACATAAATTTAATTAAAAAAAAAAAGAAATTGGGCTGCCTAGCGTCTGTCCTCTGCCACCACCTAGGTGGGAGGTCAATTCTGAGCTCCCCGCCCACCACCTGGCCGAGAGGTTGATTCTGAGAATCAACGTCACGCCATCTCCCTGCCTACCCAGTGACCAACCCTTGCTGCCACTTTGACGACCCAATTTTTATTTTGATTTTTTAATTAAATTAATTTTTTTCAAATTTAATATTTTTTTTCAATTTTTATTTTAATTTATTTAAATTTAACAGACACACACACACACACACGCATATGATGATGATGATTAACATCCATTGAGACCAACTTTGGTCTATCGGACCTAAAGAAATGAATTATTTAGTTTGCTTTAAAATTGTACTCCTATGCTTAAGAGCTTGGAGAGAAGCATCCCGAGCTTACTATAATTTTGACATGTTAAAAGGCTAGGAAGGTCGGTATGGAAACAAAGATTATGAAACTGATATCTAATGTCGGTGTACGCAGGGCACTCTAAGAGGATGTGATTTTAATCCTCAATGTTCATATTCTCACAGAGATGGCAGATCCTTTTCACTCATGGTGTTTTAGGAACTGCCCAACAACCTGTTTCACTATGGAGCTCATGAGAGTTCGTTCTTATCTTGGCTATATTAATTTTTTTCTTTGAGCTAGTTAAAACAAAGAGATACTTTTGATCCTCTAGAGTAGGGTTGATGACCTCCTTATAATATCTGAATTTTATTTTAGCCTCTAAATCTTACTCACACCACATTTTCTGTTTAAACTTAGAAGTAACAATATTTTAATGTTATTAATATTTTTCAATGCAACATTTTCGTCGATCTCTTAATGGTTTAACCAGGCCCTGATATCTTTATACCAACCTTGTTTGAGCCTTAGGTGGTTTTGGCTGAAATTCAAAGCTAGCTTAGGAAGTCTATGGTCTCACATGTTATTGATTTTGTGCTTGTACAACAGGAGCCTAGTCATAGCTAGGTTCTCGATAGGGGAAAGACCACTTCTATAAGGATAATAGGATAGGGTTTATTTCTTTTAATTTTGAGTTTATAAGTTATAAAAATCTTTTGGATTTGCTCAATATTTCTCTAGGATTCTCTAGAGATGCTGCAACCCCAAACCTCATATCCATACAAGATAACGAGAGTGACTAAAGTTTCAAAGAGGAGCTTATTTTTATCCCACATCACAAGGTTTTCTTCTTCACAATTATTTTCAAGACCAAAATAAGCTTTCCACCCTTCATTAATCCTTTTCTCAATGCTATAGTTCCAGTTGAGCTTGTGATGAATATCAATTCCTAGGTACTTCTAAGAAGACACTTCCTCCAAGTTGCTATTGTCATACACAAAATTAGCGTAAGTGTCCTTCTTGGATTTGATAATCATAACTTTTGTTTTGTCAGTGTTAATAGTCATGCCCATGGTAGAGCATAAATCGTTAAGAAGTCTTAGTTGCTTATCAAGATCAGATAGACACCTTGTTATAAGAATAATATTGTCAGCATAGAGAAGAAGGATGATGACTATTCCAGCTAAGATCGTGCCAGCAGAACTTGCTTCCTCTAAACAACCTTCTAGCTTGTCGATGTAAATGCCAAATAGGGTAGTGGGGAGGGGGCAAGCTTATTTAAATTCGGTATTACACTTAATATCTTTTGACCACTTCTCATTGCTCTTAAAATTGGCAATTACATTCTCGTATAACCTTATAGCGGCAACTCTCAACTTGAAAGGAACCTTTATCTCTTCTAATCTATTCCATAGGTTAGTTCTAGGTATCATATCGAAAGCCTTTCTAAAGTCCACAAAGCAACAAAAGAGATTGGATTTATCATTACGACATTCCTCCACAATGATCCTAAGCATAATGAGGTGGTCCGTTGTTGAGTGTTGCCTTCTGAAACCCGCTTGGCCTTTAGCTCGCTTACCTTCACTTTGAAGCCATATGCTCATCTTCTTTTCCCAAATAATACCATATAACTTGGCTAAGAGAGGGCTAATCATAATTGTCCGATAATTAGATGGGTTATTTGTATCCCTGCTTTTAAAAATAGGAATTACGAGGCTCTAAGTCCATGGTTTAGGGAACCCTTGCTTGACTGCTTAATTGAAAAGCTTGTGGATGTGAGGGATGAGGACACGACCTCCAATTTTTAAGATTTCTACTTGGTAACATTCAATGTACTTAGCTTTTCCATTTTCCATGCGCTTAACTCCAAAATCTATGTCTTCTAATTTTTATTTTTATATATATATATATATATATATATATATATATATATATTTTTTTTTTCATTTTTCATTTTTAATTTATTTTAAATTTTAATTTAAAAATCTTTTATATATTTTTTTGATTTAAATTTTTTTTTTTTCTTAAATTTATTAAAATTATATATATATATATATATATATATATATATATATATATATATATATATATATATGTATATATATATATATATTTATATATATATTTGTTTTTTTATTTTAATTTAATACAATTTAATATTTTGTTTTTAAATTTTATTTTATATTTTAAATTCAATTTATTTTAAATTTTGTTTGTTTATATATATATATATATATATATAATTTTATTTTTTTTTATTTTTTGTTTTTTTATATTAATTTTAATTTTAATTTTTAATTTTAATTTTTATTTTAAATTTATTTTTTATTAAAACTTAATATTTGTTTTTAAATTTATTTATTTATTTATTTAGTTTTAGTTTTTAAAATTATATATATATTTTTAAATTATTTGTTTTTAAAATTATTTCTTTAAAATTATATATATATTTAAAATTATTTGTTTTTTTTTTTTAATCTAATATTTTTATTTTATTTATTTTTTTCATCTTTATTTTTAATTTATTTTTAAATTTGTGAAAATTTAATTTAAAAAGTGTTTTTATTTTTGTTTTTATTTATTTATTTTATTTGTTTTTAGTTATTTTAAAATGTTTTTTCATTTTTTTAATATAAATTTTTATTATTTTTAAAATTTTATTTCAATACTTTTCGTTTTCAGGGTGTTTTTTGTACAAAAAAAATTGACTTTTTAAAAAAATGTGGAAAATTTACCTCGAAAAAAAAGTTTATTCCAGAATAACACTTTTCGTTTTCGGGGTATTTTTTCATGTTTTTTTGGTTAGAGTTCTCATTTTGAGGTAATAGTTCTCGTTTGATCGGTAACTTTGTTATGTTTGTTGTGACAAGCTTTGTAGTGGAACATCCACGAAAGTTTATGGATCATTCGGTATCAGAGCATGTTTCTTTGGGTATTTTGTGGAGATTGCAAGGATCTAGATCAACGGGGCTGAAAATTGTAAAACCTTAATCATGGCCAACGAATTTGTAAACGAACCTTGTGATCCTGTAGAGGTGAAGTTTTTGTGGCTCGAATATTAAGTCGTGGATATAAACCACAATGTAAACCTCCTCATGATGGTCCTAAGTAATAAGCTGGGGATATTTGGAGAAGATGAGGGTTCAATTGCAGAGGACAAATAAGAAGGGGGATCGGGAGATCGGGAAGACATGAAGAACCAACTAGAGAAAGAACCTAAAAAATATCAACCCAGTTCGAGTGCCATGAATCAATCCCTATTTAAAATGGAAACAAAAGTCGATATCAAGCCAGACCATGATGAGATCAATGCTATGAAGCTGAACCACTGGTTGCAGCAACTAGAAGTTTATTTTAGTGTCCATCAAATAGAGGAAGGGAAAAAGATCTAATTCATGCGGCTAAAATTGGAGAGCCATGCACTGACTTGGTGGGAGAGCCACACAAAAACCCTGAGGTTGGAGGGATAAACTCTAGTGACTAAGTGGGAGGATTCAAAAACCCTCATTAAGTCCAAATTTATCCCATTGGGTATGTAAAGGACTAGTGGATCTGGTGGCATTACTTCAGGACAAATTTGGGCCAAAGTGTGCAGGATTACACCACAAAGTTTAGGAAATGGGTATAATGTTGGGTATCTCTCTAAAGAACCTAGATGTACTCCTCAAGTATTTGAGGGGTTTGCACTGCCATCTGTGTGAGAAAGTGATGTTGTTCAAGCCCAAATCAGTGGACGAGGCTTGTGTAAAAGAACAATACCTGGAGAACATAGGCCTGAAGAGAGTACAATCAAGTGGATCAAAGAAGAAGGATCAACTAGACACTTCTAAGGAGGGAAAAAAGAAGCAAAAAGGGGGAAAAGATAAGAAGACGACAACTACAAGACACTAGTGTAAAAATCTTAGCAACCACTGCAACCATTACAACATTGATGGCCATATAGAGGAGAAGTGTTGGAAATTGCATCCAAAGCAAAACACGAAGAACAAGAAGAAATATAATAGGAAGAAGAATCTCATGGCCATTGATTCGAGAAACCAAGTTGAAAGAAACTCATACATGGATGCGAAGATCATCTGTAAATCAGTGCAGAAGGAGGTGAATCTGAGTATCCTTCAATGAAAGGAAGAGAAAGAAATCACTAAACTATTCCATATAAATATACAGGCCAAGAAGACAAAAAATGATGCTCCGTTTGACTTAGGATCGCAGGCGAATCTCATTGCAGCAGATCTAGTCAAGAAGTTGGGGCTAGAAGTTTGTGGTCATCTAAACCCATATCCACTGGGATGGGTAAATAAGGATGCAAAACCGAAGGTAACAAAACAATGCAAAATTAGATTTGCTATAAGGGTTGATTTTATTGATGAAGTAGAACTAGATGTGGTTCCCCTTGATGTATGTGGAGTCGTGTTCGGGAATCCATACATGTACATGCATGACACAATATTCATGAGGGGAGATAACTAGTACCGACTCATCAAGGATGGAAAATAATTCATCATCAATGCGCACAAAGGAAAGTAAAAAATTTCATCGGTAAGTGCCAACCAAGCCAATAAATTGATCAGTTCCAACAATAAGTATGTTTTTTTGTTTTTAGGATAAATTCAGTCTGTAGAGGAGTCAATAAGAGGCAAGGCATCCCTAGAGGGGTGTACTAAGATATAGAAACAACAGTTGGAGGAATTGTTACAGGCATAAAAGGATGTGTTCCAAGAGCCTAAAGGGTTACCACCTAAGAGAGAAGTGGAGTATGAGATTCAACTATTGCCAGACTTCCCATTGCCAAATATTGGCATGTACATGCAGTATGTTATAGAAGCAAGTGAGGTGAAGAAGTAGTTGCAACAATTGCTGGAACAAGGTGTCATTTGACTAAGTACATCAACATGTGGGTCACCCATCATCATTGTGCCAAAGAAGGATGGGACTTGGAGGATGTGTATAGATTACATGGCATTGAACAAAATCATGCTAAAAAAAAGATACCCCCTGCCCAGGATAGATGACCTGCTAGATCATTTGCAGTAAGAAAAGTACTTCATCAAGCTAGACTTGAAGTCTGGATATCACTAGATTCGAGTCAAAGAAGAAGATACCTGGAAGACCACCTTCAATACCAAGAAAGGTTTGTATGAGTGGTTAGCTATGCCATTTTTCCTATGTAATGCACCAACTACATTTATGAGATCAATGAATGATGTACTGCACCATTTAATAGATTCATTTTTTATTCTCTATTTGGATAATATACTGGTATATTTGAATGATGGACATTTGTCGTAGGTGCTAGAAACATTGAAGAAGCACTAACTTCTAGAATATCTCAAGAAGTGTGAGTTTGCACAACAGTCTTTGGTGTATCTGGGGTATGTGATCAGTGGAGGAGAGCTGAAGATAGATCCTTCCAAGATGGAGGCCATCATGAAATGGTCGATGCCTACTAATTTTTCTGAGTTCAGGAGTTTCATTAGGGAAACACAGTACTTGAGGAAATTCATAGCCTCATTTTCAGTGGTAGCAACACCACTCCACACCATAGCAATTAGTGGCAAGAGTTTATAGTGGGGGAAAGGTCAAAAAACAACTTTCGAGGAGCTAAAGAAGAAGACCAGTCAAGCACAAGTTTTGGAATTACCAAACTTGCAGTGACCTTTCAAAGTGGAGACAAATGCAAGTGGGTATTCTATGGGTGTTGTCTTGATGAAGGGGGGAAGACATGTATGTCACCATCCTAAATTTTTTCATGGGGTAGTTCTTAACTACCCTACCTATGATAAGGAGCTCTATGCCATGGTGCAAGCTGTGAAGAAGTGGAAGCACTATCTGATGGGAAACGAGATAGTAATCCACACAAATTACTAGTCGTTATAGTACTTGCAGGCCCAAAGTAAGCTACAACAGACCAGACATTACAAGTTGATGGGGTTTTTACAACAGTTTCATTTGGTGATCAAGTATAAGAAGGGCATCACAAAAAAATTTGCTGACATGCTATCAAGGCCACCCACATCAAATATTACAACTTTGGGGAATTTATGCACATGGATCCATTCACCCATGATGCATACAAAGAATCATATTTAGAGGAAGAGGACTTGTTGAAGCCTAAAAAATCGCTGCTTCAAACATTGGGGGATAACCACCCAGTCGAGACCTTAGGACAACTCCTTTTTCGTTTGGTGTGGTGGCTCCGACTAGATTGATAGGACCAGTTTCCTAATAACTTAAATGGGTTGGTGATGGAATGATTGGATGAATTGGAAAATGGGACTAAATGACTGAAATAAACTATGTAATTTAATCTATAACTGATAAATAATTCTAAAACTAACCCGGGTATCAAATATGAATACAACTTAAAGATTATTTCAATTAAATCAATAACCATGAAAATGTATTATAATTTAACTGAAATATGCAGTATCAAATAATGATAACTTTGTTTAAGAAATTAAATAGAGTTATAATAGCACATTGTACTCATCATTTTATATATCATTTGCATATACTGTAAAAGATGAATATTTCTACACACTCAGAAATGATATGTATAAAGAAATATTATAAAACAAGTACATATAAATGATAGCAAATTTTAAAGAGAATATCTCATAAATAAGAAAATTAATAGTGAATAGGTAGAAATACCATATCCATCTTGATACTTTCCGATGCAATTCGATATCCAAATCCCGCAACTTCAACGTAAAACAGACTCCAAGATACAAAAATGCAATTCTTAAAGGCAATTTTCCATAGAACCACCGAATGTGATCCTTTATAAAAATATAAGAGTCAATGGAGTACAAAAATGTAATCTCCAAGTCAAAATATTACAAATTCAGGACCCCTTTCTAAATTCATGAAAGGGGTTTAAATAGGTACTTAATAAAACAAAATAACTAAAACTATTCCTACAATCTATCTAATTAGAAATCTAGAAAAAGAATTGCAATCTTGAAGTGAAACCGATTCATTGATTATCTCCTGTATTTAATGTGCCCAGATGGCAGATTTTGAGCATATCTTTCACTTCTGTTGGATGACTTAGCCTTGAATGTAGTTGCCCAGTATACGTAGCATCAGAGAATTCAGGAATGATACACTGAATGGCATTTGAAAGGAATTTGATTGCCATTTGTTGACTGTGTGGCTTGATCAGATAAGTCCACATAATATCCCATGAAATTCCTTGAAGCTTTCTAATTTCATTGATTATCTCTTCTTTCCACCTGGAATCAACTTCTCTTACTTTTGGTAATTTTCCTGGGGTACAATCTGAGATCAAATTAATGGCATACAAGCTATCATTAACTAGTTGTGTAATATTATTCATCATACTTTTAGCTCTTGATATGGCTCTTTCTGATTTCATCAACTGCTGTTCCCATTCCACAAATAAAATTTCCTTGTGTCTTTCCTCAATTCTGGGAAGACTAGATTTTCTTCCCTACTCTGTATCCTACCATGAAAGGAACTCAGAAATTTTATCATCAGCATCATCAATTTCTTGCCTGAGAGTAACTGCTTCATCTATCAAAGATGATGTTATTTCGCACAAAGGCTCATCTTGTGTCAATTTTAGACAAAATTCATTCAACTGTTGAGATAGTAGTTTGTTTGTTTCAAGGGCTTCATTTTTTAATTTCTCTAATTTAGGATAATCCTTGAACTTGTCCAATGCTGATCGGAATGTTTTTTCTTGTTCAATCTTTGTATTTTTCTCACTTCGCAGAAGATTTCGTAGCTTTTCTACTTCTTGAATCAACTGTTGTTGTTTGTTCAAGGCTTGTTCATCAATCTTCTTCTTTTCAATGCTAAGCTGCTCTTCTAGCTGTTTAGATTAGAGCTCCTGATCTTGCAATTGTTTTTCTATCTTAACAAGATTTTTCTGATGCTCTGTGGCCTATTCTTCCAACATAGCTATCTGTAAGTCTTTTTGTTTCATCAACTGGGAGACTTCAGAAGCTTTGTCTATCGTTGTAGCACTATAGGCACCTGCGTATTGAGATAATTTAGTGAGATCCTCAGATGGATTCACCTCAGCATTTTTATAAACAATATTCATAAACTCCACTTGTGATGTTGGAAGTGTATCCCGATTAGTTCTTCTCCTCTTCCTCTGATTTCTCACAATAGCCCTATGTTTGGGACCGTAGAATATGTCTAGAGGAGGAATTTCCTCTACTTTCAACATAATTTCACCTATAGAATTTTCGAGAATAACTTCCATATCCTGATCTTCCAGATCTTTAACTTGGGGATTATTTTGCAATCCTATTTGTTGGGAAAATTGATTATATTGGCTCAACAAATGGGAAGAAACAAAAATTTCAGCAGATTCTACTACTTTATCAGTAGTTTTCTCTCTTCCAAGTTGTAAATCTGGATTATTGTTCATATCTCCTGTTATTGCTTGTAAAATAGCTTCATTGCCTATATCCTCCTTTTCAGTATTCACATTGGTCTCAATAATTGTGCTTTTCTTTTCTGTATAAGTTGTAGACTGTTGATCAGTATGTACATCAAGTTTAGCAGTTGTTTCTTTATTCTCAATATCAGCTTTGCTGCTAATGTCTTATTTCTGCACAACAGGATTAGTTCCTGTTACTTCTTTCTGTGTCTGTATGATGACCTTACTGGTAGATGTTTCTGTTACTTATTTTCCAGATGTATCATCTTTTTTCTTTTGTTGTGACTCAACTTCTTGCATAGGAACTCTTAATTGATCCAGAGGAGCTTTGAGTAATCTCTGGCTTCTAAATAACATAAACTTATTCATCTCTTCAGCCTGGAATTTGGACTTGGCCAAATTATAAACTTGTGAAAAATTATCTACAGAAACAAATAAATCATCGAACTCAACTGGTTCATGTTCAAATCGAGCAATTGAAATTGAAGTGTTAAAATCAAACGCCACCTTCCTTGGGTCATATTTCCTGCCTTGGACTGTAGAGAGTTTAAGATCTCTGATTTTGATAACCTCTTTTTCAGCATGTGTGAAGTTATTAAGAGTAAAATCTCCACAATTAAATGGAAAGGTAGGCCACATCAATTTCTTGTTATTTTTTCAAAGACCTAGACATACCTTATACTGTTAACTGATAGGAAATCTCTTGTGCCAACAGTTTAACGGGAATATACAATGGTAAAATATGGGGTTCTACAATGCTCCCAAAAATTCTGACATATGTAAACTTCTCTTCCGCAAACCAATCACCAATCTGGGATAAATTATACTTAGCTTTTTCAGAAAGTCTGGGAGGAAATCGGCCAAAAATAGTTTGATAAACCGGGATGAGGAAACCGTGACAAAATCTGTAAACATGGTTTTTAAAATGCCCCTTCCATAAGAACTTGTGATATATATGAATAGGAGTAGGGTCTTTAGGGGTCCATTTCCATCCTAGCATGGGAAATTCAGAATTGAAGCATAGGGCATCTAGAATATAGGCAAAAAAGTAAAAAGGAGTAGTATTTCCTGTGTTTTTTTCCTTCCTATACTCAAGAATCCTATTGGCTATCTTATCAGAAAGAATGACAACCTAGTCCATTATTTTAGAATTTACAGCATAATGGATTAAAGGTACCATTTGTATAGAGAACGTAGATGAATTGTCATTTCCGAATAATCTGCACATCATTACTATGATGTAACAGTATGGAGGTGAAAGGGATTCCACTGAGTACATACCTGATGCCTCATTTTTGTGCTTTTCGGGAGCCCTTCTCCATTCTCTAATCGGCTCTGACTGATTTTCATTATTTGCAACAAATTCCTTGATGAAGGATTTGTTGTAGATTTTCTGTGGGTCCGGAAGATGGTACATTGCTTTAATGTCCTCTGTTTTAAATGACCTGAATGTTGCTCCAGAGGCTGAAACAAACGTCCTGTTCTGGATGGTCACATTTTCAATTACCCACCAAATCACATCATAGTATGGGAAAATGTTTGCTCGAGCTGCAATTCGGTGCAGGAACAAATTTGCAAGTGCTTGAAGAGAAGTTTCTAAATCAGACTCTGAATCATCCTCGTCAGGAACTGTTGCCTTCGCCACAGTCAGGGAAAATTTTAAGAATCCCCCTAAATTTATATATATAATAAACGGGCGAATCCCCATGATACGTAGGAAAAATGGAAGGTGATTTTATCAATAATATAATATGTATATATAATTTTTTTGCGAATCTCTGGCTTTTGCAACGAAAACAACTTTTGCTTTCCTGGATCTCTTCGACATTTTGGTATCCAGTAACGTTTCCCTCGCTCTGCGAATGAAAGGGTTGGGTGTTCTTTGGTTCTACAATGGAGGAAAAGCTTTCAGAAGCGATAGAAAGAGAATAATGAGGACAACTATATGAAGGATCTATTCATTGATTTCTATTTATTAATCTCCATATTAAACTTAAATGCTCTCTTTAGAAGTCACACTCAACGTATTTGAAATAGAATCAATAATCATTATTTGTTTTATTTTCTATTAATAACAAATGTACAATCAGATATCGACGTTTGTTGAATTGAAAACATAAAACTTTCCCTTTGAATAATGCGATTGCGATGAATACATAGCATATGCGCAATGTAAAATATGAAGCTTAAGTATTAATCACATCAGAAATTTTCAAAAAGGATAACAAATAAGATTTTGTGATTTTCTCCGATTTCTGATTGCAATGATATATATCGCATCGGCTCTTTTCAAAAGAAATGAGTTACAAACGATGTTAGCCGATTTTGCAATTGCGATTACAGTGGGGTCCATCGCATTGGAGATTATAATATCATGAGTGAATATAGCTTGTTTCTCTGAAATGCGATCGCGATTGATCACATCGAAGTTGCGTCATTGATCAAAATAAAGAGTTTGCATTTGCAATTTGCGATTTGCGATGGCGGCGGGGCCCATCGCATCAGAGATTTATAAGACAAGTGCATTCTATAATGCTCTTTCGAAATGTGATTGCGATCAATTGCATCGCATCGAAACAAATGTGAAAGTTTAAAACCTTTTGCGATTTGTGATTGCGATTGGTTCAATTGCATCGGAGTTTTTGAAAAATAAATATACAACTTAAGATATATCCGATTTTGCGATTGCGATTACTGTACGTCGGACTTTTCCATTTAAATATTTTTATGTGATAAAGTCTTTATATTACATCGGATCAAAAATTCTTTCAATGTTGCATTTTTTTATACACACTTGTTAATAAATATATACAGTATGTCTTTCTAACAATGATCTCTTATTTCTAATTAAAAAATGATTGGATTGCTTCTAAATATTTTATTTCTAACTAAAAAGAAAGATAAAAGGAGACCTATTTCTAAATGAAATTTATTTCTAAAAATTTAGAAATGGGGAGGGTTGTTGTACAGTACAACAATTGGCGATTCACTGGAAGAAACAATTATCTCTGAAAAAATAAAATGAACACTATATTTCTAGTAAGTAAATTTTTTTAAAGATAATGAAAACTATCTTAGAGAAATTTAAATAAAATCTAACTCTGAAAAAGAATTAAAATCACTTACAATTTATTTCTAATTCCTCAAATATAAAAACATTTTTTGGTTTTCTCAAGCCTTGATTAGTTGATAATAATGAAGTAGGGGGCTTTTCCAAATTTAGCTTTTGTAATATACTCTATTGTCATAGGCATTGCCACTGCTGCCAGCAAACGTTCATAGTCTCGACAGGGTTACCTTTTAACCATTAACCATTTCATTGTCCCATCCAACTAAGATTATGACTCTTTAAAATTAAATTCATAAGACATATTATCTCATGTTTTTTGTCTTTTACTTATTTTTTAGTTTAAGAGCCATTATTCTGGTTTGGTAGCCAGTTATTAACAATGCCACTCACTAGTTGTAATTAAACTAAACAAGTTGGCTCGTGATTAGACCCCTTGTCTTATATTAATAAGCCATTACCCTGTTTTGGTATGCAGTGTTGGTAATGTCAGTTTTATTACTTCTTATGATCATGGTAAGCAAGCTCGTGATGAGACCTCTTATCTCTTAAATTTTTCCATATAAATTCTTAGAATTACATTCTAAAAAATCACAACCTAAATGGATGGGGTGAAATAGTTGTATCCTTCAGAATTAATGGATGACAATTTTCAGAGTTTTTTTTTTGCTAAAGCTTGAAAAAGTCTTTACTTTTTAAAGATAACCTTTCTCTGCTCAATAAACTTATAATGATTTACATGTTCTCGAGGTTTCAAAAGATCAAGCAAATATTTTGAACAAAATTTAAACGTTTAACATTTTATTTTAAACTATCCAAAACTGTAATCATTTCCCTAAAAATTCTTATTTACACAAAACAAGTATTTATAATATTCTTCCTAAGACATTTTCTAGTAGTAAAAAGTCAATTAGAGACTATTACCAACCTTTATTTACAAAACAAACAAAAATTGCAGAAAGGAATATGTACAGGTAAGAAGGGGTTACCTCCTTATGAAAAGAATTTCTTTAAGACAAGCCCATTTACAGGAAGAGATTCTCTCTTTCCTGTTAAATCTTGGAGTATGAATGTATATGAATCTATCTTTTCAGCAATCTGAAATGGTCCAAGCCATATTTTATGAAATTTGGTATGCTTACCTTTTTCTTCATGTGCTTTATCCCATTTCAGAACAAGATCGCCAATTGACAAATTTTTTGAGTCGGTGGAACTTGAATTAGAAGAAGATTTTACAAGCTGTTGATGTTTTTCATGAATAATTTTTGCTTTCTCTCTATATTCTTCTAATTTAAGGATTTGATCAAATCTCAACTGAATGGATGAGGAAGGATTTTCTTCAATAAATTGCACTAGAGCTAATGATGGGAGAGCTAGATTTGATGGTATCACAACTTCTTTTCCATAAACTAAATTGAAAGGTGAAGTTCCTATTGAAGCTTTAAGAGTAATACGATCAGCCCATAGTGCAAAAATTAAAGACTTGTGCCAATTCTTTTGATTTTGATCAATGGTCCTTTTAATGATTTTGATGAGATTTTTGTTAGTGGATTCAGCTAAACCATTACCTTGTGGATAATAATTTGTTGAATATTTCAATTTCAAACCTCTTTTGATTGCAAATTCCATTATACTATTTCCAGAAAAATAAGCTAATATCATTACCCTAAACTTCAAAGACAATATCCATCTTTGTACATATTGGAGAGATCCCTCTCCGGATTCAGGAGGGCTAGATCCTAGAATCCCAAAGTTGGTTGAAATGATGTTAACTCTGTGATTGGACTCTCCCAATCTTGTTAATAAATTACAGAGACCTAACAATACTATCTCACGAATGATGTCAAGTCTCCATTGTTCAAATGGTTGCTCAATGTTTACTGGTTGCAAAGGAAAAGCTGGCTTCCTTTGTCTTCCACTAGTAGTTTGACAAATTTTGCACTTCCTCACATAATCATGTGTATCTTTGAAAAGGGTAGGCCAATAATATCCAGCATGGATGATTTTGTGAGCTTTGGTATTACCTCCAAAATGACCTCCTGCTGGTCCATCATGTAATTCCTGCAATACCTTTTTTGCTTCAGTATTTTCAAGACATCTTAATAGGATTGAATCATAATTATTTTTGAATAACACATCATCAATGATTTCATATTTAGTAGCCTTAAATCTTAAAGCACGTTTGTTCTTATAACTGAGATTAGAAGGAGCATACCCATTTTTCAGGTAAAAGATTAAATCAACATACTGAGATTCATAATCTGCAACACTTATCTGACTTACTTGAACAACATTGTCTGGATCTTGATTTTCTGGTATGTTATGAGCTCCTGCTAATAATCTGCAAAAACCTTGACCTCTAACAATATTTGCTGGCTCAATATCATATTCTTGCAAAGTTATCACCCAATTAGCCCTTTTTTCTCCTACTTTCTTTTGAATTAACAATTTTCTCACTGTAGAGAATGGGAAGATTATTTTGGTATGTGTTTTTAGGAGAAAAGGTCTAAAATGTTTGATTGACTTGAACACAACGAAGGTTTGTTTTTCTACATCAGAATAATTCAACTCATCTCCTTGCAGATTCGAGCTGAAGAAAGAAATTGGTGCTTCTAATTGTTGATCATTGAGCTGTGTTAAAACAACAGCATAGGATGTTTCAGTGGCCAAAGTATACGGAATCAAATATTTAGAAAAATCAGGAGTATTCAATGCAGGTGCATTAATGATTGCTTGTTTGATTGCATCAATGGCTTCTTTCTCTTTATACCCCCATTTGAAAACTGAATTTTTCTTAATCATATTCTGCATAGGTAAAACAATTTGAGAAAAATTGGGAATGAATATTTTTACAAAATTAATCTGCCCTAAAAATGATTGCATGGATTTTTTGTTATGAGGTAAAGAAATATCAGAAATTTGTTTAACTCTGTCCGGGTTGATATATATACCATATTTTGACACAACAAACCCTAAGAGTTTTCCTACATCGAGAGAAAATAAGGATTTCTTTGGGTTTAAAGAAATACCAAACCTTCTACATCTTTAAAATATTTGTTTCAAATCATGTAGAATATGATTGGATCTCTTCTTTGAATACACTGTTATGTCATCAAGATAAATAGAAACTGATCTATTAATCAGACCCTTAAATTCTATGTCCATGGCTCTCTGGAAAGTAGCTCCTGCATTTATTAAACCAAAAGGCATTTTCTGATAAGCATAGGTTCCCCATTTGGTTCTGAAAGTGGTTTTCAACCTATCATCTGGATGTACTAATATTTGATTATAGCCTGAAAATCCATCAAGGAAGGACATGAGTTCAGAACTAGCTACCTTTTGGAGTATTTGCTCCATGGTTGGCAATGAAAAATTATCCTTTTGGCATGCCTTGTTTAAATTTCTAAAATCAATACAGATTCTAATATTACCATTCTTTTTCCTGACAGGTACCATGTTGGAAACCCAATTAGAATGCCTTACTGGAAAAATGATTTTGGCTTTCAAAAGTTTGTTGAGTTCTGTTTTGATTTGACTTTCAAGATTTGGATGAATCTTTCTTAACTTCTATTGAACAAGTTTAACATCATACAACATTGGAATTGTGTGTTGAATAACTGAAGTATCATAAGTTTTTAAGTCTTCATAATTCCAAGAAAAAACATTTTTATACCTATTTAGACGTTTAATGAAAGCATATCTTTCCTCTGGAGTTAAATTGAGTCCTAGATTAACGTTTTGAGGTTTAGAATTAGAGCCAAGATTTACTAATTCAAATTTCAAAGTTGAACTCTAAAGTTTAGCATTAGTAACTTTCTTGAATTTGTCTTTAATATCATAAAGATCCTCAAGTTTAACAACAGATTTAGGAATAGGATTTTCATTACTTTTTGAAGTAATTTGCAGATCATGATCGTCTTCATCAATAATTTGTTCATCATAGGATTTCTCTGAAGTCAAGAAATTCAATATATCTTGATCATGGTAGAATACTCTCCAGTTTGTGATATTATCGGGAACAGATGGGCGAAAAATCAATTCTACTGAAAATCTATCAGGACTGCAATCTTCAGCAGGGAGGAGTTTGGATGCAACATTAGCTAATAAATCAGCTAATGTGTTTTGATTTCTAGGAATAGAAGAGATATTAAATGCTAAAAATTGAGTGGTGAGATCTTGCACAAGGGTTTGATAATGTTTGAGATGTCCTGAAAGACAATGGATGGTATTCCTTACTTGTCTTATGAAAATTTCGTAATCTCCATATACTTTCAAGTATTTTATATTTAACCCTATGGCTTTATAAAGCCCTTGAATCAAGGCTTCATATTCTGCAGTATTGTTTGTGCACTCAAATTCTAATCTACATGATAGCATGGTTTTATCTCCTTCTGGATCAATTAAGATGCATCCTGCTCCTGCTCCATCACTATATTTTGATCCATCAAAATATAGTGACCAAAATAAAGACTTATCTACAGGTTTATCTACAGATGTATCAGAAACATTAACTATTCTAGAAGAATCAGATTGCAAAAATTTTTCAATTTGAGAAACAAAAGTATTTACAGAAAAGGGTGGTTGTGGTGCAGTAAAATTCCCAAGGAATGAATCAGCAGAATAACCTCTAAGAATATTGTTGTTGAAAGCTATAGGTTCATTTGGTTGTTCAAATTCAGTTACAGTGTGCTTCATTTGTTTTTCTCGCTCGATTTTGATTTGATTTGGTTTCCCTTTGTAGGGAAGCCACATATGTGAATAATCAGTTGAGATATAACCATTGAGCTTTGCAGACCAATCCATGCTTAAAACTGATCCATAGAATTCAGGAATATTTGCAATTAGAATATCAATTCTTTGAACAATCCTAGGATCGAAAGCTAGTCTAATGGTAACTGAATTGATTTCTCCTACAACTTGAACTTTAGAGCGATCCAATTGTACAATGTGAACTGCATACTTTTGTGGTTCAATATTCAATTTCACACAGACTGAAGTAGGCATTATATTAGAGGATGCTCCGGAATCTATCAAACAATTACGAAAATTCTTGTTGTAGATTTCATAAGTCAACATAAAAAGAGGTGTCTGAGAATTCGATCTTTCTCCAATAAGAACAGTATCTGTGGCATCTACTTGTCTGGTGGCTTACCAGTCCCTTTAGCTACTTTGGAAACTACACCACTCTGTAGAGAAGCAATAGGTGTAGCATTTAATTCTTTCAATAGCAGCTTTTGTTTATGTTTAAGTTCGCTGAGTTCATGTAAAGAAATGTTCACTCTAGTCTTTTTCATGTCTTCAACAATGTTATAATCCATAAGATGTGATATCACCAAAGTCTTAGATGTTGATGTAGGAGGATTAGAAGCTGATGGTTGATTCTGAGTGGGTAAGGGAGAATTTTTCTTTGCAGGAAATTTGTCTTTAGTACTTGGAGTTGTAGTTTTCTTCTTAGGAATAGATTGAACAGGTTCCGATGTAGATTTTCTCCTTGTACTCACAGGCATAGCTTCTTGTTCCATTTCATTGTCCGAGTTAGGGAGAATGAAATCCCACATTCCATGTAATTCAGTGATTTCTTCTTTTTCTTCCTCTTCTTCTGATACTGGAGGAGTATCTTCTTCTTCTTCCTCTTCCGATTCTGCGTTGGAGATTGAACTGGGAGGTTTAGATTCAGCTTGATTTCTCTTGAAATTTCTAAATGGTCTCTTTGTATAAGTCTCTACTACTTTCTTTTTAATCTCAACCATTTCATTAGACATGGTTTTAAGAATTTTTTGTAAGCCTTCCATGTCATATGGATCTCTTGGTGTCTTCTTCTTTGAATCATATTTAAAGCTGACTTTATTGGATTTTCTTTCCTCAATATCATTTTTCTTATCTAGAGCAATCATTCATTTTTCAACCAAAATAGCTTCTTTCATATTCTCAGCTAAAGTAGGTTTTGCAGCTCTATCTACAAAAATGCTATGTTTGAGGGAAAAGCATTAATATACCATTCAATTCTAACCTGCTCACTAGGTTTAGATGTTGTAGGGATTTTATTCAAGAGTTTATTGAATCAAGAATTAAAATCTTTGATGGGTTCTTTGGGTTGTGTCTTTAAATTGGAGAGATCATTGATTAGGGTAGCTATTGATATGTCATCTCCATATTTAGTTAAAAATTTCTCTTCGAACATATCCCAACTTGTAATAGAATCTGAAGGTAAGGAAAAGTACCAGTATCCTGCTGTCCCTTGCAAAGTATAGGGGAATAACTTGACTACAAAATCTTCATGTTCTACTGTATTTAAATTTATAGCAAGCATAAAGTTATTGATGTGTTCTTCTGCTTGTATACCAATATCTGGACTAAATTTTGGCAACCATTTTTCAGGATGATTAGGTAAATAATGTAAAGGTGCAGTCATATTTACAACTCCCAGTCTAGTCCATGGTATCTATGCCATTGCTGTGATGATGATCGAAGAACTAGAAGTGACAACTGGTGTATAAGTAGTAATAGTTGAAGTACTAGAAGAGACAATTGGTGTTTGGACAGATGTTGTTTGAGTAGATGATGATGATGATGAGACAACTACACTTTTTTGATCTGGGGCTTGGGAAACAGATGATTGAATTTGCGATGAAGAACTAAAATCACTCTCTGTTTCCGATGGGGTTCTTCTTGTTTTAATTTTAATACGTAAAGGAAATTCCTTTGGATGAATAGCAATTTTTTCACTTTGTGACCTAGTGAGAGGTCTAGAAGAAAAAAATTGTGAGGTAACACTACCTTCAGATATTTCAGACTTTTCTAATGATAATGAGAATCCTTTAAGTTTTTGAACTAAAGCTTCGACTTCAGGAGAATCAGGAGGTTGATTATCTGATTGAATTGAGATTTTGGTAGTGGGTGTTTGAATACTCTTATCAATTTCTTCTCTAGTGATTTGAGATGTGGAAGAAATTGAAGAAGGTGATGAGGGTAAGTTGCTCTTGGAATGGCCTGTAGATTTGGATTTATCAGCCATTCATAGCGTGATCCCTCCTTCTAGCATCAAAAATGTTGAAGCCTCGAAAATCGCTGCTTCAAACATTATGGGATAACCACCCGGTCGGGGCCTTAGGATAGCTCCTTTTCCGTTTGGTGTGGTGGCTTCGACTAGATTGATAGGACCAGTTTCCTAATAACTTAAATGGGTTGGTGATGGAATGATTGGATGAATTGGAAAATGGGACTAAATGACTGAAATAAACTATCTAATTTAATCTATAACTGATAAATAATTCTAAAACTAACCCGGGTATCAAATATGAATACAACTTAAATATTGTTTCAATTAAATCAATAACCATGAAAATGTATTATAATTTAATTGAAATATGCAGTATCAAATAATGATAAATCAGTTTAAGAAATTAAACAGAGTTATAATAGCACATTGTACT
This sequence comes from Pinus albicaulis, assembly GCA_034641835.2. Taxonomy (NCBI): domain Eukaryota; kingdom Viridiplantae; phylum Streptophyta; class Pinopsida; order Pinales; family Pinaceae; genus Pinus; species Pinus albicaulis. Next base: position 1,110,017,089 of record CM076583.1, on the reverse strand, counting down.
CATCATTTTATATATCATTTGCATATATTGTAAAAGATGAATATTTCTACACACTCAGAAATGATATGTATAAAGAAATATTATAAAACAAGTACATATAAATGATAGAAAATTTTAAATAGAATATCTCATAACATAAGAAAATTAATAGTGAATAGGTAGAAATACCATATCCATCTTGATACTTTTCGATGCAATTCGATATCCAAATCCAGTAACTTCAATGTAAAACAGACTCCAAGATACAGAAATGCAATTCTTAAAGGAAATTTTCCATAGAACCACTGGATGTGATCCTTTATAAAAATATAAGAGTCAATGGAGTACAAAAATGTAATCTCCAAGTCAAAATATTACAAATTCAGGACCCCTTTCTAAATGCATGAAAGGGGTTTAAATAGGTACTTAATAAAACAAAATGACTAAAACTATTCCTACAATCTATCTAATCGGAAATCTAGAAACAAAATTGCAGTCTTGAAGCGAAACTGATTTATTGATTATCTCCTGTATTTAATGTTCCTAGATGGCAAATTTTGAGCATATCTTTCACTTCTGTTGGATGACTTAGCCTTGACTGTAGCTACCCAGTATACGTAGCATCAGAGAATTCAGGAATGATACACTGAATGACATTTGAAAGGAATTTGATTGCCATTTGTTGGCTATGTGGCTTGATCAGATAAGTCCACATAATATCCCATGAAATTCCTTGAAGCTTTCTAATATGTTGATTTTGATTGATTATCTCTTCTTTCCACCTGGAATCAGCTTCTTTTACTTTTGGTAATTTTCCTGGGGTACAATCTGAGATCAAATTAATGGCATACAAGTTATCATTAACTAGTTGTGTAATATTATTCATCATACTTTTAGCTCTTGATATGGCTCTTTCTGATTTCATCAACTGTTGTTCCCATTCTGCAAATAAAATTTCCTTGTGTCTTTCCTCAATTCTGGGAAGACTAGATTTTCTTCCCTGCTTTGTATCTTGCCATGAAAGGAACTCAAAAATTTTATCATCGGCATCATCAATTTCTTGCCTGAGAGTAACTACTTCATCTATCAAAGATGATGTTGTTTCGCACAAAGGCTAAGCTTGTGTCAATTTTAGACAAAATTCATTCAACTGTTGAGATAGCAGTTTGTTTGTTTCAAGGGCTTCATTTTTTAATTTCTCTAATTTAGGATAATCCTTGAACTTGTCCAATGCTGATCGGAATGTTTTTTCTTGTTCAATCTTTGTATTTTTCTCACTTTGCAGAAGATTTTGTAGCTTTTCTACTTCCTGACTCAACTTCTCTTGTTTGTTCAAGGCTTGTTCATCAATCTTCTCCTTTTCAATGCTAAGCTACTCTTCTAGTTGTTTAGATCCGAGCTCCTGATCTTGAAATTTATTTTCCAGCTTAACAAGATTTTGCTGATGCTCTGTGGCCTGTTCTTCCAACATAGCTATTTGTAAGTCTTTTTGTTTCATCAACTGGGAGACTTCATAAGTTTTTTCTATAGTTGCAGCACTATAGGCACCTACGTATTGAGATAATTTAGTGAGATCCTCAGATGGATTCACCTCAGCATTTTTATAAACAATATTCATAAACTCCACTTGTGATGTTGGAGGTATATCCTTATCAGTTCTTCTCCTCTTCCTCTGCTTTCTCACAACAGCCCTATGTTTGGGACTGTAGAATATTTCTAGAGGAGGAATTTCCTCTACTTTCAACATAATTTCACCTGTAGGATTTTCGGGAATAACTTCCATATCTTGATCTTCCAGATATTTAACTTGGGGATTATTTTGCAATCCTATTTGTTGGGAAAATTGATTATATTGGCTCAACAAATGGGAAGAAACAATAATTTCAGCAGATTCTACTACTTTATAAGTAGTTTTCTCTCTTCCAAGTTGTAAATCTGGATTATTGCTCATATCTCCTGTTATTTCTTGTACAATAGCTTCATTGCCTATATCCTCCTTTTCAATATTCACATTGGTCTCAGTAATTGTGCTTTTCTTTTCTGTATGAGTTTTAGACTGCTGATCAGTATGTACATCAAATTTAGCAGTTGTTTCTTTCTTCTCAATATCAGCTTTGATGCTAATGTCTTCTTTCTGCACAACAGGATTAGTTCCTGTTACTGCTTTCTGTGTTTGTATGATGACCTTACTGGTAGATGTTTTTGTTACTTCTTTGCCAGATGTATCCCCTTTTTTCTTCTATTGTGACTCAAATTCTTGCATAGGAACTCTTAATTGATCCAGAGGAGCTTTGAGTAATCTCTGGCTTCTAAATAACATAAAGTTATTCATCTCTTCAGCCTGGAATTTGGACTTGGACAAATTATAAACTTGTGAAAAATTATCTACAGAAACAAATAAATCATCGAACTCATCTGGTTCGTGTTCAAATCGAGCAATTGAAACTGAAGTGGTAAAATCAAACACCACATTCCTTGGGTCATATTGCCTGCCTTGGACTGTAGAGAGTTTAAGATCTCTGATTTTGATAACCTCTTTTTCAGCATGTGTGAAGTTATTAAGAGTAAAATCTCCACAATTAAATGGAAAGGTAGGCCACATCAATTTCTTGTTATTTTTCAAATACCTGGACATACCTTCTACTATTAATTGATAGGAAATCTCTTGTGCCAACAGTTTATCGAGAATATACAATGGTAAAATATGGGGTTCTACAATGCTCCCAAAAATTCTGACATATGTAAACTTCTCTTCCCCAAACCAGTCACCAATCTGGGATAAATTAGACTTAGCTTTTTCAGAAAGTCTGGGAGGAAATCGGCCAAAAATAGTTTGATAAACCGGGATGAGGAAACCATGACAAACTCTGTAAACATGGTTTTTAAAATGCCCCTTCCATAAGACCTTGTGATATATATGAATAGGAGCAGGGTCTTTAGGGGTCCATTTGCATCCTAGCATGGGAAATTTATAATTGAAGCATAGGGCGTCTAGAATATAGGCACAAAAGTAAAAAGGAGTAGTATTTTCTGTGTTTTTGTCCTTCTTATACTCAAGAATCCTATTGTCTATCTTATCAGAAAGAATGACAACCCAGTCCATTATTTCAGAATTTATAGCAGAATGGATTAAAGGTACCATTTGTATAGAGAACCTAGATGAATTGTCATTTCCGAATAATTTGCATATCATTGCTGCGGCGTAACAGTATGGAGGCGAAAGGGATTCCATTGAGTACATACCTGATGCCTCATTTTTGTGCTTTTCGGGAGCCCTTCTCCATTCTCTAATCGGCTCTGACTGATTTTCATTATTTTCAGCAAATTACTTGATGAAGGATTTGTTGTAGATGTTCTGCGGGTCTAGAAGATGGTACATTGCTTTATTGTCCTCTACTTTAAATGAATCGAATGTTTCTCCAGAGGCTGAAACAAACGTCCTGTTCTGGATGGTCACATTTTCAATTACCCACCGAATCACATCATAGTATGGGAAAATGTTTGCTCGAGCTGCAATTCAGTGCAGGAACGAATTTGCAAGTGCTTGTAGAGAATTTTCTGAATCAGACTCTGAATCATCCTCGTCAGGAACTGTTGCCTTCACCACAGTAACCTTAGGCTTTTCCCTTTCAATGAGGTTATATACCTCTTCCCAGGATAATTTACCAAGACCTTGGTACGACGTGTCTGTAACCAACTTAATTTTAGCTAGTTTCTCTTTAGGTGCCATGGTGAAAACATAGGCTTTTGCAACGACAACAAATTTTTCTTTCCTGGATCTCTTCGACATTTCGGTATTTGGTAACATTTCCCTCGCTCTGCGAATGAAAGGGTTGGGTGTTCTTTGGTTCTGCAATGGAGGAAAAGCTTTCAGAAGGGGTAGAAAGAGAATAATGAAGACAACTATATGAAAGATCTATTCATTGATTTCTATTTATTAATCTCTGTATTAAACTTAAATGCTCTCTTTTAGAAGTCACACTCGACACATTTGAAATAGAATCAATAATCATTATTTGTTTGATTTTCTATTAATAACAATCGTATAGTCGGAGATCAACGTTTGTTGAATTGAAAATATAAAACTTTCCCTTTGAATCATGCGATTGCGATGAATAAATAGCATATGCGCAATGTAAAATATGAAGCTTAAGTATTAATTGCATCGTAAATTTTTAAAAAGGGATAACAAATAAGATTTAGTGATTTTCTTCGCTTTCCAATTGCGATGATATATTATATCGCATCGGCTCTTTCCCAAAGAAATGAGTTACAAACAATGTTAGTCGATTTTGCGATTGGGATTACAGTGGGACCCGTTGCATCAGAGATTATAATATCATGAGTGAATATTGCTTGTTTCTCCGAAAAGCGATTGCGATTGATCGCATCAGAGTTGTGTCATTGATCAAAATAAAGAGATTGCATTTGCGATTTGCGATTTGCGATGGTGGCGGGGCCCATCGCATTGGGAATTTATAAAACAAGTGTGTTCTATAATGCTCTTCTGAAATTTTATTGCGATTAATCGCATCGCATCGAAACAAATGTGAAAGTTTAAAACCTTTTGTGATTTGTGATTGCGATTACTGTACGTTGGACTCTTTGCATTTAAATACTTTTATGTAATAAAGTCTTTATATTATATCGGATTGGAAATTATTTGAATGTTGCATTTTTTTATACACACTTGTTAATAAAGATATGCAATATGTATTTCTAAAAATGAACTCTTATTTCTAATTGAAAAATAATCGGATTGCTTCTAAATCTTTTATTTCTATCTAAAAAGAAAGATAAAAAGGGGACCTATTTCTAAATGAGATTTATTTCTAAAAATTTAGAAATGGGGAGGGTTGTTGTACAGTATAACAGGACTTCCAGGAGGTGTATCAGCAGTTGCAGATTCAGAGTCATGTGGACGATGGAGACAACACCATTAACTACAATATCTAGGACATTTTACTCTACAGGCGGGATAAGTTGCGTGTTCCAAAAGGTGAGCGATTGCAGCTGATTAGAGAGGCTCAAAACTCCAAGGTTGCAGGGCACTTTGGTTTAGGGAAGACCATGGATAACTTGCAAAGGTATGTGTATTGGCCCAAGATGCAAGAGCAAGTAGCTAGGTTCATAAGAGGATGCATGTTGTGTTGTACTAGAAATCCCAGCAACATGAAACACAGTATATAACATCACTTACTTGTACTTACTCGTCCTTGGGAAAAAATTTCCATGGAATTTATGGGAGGTTTACCGACAACCACGAAGGGACATGAATACCTATTAATGGTAGTTGACAGGTTCAACAAGATGTGTGTTTTGATGCCCTGTAAAAATACCATTAGTGGGAAAGAAGCAACAAACTTGTTCTTTAGATAGGTCTGGGTACACTTTGGGATACCAAGGAGCATCATTTCAGATAGGGATACACGATTTCTAAGTGTATTCTAGAGTACATTGTGGGAGAAGATGAACATGAAGTTGAATAGATCTACAACATTCCATCCACAGATAGCCGGGTAGACAGAAGTAGTTAATAAGACTTTGGTGCATTTTCTAAGGGGATACAACTAGAAGCATCCGAAGATGGGATGACAATTTGGTATATATACAACATTCGTACAACATATTAGTCCACACTTCTACATTAAAGTCCCTATTTGAGACTTGTTTTGGATATTTTCCACCTTCACCTTTGGATATTGCATATCAGAAGCAAGGAGGAGTGAGGGAATATCTTATAGGATATGCTTTGAGGGCTGAAAAATTTATGGATAAGATCAGGCAAATCCATATACAAGTACATGAAACACTGTAGAAGTCGCAGGAAAAGTATAAGGCCAAGCATGATCAACACATAACAAAGAATACATTCAAGTTGGGAGACATAGTATGGTTACAGTCGAACAAGGAGAGGCTGCAGGGGCTTGGTAAGAAAATCAGGGCTCTGAGTCATAGTTCCTTTGAGATACTGGAAAAGGTGGGTGATAATTCCTATCGAATCCATTTACCACCATACATGCACATTTACTTAGTTGTGAATGTAGAGAATTTGAAACTCTATTAATATTCCATGTTAGGTCAGGAAGAGGAAAAATCCCTACCTTCTGTGGAGGATTTGGCACCAGATTCTTAGGAAAAGTTGGCAGAAGATACAGTTTTGTGGAAGAGTTCTAGAACTAGAAGACATGGGAAACATGATCTTTGGCAGATTGGGTTGAAGCGACAATTTCCAAGCAAAGCTAAATAGTACACTAGAGAGAAGGTGGAGTAAAAATTTCCTCACCTCATTCAATAAAATATTTTGGGGACCAAAATCCTCCCAAAATGGGGAGTTGTGATAAATATTCAATCATTATATTTTTGTTTCATCCATCTCGATGCATTTGGAGTGGAAATAATGGAGGAATCAACTCACGAGACTGTTTTTACCGGTAGGACTTGATTTGGAAAAATGGGGTCTGAAACCTTCTAGGAGTGTTTTGAGGCATCAAACAACATTTTTTGGGGATACAAATTTAACTATTTAGCACACACATTTTTATTATACTATGCACACATAAATATTTCCAACGACACAAGAAGCATGTCAATTAGAGTCCATATGCAAAGGTTGTTCCACTTAGAAGTTGACCTTGCTGTTTTCACACATATAGTTCGGGAGGATGCCGTTTCAGCCCCCATTATTAATGGAAATGGGGTTAGCCATGTGATTATGATGTAAAAGACTCTAGAAGAGTCTATGTTGTAACTCTAGTAATGAGTTAATGTAGTAAAATTAATCACTAGCAGGCTATCAGGCTGTGTTATAACTAGGCCACTAGGAGGAAGAGGCATTCCATTCTTTCGAGAGAATTTTGTTCCATAGCTAAGAAAAAATAGCTAGGAGAGATAGGAGGTAGAGAACCTAGAGAGGATCTGTGCACTGTAGCAAATTACAAGCCACAAACATTACTTCTTTGTACCTGCAACCATATTTCCAGACAGAGAAAGAGAGCGAAGCGATCTCACCTTCCATCTGGGTTTTCTCCCGAAAGCATTTCCCAAAGATCATATATTGTGTCTTATGTGTGTATGTCGGATTATTTTGTCATTATATAATTTTTTGCATAATTTCCATTTGTATGCATGCACTAATTACAATTAACTTTAAAGATCTAGAAGTTTAATAAAACTGTAATAGTGTAGAAATTCTGCATTTTAATATTTTATTACCAGATATGTTGTGATGAACTGTCCAGTGGAATATCCATGACAATTTATAGATAATTTAAACCAAGGGCATCTATCATACCTCTCGCAAAAAAATTAGTAGCAAGGATAAGAAATAATAAGTCCGCTCTGCAAAAAAAATCCTAAGCGACGATACCCTACTTTAAGAATTTCAACAAGAAAAGGGTAAGAAAGATGAGGATACTCCTATTGATGTTATCAATGATGATGAATCATGGTCAAATACATAATTTGAGACAATGGATATGGATATGGGTGAAAATGGTGCTGGAAGTTTCCCCCTTCAGAGTGAAAGTGTCTGCCCACTACAGTAGGAGACCATGCAATTTCAAATGGGGACCATCGACGACAAGGTGAAGAAGTCAAGATCAAAAGTTAAGGATGTAATTCCTAAGCCCTTTAGATTTTGTAGCCCCGCTTATCAAATCCTGTTAAAAAAGGAAGAGGTTTATGTTGCAAAATCAGAAAATAAAATACCGACTACAAAAATTTAAGCCGAAACTTCAAAATATGGACACTTTGTTAAAGGCTACAAAAGAGGATGAGGGGCTTGATGTAAGGGATGAGAAATACTCTTAGGAGTGCATGACAAAGGCCCAACACCTCATCAATAGTATTCTTGATGGCATCATTACCAACACTTACACTTTTTTGAAGTTGAAACCTGATCTTCCATAGTGGCAAAATAAGGATGAAATGCTTGATCTCGGGATAATTGATAAAGGAACCCATCGACAGGTGATTGAAAATATGAGGAAAAGGTGGTTCACCATGTACTTGGGTCAAGAAGCCAAGTGGGGTGCCTCCACGGAAAAACCCTTAAAAGAAAAAGAACTCAAGGTAACGAAGATAAACTTAACAATTCAGGGGTTAACCACCTAAATTCCTTCAAGAATTTATTCTGTCTATTTTGAATGAGTGTTGAGTAAATTTTCAGCTACAATAGATCGCTGCAAGGAAGCCCCAAGAGATATAAAAACCTTAGGAATTTATGTACATGTACTTCAATGCTGAGAATTTGGACCAAAAAGTTCTCTGTGAGTTGTATATTTTTAGTCTTATCTTGTTGAACAACTCAAGGTGGAATCCTAATCCCTTTGTGGGAGATATTCATATCAGGGCCTTAATTTCGTACATAAGCAATCTATTTTAATGTAAGAAGGCTGATAGTTTTTATTTGGCATTGGAGGAAGAATCAAATTTAGTGATCAGGGAAGAGTATCTTCTTACAAGGCCAGTTCATGATGACCTTAAAAGATTAAGGATGTACCCAGGGGATGTAACAACTATAATACATAACCAACAATTCACCGTCACAAAGTACCGAGAGGTAGATAGAGCTGAAATCTGTAATGCTATGTTAATTGCACAAAACATATGGAATTATCTTCCAAATCATCTTGAAAGAATATTTCCATTAGGATGCCCTTATTTCTATTTGACACTTAATAGAGAATATTTCTATGTTAGTTCTCTATTGAAATATGAATCTTAGTGGATAGGTTTAAGGTTCCATTTTCCAATTCTATGGTGTCTAGATGAACACTACCACACACTTTTCCATTTGGTTGAGATGGAAGAGAAACACGTTGGAAAGAACTGGAATGCTGCCTTGGTCACTACTATTTGGAGTAATTTGGTCATTTGTATCATTCCTAAAGAGATATACACATAGGACCCCCTGAAGGGGAGGATGATGATGCATGACGACATGCATCAAAATCGACATGGGGGTGTGATGAGATGTGAAATGGACCATTTTTGCTACATAATCATTGCCATTATTTTGACTATTTTCCTTCCTTTTCTTATCAAATACTACTAATACTATGATAACATGTGTTGCTAAAGGTATAATGCATGTTTCATTGGTTTTCTATCTTATGTTATAGAATAGAAATAGAAATTATTTAAGGAGTAGCCTAATAATATAGTTATATATATTTGAATAAATCAGAATCACAAATCCATATTTTCAAAGACCGCATATGAATGATCAAACAAACACCTATTATTCATGGACAAAAGGCATATTCAGACCAACAGGGTGCTAGAACATAGGAATAATAATGAGCATCTTTTCTCGGGAGTTAGCATCGTAGACACGAGTTGATATGAGGGCGTTGGAATGTTTTCTAAGTTTCTATTCATGCTCCAATAAGAAGTTCAATTGCTTTTGTCTGTTTCCAGTCCAAAAGGAATGATTTGTGTCTTGTAAATTGAACAACTTAAAATTCGAGATACCTCGACACAACAATTGTTGTGTTGCTGAGGATCTCATTCAATTTCATATGTAACTATGTCAAGTGTGTCTGGTCCTATTATGGTAGTTGAGGCGAATTATTTGGATTATGTAGCCTCCTAGTTTAATTAGCTGATTGGAACAAATATTCCTTTTCCCTCTATAAATATGTATGTCAAAATATATGCTGAACATGTTGCGGTTGAGACTCTGTTATAATTTTGCTTGATAATATATTTCCCATGGATGTACATTTTCTTTTGTAGATCTTGTCGTTGTAATTTGAGCACTGGGCACAGGCTAAACCCCGAGTTGGGCTCGCTTTGGGTGAGGCCCTGCACACATATTTCTTTCCAGTTATTTATTTATGTGTATGTGTTATTTTCTTGTTACATTTGGTTTGATTGTTTTCCAGTAGATTTCAATCGACTGAAGTGATTTGTGTGGTGTGTTTTAATGTAATTGATGATTGAATCTATTTCCCTAATTTTCTAGGTCAAGTTATTTTCATTAATGTGTTTGTACAGGTGGTCGCTCCATTGCAGTAAAATAACAAATTTTTGTTGCAAAATAAATAGACTGCTGCAAAATTGTAGAGGGTGCTACAAAATTAGACCTTGATAGGAAAACTTGTTTGTAATTAGGGAATTTTTTAAGATTTGAACTTCATGTATAATCACACCACTTGGTAGGAACTTTAGTGCTTATGCATACAGCACGGGGTCCTCACAAGTTAACTAACCGTGGTTGATGATAAAATGAAGTAGGTGTACCGTTAATAAATAAATGAAATACATTCACATCATCACACTATTTTTTTTCTTCCAAATTTGAATATATATATATATATATATATATCGAGAGAGAGAGAGAGAGAGAGAGAGAGAGAGAGAGAGAGAGAGAGAGAGAGAGAGAGAATAACATACGAATCAAGAACTAGGAACCATGAACTAAGAACTAAGAAATAAGAAATAAGAACCCTTAGATGGTTTCTCCTTCTTATTTTTATAATCATACCTTGACTCTTTGTCTTCACAATATTTTGTTAGAAGCTTCTTGGGTCACATGGGAAAATAATATTGATTCATGGAAGTCTAGGATTTCTCCCACCCCCCTTTCATCTTTTACTCCCTATTCAAGTTTTTTTTACACTCCCCAAGGCATCATAATTTGTTGGCTATCCCCTTTCTTCATCTCTAATATTTTTCTTAATAAAAATAAACATTACATCATGTAATAGAGTTTAACATAATTTTAGGTTCCTATATTACTAGTATAGTCTCTTATTGTTGTTAGTGTAACCCCCTTATTTTTATTGTTGTACCCCTGTAACCCCAATATTGTTATTATTCTGCCCTTACATTATTATTGTTAGGTCGACTAGGATTGTATTGTGATCCCATGGACTGCTATATATAGAAGGAGGTTTTGTCATTTGTATCATCCAAGAATTGTTCATTTATGTAATGTATAGGAGGCTGACCCCTCGAAGTGTCTGATTTATAAGGCGTTGATCTCTCTATTCTTATATTTATGGAGTTTGTTTCATAACATTTGGTATCAGAGCTTTGGATTCTAGGGTTTCGCTGCTCCAAACAGGTCAATGTGGAATTTTCACTATAACTTTTTTTATACGAAGGTTCAGAAGCTAAAAATTTTATAGCGCGAAGCCTAAATCCAGAGTAACGTTGTGTACAAATTTCAGATCTTGATTCACAACATTTTTGGAGATATGATCTATGGAAGTAAGGGTTTTTTCAGGCTCCCGAATTTCACCTAAAAAAGGTCATCATGGAAGTGTCTCTATAACATTTTTCTACTAATTTTCAGAAACTGAAATTTTTACAGAGGGAAGCCGAAATCCTGAGGAACGTCCTGTAAAAATTTCAAATCTTCACAGCGTTGGTCGCTTTAATTGCTTTCACAATTCAAGCTCCACATAAATTGTCAACCCGAGGAAGTCTTTTTATTTCAAAGATAATCACGCACTGGATATGCTCAATTTCTGAAGCTACTTAAGTTATAGCAGGAATAATTTCTATGTTGCAGTTACAATCCAAACAAAGGAAGACCAATCTGCAAGGAAAGAAATCAATCAACCACAACAGGAACAGGACCCTATTCCTTAGTTAGGAACTTCAGCACCTGCTGCCTGACACTTAATCACACTGTAGGAAAGGTAGCTTCAAGAGACCGAGACCCTATTCCCATGAACAGGAATCTTCAACACTTGTTCTCTTGTTTCTAATCACACTGCAGAAAAAGGAAAGCAATGAATGGGAGCAGGACCCTATTCCTTTATACTGGAATCTTCAGCACCTGCTTCCCAGCATCATACACTCATACAATTAATAGAAATGGATTTCTCAACTTCCAAGAGTGAATGTGTTCAATACATGCAGCGCTAAAGAAATAGAGTACTACTAAACTGTGAAATTAGTGTTCAACAGCAGTATTAAAGTAAAGTGCAAACAACGTAAAGAATTAAACAAATTACAGGAATCAAAGGGTGAATCTTGTGAGGAAGGCGGGCCCTTTCCCTCTCACAAGATTCCCCGGGGGGAAAGAATTAAATTAGAGCGCTCAAAAGAAGAATTTATTCATCTGTCAAAGTAATTGATACATTACAGATGGAGACTAGCTCCAGTTCTCACACAATGTTCTCCTGTAGATTTACAACAATGAACCCCCTTCTAATGATGATGTCTCCTCTTTTTAAAGAGGAGACATCTTTTACAATTTACATGAGAGAAAATCTACGTTATCCCAAATCTGTTCTTTTTCCCAAAACAGGACTATTCTGTTCTTCCAAAAAAAGATATTGTTACAACAGAGACAACAAGAATGCTATCTTCAGGATAATCCAGGTAACCGTGTCTTCATGCTGTTATTACTATTCCACAAAAGGTTCTTCCAGAATCGCAAATTACGCATGACGGAATTTGCGTGCTTGACGGCTGTTTCAGCAATTGAGTCAGCTGTTTCAGCAACAGCCGCTTGTTCCTAGCAACGCATATAAATTATCTGCGATCTTTGGACTTATGTTAGCAACGATGCACTTCAATTAATGATAAAATATAAGAGTATTATGGAATTAAATGTAAAACAGATTAAACATATAATAAAGAGGAGTATTTTATATACCTTGGGATAAAGTAGATGAAAATGATAATGGAATCCTTTCTAATCATGGTTATAAAAGTAAAATGGTGTCAAAGTATATAGCAAAAATGATACATAGTGGAGTCCTAACATCCCCCCCAGCTAAAAATGTTGCATGTCCTCAGGCAACCCCTAGTCTGAATGAGAGTCTGAGTACTGGGACTGAGCATGCAAATTACTCAAGCAATAGGTGGAGAAGGTGGCATCTGTAGGAGCTCTGAATCCTCTGTTGTTCTGCAAGTGTTGCCATGCCGAGGCTTCATCTCTGTCAGTCAACTGGTAATGACATTGATATTTCTCTGAAGGCAGCCATAAAATTGGAAAATGAAAATGATACCCAATCCAGTTTACTCCACAATGTTGAATGCAACCAATGTAATTAGGAACCCTGGATAATGCAGCTTGAAGATTGTGAGGGTTAAAAGGGTGATAATCCTGTCTTTCTTTACATGACTGCTGCCAAAACATAATATTGGCCTTCAATGCAGCAGTACCCTTTACTCTAATTTGCTGTTGACACTTAGAAAGTGTTGAAGCCTGTAATTGTTGTATATACCTATGCATTCCTGGCTTCTGTAAGAATTTATAATATTGTGCTATGAACATGGCTGGTCTTAAAGGTTCTGGTCTGATCCACAGGAGTTTATTCTCCTCATTATGACTGCTTGCAGTGAACGCAGTTTTCCAAGTGAGCTGGTTAGACAAAAATGAAACAAATGCCCTTATTTGTATATCTCATGCAATTGGAATAAGATTAACTCTTCTATTGTCGGGAATGGCCTCATTATGAAGGTAGAGTTCGCATAGCAAATGCTGATCACTCTCGGGGGCCTCATTAAAAGTCTCAACAAATTTCTCTGAAGTAATTAACTCATACGGTCTGCCATCTTTTATTGCTTTTAATTGAAAATAAACTAATCGTTCAGAAAGAAATAGAGAGTAGTTTACAGAGGGTTTGCGCGTAGCCATCAACTTCTGGACTAATGAAAACATCAAGGCCATCTTTTCCTTAGATTCCTTGACTTCCTTTTTGGAGTCCTTGAGCTGTTGCATCATTTGTTCCCAACTATCCCAGTTGGCATATGCGTGGTTCTGCCATGCTAGCTTATGCTGGCGTAATATTGTATCTTGTTCTTCAGCATATTTCTTCTTCCATTTGTTCATCTGTTCCAATTGATTCCATGGGAAGGTCTGTGTCCTGGCATCAGAAGTACTGGGTTGGGACGTTGTTTGAATGGCTACACTGACTAACTTAGGCCGAGATATCTGTAGTGGTGCTTCTGTCTGAGTGGCTGCATTAACTGGCAAAGGAGGAGATATCTGTGGTGGTGCTTCTGTCTGAATGGCTGCATTAACTAGCAAAGGAGGAGATATCTGTGGTGGTGCTTCTGTCTGAATGGCTGCATTAACTAGCAAAGGAGGAGATATCTGTGGTGGTGCTTCTGTCTGAATGGCTGCATTAACTAGCAAAGGGCGAGGTATCTGAGGTTTGATTTCTTTTTCTTCCTTTATAGAGAACCCTACTGGTTCTTGTGGAGCAGTAGGGCATCCCTCTTTTATTCCAGCTGATGTAGATGCCTCAGATAATTGAATTTTAACTAGTTTGTAGCCTGCCTCCTGGTAAATGTTGCCACACTCATGGCACATGTATTCCTTGCATGGCTCCTTATTTTGCGTTGAGGCTGTGTGTGCTAACATATAGAGGTTCAGTTCTTTATCAAAATCCTCTCGTGCCAAGGTTAATTCATTCTTGTAGGCTTCCAATTCAGACTTCAAGAATTCATTCTCCTCCAATAAAGATGTCATAGTATGTAAACCCTGTGCGCTGGTTGACTCTGTTGGGGTAGTCTGCTGATGCACAGTCGTAGCTGGTTCTTGTGGGACAACTACTGCTGATCTCCCACTATCATCATGCTTGGTGTATTTTTGTACCACAGTGGCTGGTTCTTGTGTTTCAGCCACTGGGTAAGTGACTGGTTCTTGTGTGACAGTCACTTCTTGAGCCATAAACAATGTCGTATTATCCCGGGGCACTGGTTCTTGTGTGGCAGTGCCTTCGGACGAGACGGGTTGGGAGGTTTGAAATGGGGATGAAGATTGGAGTTTTAACAGAATAGTGGCAGGGTCAGGGGAAATGGAGGTGAGTCCTGTCTCAACAGTCATCTTCATTTTTCTTTTTGGTAGGAAGGCAGCAAAATCACTGCCTTTCCTTTTCTTTGAGGGGAGGGTTCTTCTCTAGGGGAAGGGCTTTCAGAAGAAGTAAGAATTTGAAATCTAGCCCTTGTCCGCCGTCTGGAGACTGAGACTGTTGGGGTTCTCTTCTTTTTATAAGTGGGTGGGGAAGGGGGTGTTAGAGAGTCGTCACTAGGGACAGAAATAGTGGGGACAGTTGACTCTGCTAAGTGGGGCGAGCTCGGGGTTGGGTCAACTGGGGAATATGGAATATCGTCCTGCTGTCCTTCATAAGGAATTTCAGGAGTATCATGAGAACTTTCGGGTTGTTGGGACGTTTGAGCCTGCTGAGGAATTTCAGGCGGTTGGGGAATAGGGAGTGGGACATGCAGAGGGGGATTTTGCTGAGCAAAACCCCTCTGTATCAATAACTGGCATAAACGGTGGTGGGTGAGGGATAACATTGGGAATTTAGACCGTCTACAATAATAAGACATGTTTCTAATACAACCAAGCAGATAATAGGGGATATTAATTAGTCGTCCATTTCTCAAATGATTCATCAAGACAAAATCGTGATTGTACACTACCTGGTAACGCCCTTCACACGTTAAGTAGTGTTTGATGAATTCTGCCACCGATGGCCATGGTTGAGGAAGTGAGTGCAGACTAACCCCGCGGCCTTTGAGTTCGACTGGCTCATCTGGACGAAGAAAATCTTGATGCGCATTGAGAATAACCTGCTTTCTGCTGAACCAGCGAGTACCAATAGCTGGCAACCCTGATACCTGAACTATGTCCTCCTCTGTTGCTGAAATGCGAACCCCTTGAACCACTGAAAAATCGCCTTGAAGGTTTTGTGCAAACTCTAAGACTTGTTCCTGGTCAAATTCACCCAATCTTTCAAAATATACTGTCCATCCCGCTTGTTGGAAAATCTGATAGGCTTCGGGAAACAATTGAAGAAGATTTATGGAGCCGGGCTCATGTCTAATGGCCAACCCTCCCATGGCTGTAGCTTTGAGTTATACGCAGAGGCACAGAACACAGTAAACACAGACCCTGATCGCGCTAGTTGTTGCAACAGAGGCTGCAAGGTCTAAATGACGGCGGCAGTGGATATGACAAGGGACAGAGGCTTGGTTAATGCGAAATGATTGTTCAATTTTTGAAATTCCCCCCCCCTACGTATGGTGTAATGATGATTGGGCATGTGAAGATCTGTAATCATTATGAATGAAATCCTCTCTTTAATATAATTTAACTGAATTACATTAAAACCTCATACCTTACATTTTTTTACCTTTGGTCTAATAATTCGAAGTGTCGATTGCTTCAAAATGGCTTAATGTACATGGAAGAATCTGTAAATTTCTTTGAAATTTAGAACAGGAGTGTAACTGGATCTTGCTCTGTGCTGAATAAATTTTCACCCAAAGGATCTGAAGTATAATCGTGGAGAACCAAAAATCTTATATGACAGTGAAAAGAAATGATGTTTTAATGATAACAGGTTGCTGAAACTGGTGTTTCAGCAACGGAAAAATGAACGATACGTTGCTGAAACAGGTGTTTCAGCAACGGGAAAAATCAGAGAAATGGGATAAATGACTTGGGTCTGTAAACAGTAGGGAAAATATTTGATAGGGAATAATTTCAGCAGTAAGGGATGGGAAACACTGACTGAAGGAAGATATTTCAGGGATGGTAGGGGTGGGAAAAATGGAGAAATGGGAATAATGTAGGAATGGGTATGAAGGGATATTGCTAGGAAATGGGGTAAAATGATGGGAACAAGCTTCTGTGATTGAAGCTTCAGATCTTCTTATGATGAATCTCTCCTCCTTAATGAGCTTTTCCAGAATCTGCAAAATTCAATTGTAATATGCCAATCCTTGACAGGGATTATTAGTGCTAAATCTAATCTAATACTAAAAATACAGAGCAGAAAATTAAATGCTGTGAGGAGCAGAAGACTCCCCTAGAAAAAGATAATGAATATCAGTCATGCAAGCAGTCTTGAAATCCTCTTTAGAAACAGGGCGCTGATATAGATGGAGCCTATGACCATTGACTAGTAGAGGCGTTTTAGAATCATCAATTGTTAAAAGTCTTACCGTTCCATTTGGAAAAACAGCATCTACCTCATATGGTCCAAGCCAGCGTGTACGTAGCTTACCCTGAAAATTTTCAAACCGAGAGTCATACAACAAGGCCCAATTACCTTTTTGGAACTGCTTGTGTTTGATCATTTTGTCATGCCACTTCATCCTTTGTTGTTGTATCATGGTTGTTTGATGGATGGCATCTAATCTCTTTTCATCCAACTCCAGAAGCTGCTGCAACCTAGCTGTCTGCACATCAGTCAAATCAAGATTAACAGCTAAAGCAGTTCTTAGAGTTTTAATCTCAAATTCCACGGGAAAAACAACATTTTTACCATAAACCAATTCATAGGGAGAAAAACCTGTAGTGTTTCTCCAAGTAGTTCTGTAAGCCCATAATGCCTCAGGGAGCCTTTGGGACCAATCCTTCCAGTTGTCCTTCATTGTTTTAGTTAGAATGGCTTCTAAAACTTTATTTGTGCTTTCCACCTGCCCATTGGCCTGGGGGTGGTATGGTGTAGTCATTCTATGTTGAATATGATATTTGTGAAGGGTAGATTTAAAACCATGAGAATTGAATGGAGGTCCTCCATCAGTAACTAGCTCTCTAGGAATTCCAAATCTAGTAAAGATTTCTTCAAATAAGAAAGCTAGGACAGCCTCTTCATTGGCTCTAATAAGTGCTTTGGCCTCCACCCATTTAGTCATATAGTCTGTGCAGACTAATATATAAGTTCTTTGATTGGATGGAGGGTTAATGGGTCCTATGAAATCCAAGGCCCATCTTTCAAATGGTTCAGAAACTACCTGGGGGTTTAATGGCATTTGGTCTCTATGATTGGGTTGACCCATTCTTTGGCAGCTGTCACAAGCCCTTACATACTTCTTTGCATCCTTGAATAATGAGGGCCAATAGTAACCCATCCTCAGAATTTTGTGTGCTGTTCTCTTATCAACAAAATGCCCTCCACAAGGGCCATCATGACAAGCTTTCAATATGTCATACACTTCATCTTCTCTAATGCATCTTCGGATCTCCTGATCAAGCCCAGTGTAGAAAAGACACCCGCTTATCCAGCTATACCTGGCACTTTGTTGAACAATTCTTCTCTTTTCTCTGTATGACAGGTGTGATGGTAATTTTCCTGCAACCAAATAATTAGCAATATCTGCTACCATGGAGAGTGAGCAGAAACTGCAAACAAATACTCATCAGGAAAAGAATCATCTACTGGAATATCATTGTCATTTTTTAACCGTGAAAGGAAATCAGCCACCACATTTTCTTTACCAGGCCGATCTACAATTGTGATATCAAATTCCTGCAATAATAATAGCCATCTGGTAACTCTAGCATTTGTGACAGATTTTTTCATTAAATACTTAATAGCTGAATGATCAGTGTGCACAAAAGTAGAATAACCAGTGATATAGTGTCGAAATTTATTAATGGCATAGATTACTGCAAGAAACTCTTTCTCGGTAACTGTATAATTAAGCTCAGCAGGGGTCATATTCTTACTGATAAAGTAGATAGCATAAGGGAGATGATTTTCCTCTTGTCCCAAGACAGCTCCAATTGCAGTGTCTGAAGCATCAGAAGATATATGAAAAGGGAGATTCCAATCAGGCCCCCTCAAAATAGGAGCAGTAGACAACTGATGCTTGAGTTCTTCAAAATCTTTCTGACAAGAATTAGTCCACTTAAATTCAGCATTTTTCATAAGCAACACAAATAATGGAGAAGCTATATTAGAGAAATCTTTAATAAATCTTCTGTAGTATCCAGCATGTCCTAGAAAACTTCTCACATCAGTTTGAGTTTTAGGAACAGAAAGATTCTGAATGACCAATATATGGATCTACCTGAATACCTTGAGATGAAATAAAATGTCCAAGCACTATTCCTTCACTCATCATCATATGGCATTTTTCAGTACTTAGGGAAAGGTGAGCTTGTATACATCTTTTAAGTACTTTCTCAAGGTTTTGTAATGCATCTTCAAAAGACACACCATAAGGAGTAAAATCATCCATAAATATTTCCATAGAATCATTCAGCATATCAGAAAAAATTCCTATAACAGCTCTTTGAAAAGTTGCTGGTGCGTTACATAGCCCAAATGGAAGAACTCTATAGGCAAAAGTTCCCGAGGGGCTGGTGAAAGTGGTCTTGTCTTGGTCTTGGGGTGCAATTCTTATCTGATTATACCCACTAAATCCATCTAGAAAAGAAAAGAATTTCTTCCCTGCTAGACTATCCAACACCTGATCAATGAAGGGTAAAGGAAAGTGATCTTTTTGAGTAGCTTTGTTTAAGGCTCTGTAGTCAACACATACTCTCCATTTCCCGTTTTTCTTAGGGACAATTACTAATGGGGAAACCCATTCACTGTCAGATATAGGGTATGTAAATCCTGCATTAAGCAATTTTTGAAGTTCTTCCTTAACAATTTCTCGTAAATTAGGATTCATTCGTCTTTGGGGTTGACAAACAGGTCGGCATCCTTCTTTAATGTAAATTCGATGAGTACATAATTCAGAAGAAATACCTTTCATATCCGTATAATCCCATGCAAATGCCTCCTTATATTCATGCAATAACTTCATTAATTGTTGTGTTTCAGCATCTGTTAGTTCAGGATTTATGTTTAATGTCTTGCCGGGTTCAATTTCAACTGTTATGCTTTTAGATGAGATGGTGGTTAAAGTCTGAGATGAGTCTTCAGATTCAATCTTTTCTTGTGTATCAGTTTCAAAAATTGCAGTTAATTGATTGTGTGTTTCAGCAATGACAGAAGAAGGTTAACAAATAAAATTATTAATTATCTCATCCTCTGTATTGTCTTTAAGAGTTAAAGCCTGTCCAATAGTTAGAATAGGCTGAACAGCATTATCATCATAATCCATCCATATAGAATCTTCATTATTAATTATTGGTGTAGCATGAGGATAAAGAGTAAGATGTTTTGTTTCATAACCATTAGAAATTGTCATTGAACCAGATCTGCAACTGATAAAAGCATCAGTTGTGGCCAACCATGGCCTTCCTAGAATTAAGGGGTGTCCCCCCAGCTTTGTTTTAGTCTGCAATACAACAAAATCAGCTGGGTATTTCCAGGATTCAACTGAAATAAGTAGATC
This sequence comes from Pinus albicaulis, assembly GCA_034641835.2. Classification (NCBI taxonomy): domain Eukaryota; kingdom Viridiplantae; phylum Streptophyta; class Pinopsida; order Pinales; family Pinaceae; genus Pinus; species Pinus albicaulis. Next base: position 1,109,997,052 of record CM076583.1, on the reverse strand, counting down.
CTCAACAACTCCTTCAGGTTTAATTGTAGAACGATCAACCAACTCTAAAATGGTGGGTGTATCTCTAATTGTGTTATTCAGCTGTAACAATTGTGAAGTTTCAAGAGTCATTATGTTAATTGCAGCACGTAAATCTACCAGAACTTGGGGAATCATTGTTTTACCAATCTGAACTGTTACTGTAGGATGGCCGGGATCACCATATTTCACAGGAGGGGCTTTTCCGGACATTAATGCAGACAAGTCCCCCATCACATGCACTGTAAGGGGGTCCTTAGTTTTCCTACCAGGTTTCTTAACACAAATATCCCTTAATGTTCTGGCATAAATTGGTACATCTCTTAATGCTTGTAAAAGTGGAATTTTAACATACAAATTTTGCAATTCCCCTAGAAAATTAAAAGCAGGTGTTTCAGCTGTTCTGGTTAAAACCAAACGCTCGGGGAATGGTGGTTCTATTTTTTCCACATTATTGTTAGGAGGTGGTTGTGCTTTCTTATGTTTCTCAGTTTCCTCTTTATCAGAATCAGAAGAATTTATGTCATCAATAATAGGCTCTACTATTTTTCCAGATCTCAAATGAACATCGTTACATTGCATAGTAGGAAATATAGACTGATTCTGATTATCAATAACTTGCACAACTTTATTATTGGGGTTAGGATTTGGTTGCACAGGTAGCTGGGGTCTCATTTGGTTATTTGGCAGAGCATTTGATGGCAGAGGGAGTGGTTGTTGGAATTGAGGCAATTGATTTGGATACGGGAGTGGTTGACTTCTCCAATTTGAATTCCAAGGGTTAAAAGAAGATGGCTGCTGTGAGGGCCAGGGAGTCCACATTGAAGGATCAACAAAGGGTGGGTTTGATTGCTGCATGGGTGGGAAATTCATTTGATTGAAGGGTGGATATTGCATTTGATTGAAGGGAGGGTAATTTGTTTGACCAAAAGCAGAATAATTGTTCCAACGATTAAATGGCATACTAGAGTTCATACCTTGTCCTTTTGGTTGCCATTGTCTTCTTTGAGTTAGCAGGTAAACTGCTTCAGCTTCTTCTTCTGTTGGCTGCAATGCTGCCTTTATTCCTGGTAGAGATGGACATTGTTTTGTCTCATGATCTTTCTCACAAAGGGTACAAATTGGTATTTTATCCATTGGGCATTCCCTTAGTTTGTCTCTGCACTTCGGGCAAAAGACAGCCAGAGTTGCTTCTGCTTCGGCCTGCTTCTTCTTAACCTGCAAAGTGTCAATTTGTGAAGCAAAAGAACTTAACATCTCAGTTTTAAATTCTTCAAGTAAATTACCTATTTCAGCTCTTGTTGCTCCTCCATTGGCTGATTTATGCACTCTTGAATAGGTGGAATCTCTTGTTCTGTTTCTTGCAGCTCCCCTAGAACACCTCTTAGCAAGTTCACAAATCTCATCATATGATTCCTTAGATATATCTCCCTTGGAAAGCATGTTTAACATATCTAAACAATCATCCCTTAAACCTTTAAGTAATATTGTTTTGCGAATTTCCTTACTTATATTCAGATGATCAGATCTCTGTATGTTGTATTGCAGCCTTTCTATATAGTCCTCCGGACTCTCATCCGTCTTTTGTGCCATATTGAATAGTTCATCCTTCTTTTCTCTCGTTCGGCAGTAGTCTTGATATTTAAGCAGAAATTTATGTTTCATCTGCTCCCATGTTGTGATCACCTGACTTCCAAGGCTCATGAACCATCTTAAAGCATTCCCTTTTAAGGTGGCTGGAAACAGTTTCAACTTTTGAGCATTAGTAACATAATCATAACTCCTGCATAATATATCAAATTCAAAAAGAAATTCATCCGGATCCTCAGAGGATAAACCATGAAAGTTAGGTAAAGCAGACAATGGAATATTTTTCATAGGAGTTATCCCTGCAGGAAGATCACTGATAGGAAATCCCAAGGTAGAGAGGGAATTTTCATTCCTTCCTTCTCCTTCAGGATCTACACGTCCTCCACCAAAGAAACCATCATTGTTTCCTTCCATTGTTGGCTCTCCTACTTCACTTGCTCGATCGTCAAGATCTTCTACTGGCTCTTCAATGTTTTCCACTGGTCGTCCAACGCTCTCTACTATTTCCTCAATGTGCTCTGCTGATTTACTAACACTCTCTTCTGACTCTCCAGTACTGACTGCTGGTTCTTCTATATTTTCAGGACCCACAACTTCCTCTGTTTTGTAATCTGATTGAGGGGAGTGCTGAAGTTTTGATTTTCGAGAACTTAATCTCTGTGATGATTCAACCTTTGATACAATCTCGTCAATGAAAGTTTTTCTTCCTCCCCTTCCTTTGCCTTTGCCACCTGTGGGGTTAGTTTTCTTCTGGTTTCCGCGTCCTCTCATACAATCTGCACATTTAAAAAGAAAAGATTAATGCTTTTGAAATATATAATTACCTTCCCCGGCAACGGCGCCAAAATGTTGGTCGCTTTAATTGCTTTCACAATTCAAGCTCCACATAAATTGTCAACCCGAGGAAGTCTTTTTATTTCAAAGATAACCACGCACTGGATATGCTCAATTTCAAAAACAGAAACAATGTTGCAGTAAAAAGCCACACAATTATCAATCTCACAAATCTACTGATTCACACTCTGTTTAATCAAAGCTGAAGCTACTTAAGTTATAGCAGAAATAATTTCTATGTTGCAATTACAATCCAAACAAAGGAAGACCAATCTGCAAGGAAAGAAATCAATCAACCACAGCAGGAACAGGACCCTATTCCTTAGTTAGGAACTTCAGCACCTGCTGCTTGACACTTAATCACACTGTAGGAAAGGTAGCTTCAAGAGACCAAGACCCTATTCCCATGAACAGGAATCTTCAGCACTTGTTCTCTTGTTTCTAATCACACTGCAGAAAAAGGAAAGCAATGAATGGGAGTAGGACCCTATTCCTTTATACTGGAATCTTCAGCACCTGCTTCCCAACATCATACACTCATACAATTAATAGAAATGGATTTCTCAACTTCCAAGAGTGAATGTGTTCAATACATGCAGCGCTAGAGAAACAGAGTACTACTAAACTGTGCAATTAGTGTTCAACAGCAGTATTAAAGTAAAGTGCAAACAACGTAAAGAATTAAACAAATTACAGGAATAAAAGGGTGAATCTTGTGAGGAAGGCGGGCCCTTTCCCTCTCACAAGATTCCCCGGGGGGAAAGAATTAAATTAGAGCGCTCAAAAGAAGAATTTATTCATCTGTCAAAGTAATTGATACATTACAGATGGAGACTAGATCCAGTTCTCACACAATACTCTCCTGTAGCTTTACAACAATGAACTCCCCTCTAATGATGATGTCTCCTCTTTTTAAAGAGGAGACATCTTTTACAATTTACATGAGAGCAAATCTACGTTATCCCAAATCTGTTCTTTTTCCCAAAACAGGACTATTCTGTTCTTCCAAAAAAAGATACTGTTACAACAGAGACAACAAGAATGCTATCTTCAGGATAATCCAGGTAACCGTGTCTTCATGCTGTTATTACTATTCCACAAAAGGTTCTTCCAGAATCGCAAATTACGCATGATGGAATTTGCGTGCTTGACGGCTGTTTCAGCAACTGAGTCAGCTGTTTCAGCAACGGCCGCTTGTTCCTAGCAACGCATATAACTTATCTGCGATCTTTGGACTTATGTTAGCAACGATGCACTTCAAGTAATGATAAAATATAAGAGTATTATGGAATTAAATGTAAAACAGATTAAACATATAATAAAGAGGGGGATTTTATATACCTTGGGATAAAGTAGATGAAAAGTGATAATGGAATCCTTTCTAATCATGGTTATAAAAGTAAAATGGTGTCAAAGTATATAGCAAAAATGATACATAGTGGATTCCTAACACACAGTATTTGTGGCGATGTGATCTGTGTAAGTTAGGTTTTTTTAAGATCCCGAATTTCATATCAAAGAGGTGACCGTGGGAAAATTGTCATAACTCTCTCGCTGAGCATTAGATTGGAATTTTGTATAAAGTGGCCGCAAGTAAATGGAATGTAGTTTCATGTGTATAAATTTTAGAGCTTAAGGAGGAAAAAATGAAATGTGGCATGCCGTAAAATTTCACTCTACTAAACCAATCCATAATTAGGTCATTGTGGGATATTGGGCATAACTTTTCCTTGAAGAATCCAAATCAGGTCAGACCCATGGAATTTGAAAGAAGATTTAAAGGGCTACTCTAGGGCGGAATTTCAGATATTGAAAATATGCATACATATATAATTCATTTTCATTATCGAGCTCCTTAAAAGCAATAAAAAGGTGTGCATTTTTTTCCGAATTGCATAAGTCTTGTGTGAAAAATTAGTTTGAATTGATTCCAAGGGAATATTGTAGAATAGATATCAGCATTGGGTTCTAAAATGTCCCCTAAAAATAATTCAACACCCGTTAAACCTTTAGAAGGCTCTACTATGACTCATGAAGACGAAGAACTGCAATATGACATGTCAAAATTACAAGAGCAAGTGCACCAAATTTCGTTCTTGCAAAGAGCAACAAAAAAAGAAATGGAAGTTTTGAAGAAAGGCGTGGAAGCTAAGATGGATTGTTTGAAGAAAGGAATGGGAGCTAATATGGATTGCATGGAAGCTGGCATGGAAGCTAATATGGATGACATGAAAGACACCATGGAAAACATGAAGAATGATCTAAAAGCAGATATGGAAGGTTTGACAAAGTTGATACAAGAAATGTTTCCTAATGGAAAAAATATAGTAGAGGAAACTCATGACGAGAACAAAATAAATGTTAATCGTGATTTTATAAACTCTAATGTTGGATGTAAGAACCACCATATTCCAAATATGGATATGAGGAAGTTTGATGGCAAGGACCACGTAACATGGATACTACAGATGGAGCAATATTTTGATCTCAATAATGTGCAAAAGACACAAAAGGTATGCATTGCAAGTTTACATTTAGAACAAAATACATTTGTATGGCATCGATGGCTTTGCTCCCGTAAAAAAATTGTCACTTGGTCAATTTTTACAAAAGAAACGATAGCACATTATGAGGATACAAAAGGAAACACCTTATTTAGCCAATTGATAAATCTCAAACAAAAGGGTTCAGTGGTGGAGCACATTGAGGACTTCCAAAAATTGAATATAAGGGTAACTGATATTCCAGAGGAACACATGATTGATGTCTTCATAGGGAATTTAAAGGATAACATCCAACATGAAATTCGCGTTTGGGAACTTGATTCGTTGGAGAAGGCATTTAGATTGGCAAGAAAAATTGAATGTAAAATTATGGCAACAAGGAAGCCTACCACTCACATCTATAAATATGGAAGTGTTGCTACTACTAGATTTCCATAACCTACAAGGTTGACATCACAAAAATTGGAAGAAAAAAGAGAAAAAGGGCTTTTCTATAGTTGTGATATCAAATACACTAAAGGTCATTAATGTGCCGAGAAGAAATTATTTGACATAGATTGTGAAAAGGAGGAAGAAAATGAACAAGAAACTTCAAAAGAAGAGGATATACACTAGGAACCAACCGTAGAAGAAGAAGAAATGAGTTCGACATATTGTGTAATGCATTGGCAGGTATTACCACTCCTCAAACTCTCAAGATAGAAGGACATATCAAGAAGAAAAAGGTAATAGTGTTGATTGATTCGGGTAGTACCCATAATTTTGTCCATTGTAAGGTAGCCAAGGAATTGAATTGTTTCCTATACCCAACACCAGAATGTCAAGTGATGGTTGCAAATGGAGGAACTATAAATTTCTCTAGAAAATGTTATAATATCAAGCTAACCATGGGGGAATATGTATTGAATATTCCAATGCTTTCGTATCCAATGGGAGGTGTTGATGTTGTACTAGGAGTACAATGGTTACAATCTTTGGGGATGGTAGCTTTTAAGTTTCAAGAACCTTTCTTGAATTTTTTTTCGGAAGGAAAGGAAGTCGAATTACGAGGTATCACAGGGAAGCTGGGAAAGATAATAAGCTCTAATGTAATGAAAAATCTTCTGAAGAAAGAACAATGAGGTGTAATTGTATAATTATGCTCACTAGAAGTTTCAACATCAAAATCATCTATTTCTCCATATCTCCAAAAAGTCTTGGACAATCATTCCAAGGTGTTTGAAAATCCCAAAGGACTCCCACCTATTCGTGATCATAATCATGCTATTCATTTGACTCCAGGAAGTGTTCCTCCAAACATCAGGCCTTATAGATATCCCTATGTACAAAAGATCGAAATTGAACGTATGATTGCAAAAATGTTAGAGGCTAGTATAATTCAACCTAGCCAAAGTTCTTTCTCTGCTATAGTAGTATTGGTGCACAAGAAGGATGGATCATGGCACATGTGTCTAGATTATAGGGAGCTCAATAAGCTCACTATTAAAGATAAATTTCCCATTCCTATGATTGATGAATTATTGGATGAATTACATGGAGCAATTTATTTTACCAAGTTGGATCTTCGTTCATGATATCATTAAATTAGAATGAAGACGGAAGATATTTCGAAAACAACATTTCAAACTCATGGCGGTCATTATGAATTTTTGCTCATGCATTTTGGCCTTACCAATGCACCTTCTACATTTCAGGGGTTGATGAATTCTATTTTCAAACCCTTAGAAAATTTGTGCTCATATTTTTTGATGATATACTAATATATAGCAGGTCCTGGAAGGATCATGTTCAACATGTTGACAAGGTGCTCAAACTATTGGAGGAGAAACAATTAAATGAAAAAACGTCCAAATGTTTCTTTGGAAGACAAGAGGTTGAATATCTGGGTCATATTGTATCTCATGAGGGTGTTCAGGTAGACCCTAAAAAAATTAAAGCCATTAAGGAATGGAAAGTCCCCACAACAATAAAGCAGCTGTGAGGATTTCTCCGGTAACAGGGTATTATCGCAAGTTGGTTAAGAATTATGGGAGAATAGCATCACCTCTAACAATATTATTGAAGAAAGATGCATTTTCATGGACTCCTAAAGCAACTAAGGCCTTTGAACATATTAAAGAGGTAATGTGCCTAACACCGGTCTTAGCTATGCCAGACTTCACAAAAACCTTTATTGCGAAATGTGATGCCTCTGGAAATGGAATTGGTTTTGTTTTAATGCAAGAAGGAAGACCCATTTCTTTTGAAAGTCGTCCAATCAACGGAAAGTATTCACATAAAGATATTTATGAGAAGGAAATGTTGGCAATACTACATGCACTAAATAAATGGCGACCTTACCTAATGAGAAGACACTTAAAGGTAAAAACCGATCATGATAGTCTTAAACAATTTTCGGAACAAAGACTATCTTCAAAAGAGCAGAAAAAATGGGTCACAAAGATGTTGGGTTATGAATTTGAAATCATCTACAAAAAATGGAAGCTAAATGTTGTCGCAGATGCACTCTCAAGAAATGATGAAGAGGTGGAAGTATTGCTTTGTGCCATTTCTATTATCCAACCAGATTGGATAACCAAATCAAGGGATGAATGGAAGAAGGACGAAGAAGTGTGGACACTCATTCAAAATTTGTAGCAAGATCCTAGTACATCTAATACATTTAGTTGGAAAAATTATTCCTTATGGTACAAAGATCACTTATATATTTGTAAGAATTCCCAAATAAAACAAAAGATTCTTTTGGAATTGCACACTTCTCCTTTAGGAGGACACTCAATATTTTTAAAAACTTACCACAGGGCGAAGAAAGAATTTTTTTGGGATGGCCTTAAATCTGATATTCAAAAGTTTGTGGCGAAATGTTTGGTTTTCTAGCAAAATAAAGTTGAGACAATTAAGACTCGAGGTCTTCTACAACCTTTATCCATTCCAAGTCAACTTTGAAAAGAAATTTCAATGGATTTTATCACAGGTTTACCTAAGTCCAAAGGAAAGAGTGTCATCATGATGATAGTTGATAGAATTACCAAGTATGCACACTTTTGTGCATTATCTCATCCATTTAAAGCAAGTACAGTTACTACTACATTTATGGAAACAATTCAAAAGCTACATGGAAACCCAAAGATTATTGTAAGTGACAGAGATCCCATTCTTACTGGAAATTTTTGGACATAATTATTTTCTTGTTTGGGTACTCAAATAGCTCATAGCTCATATTATCATCCTCAATCCAATGGTCAAACTGAGATAGTGAATAAATGTTTGGAAGGATATCTTTGTTGTTTTTTAGCTGATAAGAAAACACAATGTGTCGAGTGGTTACCTGTCGCTGAATGGTGGTATAACACTTCCTTCCATACTGCAACAAAAATGACGCCATTTATGGCACTTTATGGATATCATCCATCGTCCATCACATCATATTTAAGAGAAAATTATAAGGTTAAAGCAGTGGAAGATCACATCGAGCATCAACAAGAAGTTCTCTAACTCTTAAATGATAACCTAAATTTGGCACAAAATCAAATGAAACAACAGGCATATCAACATTGTAGCAAGAGAAGTTTTGATGTAGGAGACTGGGTATTTTTACGGTGACAACCATTCAAACAAATTTCCCTCAAGCAAGCTAAGAAGGATAATAAATTATCACCAAAGTACTATGGTCCTTACAAGGTGTTTCTAAAGATTGGTACTATGGCATACAAATTGGAGCTTCCTGCTTCTTCGCGAGTGGATCCAGTTTTCCATGTTTCATGCTTAAAGAAGGTTATAGGTGACAAACTTCCAGTTCAAACAATATTGCCAGAACTTGATGAGGAAGGAAAAATCATATTGGAACTTGAAGCAGTCACGGAAACAAGAACTCGACAGCTAAGAAATTGATCAATTTCAGAGTATCTCATCAAGTGGAAGAACTTACCCACTGAAGATTCTACATGGGAGGATGAGAATTTTATATGGAAGCATTTAGAGCTACTCAAGCATTGAGGACAACACTTTTTTGAAGGACAGGGGCATGTTAGGTCCCTATATTACTAGTATAGTCCCTTATTGTTGTTAATGTAAACCACTTATTGTTATTGTTGTACCCATGTAACCCCAATATTTTTATTATTGTTCCCTTACATTATTATTGCTAGGTCGTCTAGGATTATATTGTGATACCATGGACTCCTATATATAGAAGGAGGTTTTTTCATTTGTATCATCCAAGAATTTTTCATTTATGTAATGTATTGGAGGTTTCCCCCTTGAAGTGGCTGATTTATAAGGCGTTGATCTCTCTGTTCTTCTATTTTTGGAGTTAGTTTCATAACACATCACAACATCAATACTAGCACCCCAATATTATATGTATTTAATTACATTACAATATTTGGGTTGATGAAAGGGTTGTCACATTGTACCAGTCTGGATTAATGTTTCAATTATGTTAGTGTCTCTAAATATTTGTAACAGTAATTTGGTTCCTGCAAATAATTATTAAAAGAAATTTTATGGTATTCTCTCAAAAGGGTTTCCATGTAAATATTGTATTCAATGTTTTGCAGCTGATAGATCTCATATGTGATTAATTTGTTATGGTTCATTAATTTTTAAATAAGTAAAAAATGTATTTTAATAATTAACTCCTTTCCATAGTAAAAGTATGCGATCAACACACCTTAATTTTGTTATCTTTTAGATTTTCCACAAGGGCTTTGAACTCTTTAACATTTTCAAAGTATTTAGATTTATTATTGAGGAAATAAATCCATATATGACTTGAAAAGTCACATATAAATGAGTCTTAGTGCACATATTTACCTAGTGATGGAACCAACATAGGTCTAAACATATCAATTTTCATTAGTTGTAATATTCCCTCTACCTTCATAGTACAAGAGGAGAATCTTACTTGATTCTACTTCCCATGTAAGAAATGTTCACATAAATGAAAATACAAAGAGAAATTAGACATACCTTTTACCTTACCATTACCGTAGAGTACTCAAAGACCCTCATCTCAGATATGTACTAGTCTTCGATGCCACATCATAGTCTTTTATTCATTGATCGTATGATTTTTTCCTTCATATGCTCCATTCTGAAGAACAATGGAACTCTTGTACCCATCACTAATAATGCTTCCCATTAATTTATACAAAGCTCCATTTTTAAATTCCCACAAAAATACCATTGTTCCTTGAACCATTGTGCAAGTATCATTTTCAAACAATATTTCTCCACCTATATCACTCATCTTGCTTACATAAATCATATTTTTTCTTAATCCTAGGATGCGTACAACAATAGGAAGTGTTATATTCTTTCCATCTATGAGATTCAAATTTATTTTACATCATATTATGATTCTGGTTCTCGAGTCATCTAATAGGAAAAAATCACCACCATCATACCTTCTATATTGTCAAAACTACTATTGTGAAGATTCATATGAAAGGATGCACTTAATTTGACCAACCATGCCTCATGATCTGCGTGTGTACTTGAAGAAGACAAGTACATATTCCATCCATCTGGGGAGGTTTTTTCTTATGTAGAGGGAGCATCATCACATTCCTTCCCTTTCTCAACAGTTTTAGATCTACAATATTTCTTATAATTCATTTCTTTTCCTCACCTCCAACACACCTTTATCAATTTTTCTCAAGATTTAGACCTTCCTCTAGATATAGATCTCCCACTTGAGGACTTATTTTTATTTCTTTTGTAGGAGAATCCTTTTATAGATGAGACATCCATGCTCTAACTTACCATGTTTTTCCATCTTATTTCCTTCGATAAAAAGTATGACGCTATTTCATCTAAACTTAAAGTAGTTTCATTACTACCTATAACAACAACTAGACCATCCTACGAGGTTGGTAAAGAAAAAAATAAACTAATACACTTATATTCATCTGAAATATTAACATCAATAGATAATATTTGACTTACTATATTATTGAAGGCATTTATCACTTTTTCACAGAGTCTTCATTCTTCATCCTTAGGTTATTAAATTTTTCCATAGGAACAATTTGTTCACCATGGACTTACACTAATACAAATCCCCTAACTTGTTCCACAATTCCTTCATTGTAGCTTCTTCTGAAACATTCGGTAATAATAAAAATAAGAGGCACAACTGCATTATGCTCTTTTCCTTTTGATCCATGTTGGTCTAGTATTTTATTGACATCCACACTAATGCAATATTGGGATCCATAATGAACCATTGATATTCTTCCACCAACATATCTTCTAGTTTGAGCTTCCATAGCTTAAAACTCTTCCCATTGAATGTCTCAATCTCTACCTTTGAACCACTTTCCATTTCCTTTTACCACAAGAATAATTTTTGTAGATCTCCCACTGTAATAGGGTGTACCATAGGCCTGAGCCAAACCCCTTAACCACAAAAGTGTATCCTTGAATCCAAAACTTCTTTGATACCAAATATAGGTTTTAAACTATGTTGCTAATTTTTGCAAATAGTTTCTTGATAAAAATAGAAAAAATACAATTGTACACACATATTAACATATATTTTTACATCAGAAACCCAAACCGAGAAAAACAAAAATATTTTTTCAATATATTCACCCTTTACAATATTACAAAATAATATGTATATCTCGTGGCATCCATAAACTTCCAATGTATTTACCCTGGATTAGTATACAACTATAGTTCCTTAGTTGGAATTAAAAACTATGGGTTTGACCACCATGCACCACAAAATCAATAAAAGCAAAACTCATGTGTTGAAAACGACCAAAACTTGGATGTAATAATACAATTTTTTTTCAAGGGCCTTGTGAAACAAAGATACTCACCCCATGTGAACCCCCTCGATTAGAATTGGATTTAACCACTGTGAACTCCACCGATATGCTTGGTGCCAAGAATGTTTAGAGATAGTCATGCAAAGAATATAACACATTCCCAATAGAGGACATCCTCTAAAATTAATTTTTTCAAAAACAATATCATAGGTAAGTTTAGAAAGGAAGTGTGGAGAGGGACACACACTTAGAATAAGACAAAGTTGATTTATTACAAATAAATTATAAAATTGAATTTATAAAATATCAAAATTTTAATTCTCTTGTTGCAAAGATAATAATATATTCCCTTTAACTTCATAATGGGACATGGCATTTTATAATACCTAAAATACCTTGGCATAAAAGCATATGTAAAATATATGAGACAAATAATGGAAGGGATGAAGAACACTTTATCTTCAATATCCTAGCTTATAAATAATTTAAATGTATTAAAAAAATGTAAGAAAACCAAACGCAATATTTTTTTAACTCGCAAAAATCAAAGGTAACTTAGAAATTTAATTTCCAAATTATTAGATCGTAGAATTTTTTTTTTTTTTTCTATGTGGTTCATGGATCCCAGAGATCGGATATTGCTATGTTAACGGAATATTTTTACCAAGACGATCCACCCTAGGGGATCACTTCTTGTCGGCTCAACCATAAATCTCGACCCTAGGAGTGTCGAGAGAATTGAACCCATGACCTATCAAGTGCAAAGGTGCTTTAACGACAGTGACTTGAGAAATTAAGCTAACCCTCAGGGCTTATCATATAAATAAGTCCATAAATAAATATAATAATATAAATTTAGAGGTCCAATAGAAAATTCAGTCATAGTGGATGACAATCATCATCATCATAATCCTTTTTATATACTATTATATGTTGATATACTAATTTGGAAGATTATAAAATCAATAATTTTACAAGGCATTGTAATTTGATCTTGTTAGTGGTAGTGGCTTATCGAACAATTTACATTTCTTGTTTATTTAAATAAAAATGAATATTTTTAGGGATACTAAACCTAGATATAAGCTTATCTCACCCTAACACACTTCAATGAAGAACACAATCTATTTGCTCCTTGCCTATGTCACACATTAGTCTACTTTAAGGCTATATCAACAATATTCAATAGGACCAATAACTAAAACTAGCAAACCACTCAGATGGGAGAAACATGAATGCTTGAATTTGGGTCCAGATAATTACCACAACCACCACTCTATATTACCTTTAAATTACAACCCTACAAATTGTTTACATTTCTTATTCATATTAATATTTAATATAGACATTTGATGGAAACATTATTTTAATATTGTTTCATCATTTTAAATTTATTAAAAACTCTAAACTAACTCTTGGAAACAAATTATATTTAATACTTGGAATACTTATTTCTATTCATTATTATATTATGTCGAGGTGGCGAGGTTGGAAAAATTGAAACAAGGTACTCATGGAGCCTAGGCACAATGAGAAATAATCAAGCACAAATGTATGAACTACTTGAGGGTAGTGGGTGATTATAGAAATACAATCAAGTACTTAAACCTTGGCACCTCCCTGGTAAAATTTAGACTAAGCTCTCTTTAAATATTATTTTTTAACAATATCTCTTCCTTTACCAACATTCAAGCCAAGCATGTGCTAACATAACTCAAAACTTTGACTGATTCCTTGGTAAATCTATCAATCAACTTAACTCCTCGAACAATAAGAGTGAATGGAACCTTGATGGAAGTTTGGTCCTTTAACCAATATAAAAATGGCTAAGGAAAAAGGTGGCAACCTTACATTTCATATCAAATGTATATGGTGTAAAACACAGGAGGATAAGAAAAGGTATCATAGTAATATGATCCATAGTGATTCCCTGTTGTAAAATTTGGTGTTGGAATTGATATCAAACTAGTATAGGTTAGTTTGAGTATGAATTTGTGTAATTAAGGCTTAATGATTAATGGTGAATGCCCCATGCATTTTTTGGTTGGATCCTTGGTTTTATATTTCCATGGTAAATTCCCATGGGAATTTCATGGGTTGGCTAGATTGGATTGTCAAATGGTGTGTATAAATTACCACATATTGTATCAAATGAGTATCCATCTGAGTGATTAAGTGTAGAAATATCTAAATAGATTCAAATGATCTTGTAATATGCTAAAACAAAATACTGAATCAATTCTACAAATTTTCGGAAACAAAATATGATCACATAATCACTGAACAAGTAAGAGAAATAATTTCAATCGCACAACACAAATATGTATCTAAGGATAGCCTATGATAAAAACCCCACTATATTTATGTTGCATAAATTCAAGAATACGAAACAATATAATTCTATTTCTCTTCTTGAGAAACCTCTGCACTGTATTGATTGTCTCACTCTTATCTAAGCAAGTTTGGTCCAATATTTAACCACTTCCTTTCCTCTTCTTGATCAACCTTTCTCACGCATTCCTGGGCTAATTGAAACACTATTAATTAGAAAATTTCCATCAATATATCGCGAAATACATCCAAGGCATGCCGATGACCTCATGCATGACCTGAACAATTTTCTAATCCTACAACTAGTAGTTATCTTCCCTTTAACTCCAACCTCAAGTGGGCCTTCCTTAGAAATAACATGCAACAACTATTTATAGTGAAATATAAATTATCTAATCGATCATTGGATGTGAATTAAATAATATTTAATTCATTGGACCTATCACTAACTCATCTCTCATTTAGAACTAGTTAAACCGATTTTAACTCAAATAATTGAGTTAACTAATTAAAACTCAAAATAAACTGCAAATGGACCCCCCAAAACTTAGATTGACCTCTACATGCCTCTAGTTTGACCCTCAATCGAATTGAATTAGCTAACTAAGTCTTCCTGACTCAGTTAACACTTACAATCTGTCATGTGATGTGGGATTATAATTTACTTCTAATTTAATTAAGGGAAAATTAAAATATAAGCCTCTTGGGTGCCATTTTCAATATTTATTGTTGCCAATTTCAACATTCCCTCTCAACAATAAAGGAATTCAAATCTATCCTGATCTGGTACCTTTGTAATGTTATGCATGTAACACTTCTCTAGTGTTGTTTTCTACTTAAACTTACGAAATTGAAAAAACATACAAACTGAATTAGTATGATGCATATGTTGGGGCCCTTGTTTTGAAATTTGAATAAGGAATAGATTTTGGGTTGCGGACTGACACATGGCAGTCGCAACAATGGTAGGTAGCGGAGCCGCCAAGGTTGTGGAGGAACAGGAGATAGTTGATGAAGTTGATGTAGATAAGTGCAGATGAAGAGAAGATACGACAGAGAACAGATAGCAGAACTCATGAGAAACAGAAAGATGTCGAAAGCAGCTAAAGAAGAACACAAGAGGAACTAGCAATTGTGATGGCGGGTGAATAAATAGCCCTTCACCCAGCCGAAAAGGAGATTATGCACAGATACAGAGGGATTGAGGAGGATCGAGCCGACACTCCTGAAGAGCTCTGTCCTGAGCTCGATACCCTTGTAGTTCCTAGGCTTCTATTGATCTATCATCGCTGTACTATCTATCTCTCTGTCATGTGGGACGTCTATAATAAAAATGTAAGCTCTTCCTGTTGAGCGATGTAACTGTGGATCCAGATGAAGGTTATTAATACACTTGTAGGTTGCTATCTTGGTATATGAGTTACATGCATGCATGATGTCTGTGGTACCTTCAAATTTTATTTGCTTAGTATCTGCACAATGTTCTGAGACGCTCTTCTATGTATGATGTTATTTATGCAAATGATTCCATGTTAACTTCGTGTTGCGGATCCATCCGCCACTACCGATCTGTTCCCTTTCTGCATGTGGTCGCGACACGCCTCGGGTGAGACTCTCTGCTCTCCGGAGTAGGGTGAAAATGCTGGCGTGGTTCTAGACTACAACGGACTCCTTTGTTGGCCCCAATCCTTGAACCTGGGTCTTTCCCGCGAGACCTATTTTCTCGCCAAAAAATGGTTCCGTTGCCGAGACCCTAAAATTCATGAGGGGAACTAGATCATGGTATCAAGGATCTTCGAAGGAGAAATACGGAGATGGTGGGATAACCACTTGGACCAGTTTATAGCTCAGCAAGTGGAGCTGACGAATCAAAAGGAGAAGGTGCTCAAGGATATAGTCCTTTTCTTGGATTCCGCCAGTGATACCTACGAGATCCTCTGGGAAAAATTCCCTATCGACCTCTATAATTGGTTGCGGAGGTTGCAGACCAAGGTGACTAAGGAAAAATTGCAGAAGATCAACTGCAAGTGGGTGCACAGAGATCTAGTGGCCCTGCATCGGCTGGATATTGAGTTGACCTGCGCTGTAGATGTTTTGGTAGAGTCTACCTTGGACAGGTATATTGTGGAGTTTGTTGCAGAGTGCTACCAGTCCTTCTCCAAAGCTAAGGATATCTTCTGATCTGGGCTAAGAGGGAAGCTGCTTAAGGAAATTCCATTGTGGATTAAGGCCTGATGGTGGACGAAGGGCTGATGGAATTCCAGAAATTGAGCATGGAAGTGTAAACCTCCAGTGCTGGGGGAAGGGCCTAAGGGACAAATTCTACGTGACGTGTGAAGCAGGGGAGTGGGAGAATGGATGTTGAGACTGTAAGGAGGTTGAGGAAGCGACGTGCACATCGGAGGGCGCAGATCGCTGAGAGGTGGTGAGAAAGGGTGATGTGGGAGTTGAAACAACGAGGGAGTAATAAGAAGGATCAAGAGGAGGCGCCTCAGAGGATAGTGGATATGGAAGGCCAGGTGGGTCCCCAGGAGATGGAAGGGACCGTTGTGGGAGTGCAGAGGGTGCATGGGAGCCCAGCTTGGAGGAAGAGGGAGACGATGTCTGATGAAGAAGATGCAGATGTGTGGCCCGAAGAAGGTTCTAATGGCGAGTGGTACGTCACGATGCAGCGGTTATTCCAAGAATGGATGTCATTCATATCTATAGGTATTCCTACTTCCCAAAGTTTGAATGGAAAGGATCCCTACCTTCCCCTGGTACTATATAAACCTTTAAGTGATATTTTCGTTAAGTTACAAGTGTTGAGTCGATTGCATAGCAGTCCATTGTCAGCAGCGACGCATGATAATAGTAGCATTACTGGTAGTATAGAAATTACTAGTGGTATAATTATGCAGCTAGGACCTGGAGGGTTCATTCTAGTCACACCTTCGCAAGTTAATATGGCGGGGTCATTCACCCGATACCCAGAATTTTCTGGGCAGGGTAACGACGATGTGGAACAACACTGGTACATCTGTGAAGCCATATGGAGGGCTCGACAGATGCCAGATGAGGAAAGTTAATAGAATTCCAAACAACGCTGAGAGAAAGGGAATTGCGCTGGTTCATAAAGTGGTCAGAGGCCCACCCGAATCTAGCAATTGCGGACGTCAAGCGAGATTTTGTCCGAGAATTTAAGCTTCCCCAAATAGACCAGCAAGGTCTGTCCGAACTATGGGAGATTAAGAAGAGAGAAGGAGAGACTACGTGGGAGCTGATGCGCAGGTTCAAATATGTGATCGAAAAACTCAGCTACCCGATTGACCCAAACCATCAGAGGGACTGGTTCATCAAGGCTCTACTTCCCTTGACACGAAACCCCCTCACCCAACAAAAGATCGAAAACTTGCAGGATGCTTTGGAACAGGCTATGAATATAGAGGCAATGGTAGCCTACCCTTAGGAATATAGGGGAGGGCCGACCCCACAGGACCCTTCCTACTAGGACTGCAACATTAGATTGCCAATCCAACTGAAAAAATTAAGGAGATGCAGCCTACAAGACCAGCCAGGCCGAATGTCTGGTGCACACACTGCCTGGTCGAAGGGCACGTGGCAACTGAGTGTCCTCAGTTGCGTAGCCCGGGAGTGGGGCCCTCAGTCGCAGCAGTACAGGGGACTCCACCTATCGAGGGAGGCGCGCCGATAAACCCGTAAGGGGTCTATTCGCTGCAACAACCGTATGCAGGGTTCCCACCTCAACCAACCCAAGCCACAACAGAGTATTGCGAAATTTGTCGGATGGTGGGTCATCAACCTCAGACATGTCTGATTTTGCAGAAGTACTCCAATGTTCCAAAAAATGTCTACTATGAGTTTTGTGCCTCCACGACTTACAACACCTAATAGTGCAGAGCTCTCAACGCACTGGCGGACCGATTGGACCAGCCCTCCTACAGGGTGAATGAGGCTCCTAGAGGTAAAGGAGGCGGTATGCACGGAGGTCGCACAGGAGGATGGGGCCCGCTGAAATGCCACAAATATGATCAGGAGGGTCACGCAGCCTGTGAATGCCCCCTACCCAGAAGACCGTGGTGTTCGTAGTGCCGTGTGAAAACCCACACGACAAAGGATTGCACTGAACTTATCAAGAAGTGGGAGGAACGAGCGAGGCATAGCGGCACGAATCTGGTAAATGCAGAACCTCGAGGGACAACAACTCCGGCCATGTAGAACGTAGCCATCGTGACGTGAGGAGGAAAGAAAACGGGGGAGGACGCTCATGAAAAGGAGCCGATACAGGTGATCAGGCCCGCATCCCCGAAACAACTAATCAAACCGGAAGCGCAGAAGAAATATTTCCAGGAGGCGGTGGACACCTTTGCCCAGCTAGGGGGAGACAAAGGTATTGAGGCACCCATGAAGACCAATACCAGAGAATAGATCACTACGGGGTCTCTGATTGAGGAATTGCTCCTCCTATTCCTCAAAGTTGTTGACAATTCTTCAATGAGAGAACAGCTCAAGCATACCCTGGAGGATGTATTACAGGGGAACACAGGGCCGAGGGAATCCTCAAACACACCACCCCAGTATGTACAGCGGGTCAAGCGGAACAAACGAAGAACATGAAAAGAGTTCCGGCTCAACACGCAGGTTGCAGGATTTCAGATCAGAGACACCATGCTCGACTTGGGATCCGACGTCAATATCTTGCCTTGGAAGACGTGGGAGGCTCTTGGGCGTCCATGACTGACTTACTTGCCAATCCAGCTTTGGATGGTGAACTAGTACTGCATTGTGCCGATCATCCAACTCGAAGATGTCGAGGTCGACATTGTAGGGGTAAAGACTTACACGGACTTTGAGGTCATTGATATTATGGGAGACAAGGATCCCTACCCTGCATTGCTAGGAATCGACTGGGATTTTGAAAACTACGCCATCATCGACCTTAAAAAGGAGTTGACGATTTTTGAAGACGGAGAGGTCTGAGTCACTCAGCCTCTTGACCCATATCAAGGTCCTATATATTCAGAAATTGTGGATAATAGGGAGGATGCTCAGATGTTGGACAACCTCTATTAGATGACCGCAGGGAAGTGGGAGGATTATATTAACCCGATAGAAACTGGCTCCGTAAGTTGGCGCAGTGTCCAGAGCTCGGAGCTGCGTTCGGAACTAGCCTGGGAGGACTGGCAGGAAGGTGGGTATGAGACCAGCATGAGGAGATGTGCCAACATTGCCCCTAGTCCATTGGATTGGAGCAGAGATAAGGGAGTACCCCACCTTGTCCAACATGCACACAGTAAATACCTTCATTGCAAAGGTGGAAGGCAAGGTACTGGAGGAAAACAGGATACCACTTCTGGACGTAGCGCTCCAGTCCACATCATCCAGGTGGTGGAAAAATCACCGCAACTCCCTGTCGCGGTGGAGTTGTGTGGCGGATGCTTTGAGGGTGCGGTTCAAGGAAGACGAATGACCTCAAAACAAGAAAAGGTACTAAGGAAATTTTGATCCGAGAGACCACCTGAAAACCTGTCAGGAGCAGTGGAAAAGCGTAGGGTACCCGGAGGAGTTGTGGGTACATCGGTTTGCCCACTCCTTGGATACCATCCCACATTCCTAGTACTTAGAATAATAAAGAAAAAGAGGGACCAGTTCTTGGCAGGAGGTCACGAACAAATTTGTTTAGTGCTTTTCGTTTGAAGGGAAGAAAGAGCTGGTGTCCCAAGCCTTATAGGTAATAAAAGGGGTTCTATTCTTCCATGATCCGGGCACTGATGGGAGGCCATTAGTACTGAATCCTGATGGCAGATGTGAGTTGGCTTGCCAACATATCGATAGCGAGCTAGACGATGACAGTTTGGAGGATCTGAGGCACCTATACTTTGAAGAGATAGAAGGCGAGCAGAACATCAAAGAAGAGCCTACCACTGAAGGAGTCCATCTACTTCCGCTAAAGATAAAGAAGCTAAACATCAGCACGGAGGAAAAACCCAAATTGGCTACAGTTGGGGACTACTAGGATGAGGGGACGACAAAGGAAATTTTCAGCCTCCTCCAGGAATATGAAGACCTATTCCCTTCATCAGTTGCAGATTTGAAGGGCATCAAAGGGGACCTCGGAGAAATGCGAATTGTGCTGAAACCGAACGCTAGGCCCGTGAAGCATTGAACTTATCGGTTGAACTCGCGGATCAAGGAAAAATTCAAGCTGGAGATTGATAAAATGCTAACGGTAGGTCTAATCTTCCCTGTGGAAGAAGCAGAGTGGGTGAGTCCCATCATCATTCAGAATAAGAAGGAAAAGTCAGAAATCCGCGTATGTGTGTATTACCAAAGTTTGAACAATGCCTACATCCATGACCCATTTCCCACCCCATTCAGCGACGAAGTATTGGACAATGTTGCGTGAAGTGAGGCCTACTCCTTCACTGATGGATTCTTAGGATACAATCAGGTGCGCATTGCAGAGGAGGATAAAATGAAGACGACGTTCACCACCAAGTGGGGGTCTTTTGCATACCACGTGATGCCGTTCGGGTTGAAGAATGCCCCCGCTATGTTTTCCAGGATTGTCATAGTTGCTTTTCGGGAACACGTTCATAAGTTCCTAGAAGTCTACATGGACGATTGGACCATCTACAGTTTTCTGAAAGACCACGCCACCCTGCTACGTGTCATGTTTGATCGGTGTCGAAAATTGCAAATTTCCTTGAACCTGAAGAAATGCATCTTTGCGGTTCCCTTCGAAATGCTCCTAGGACATGTGGTGTGCAGGCAAGGGGTCTACGTCAACCCTGCCAAGGTAGCAATGATCGTCCACATGGAAGCCCCAGAAACGGTGAAGCAGTTGAGGTCACTGCTAGGCCACATGGGTTATTACAGACGATTCATCAGGAACTATGCTAAGATCACTGCTCCTTTGGAAAAGTTACTGTGGAAGTCAGAGGTGTTCAGTGGATGGATGACTGCAAGTTGGCCCTTGACACTTTAAAGGAGAAGCTGGCAACGACACCCAATCTGGTCCATCTAGATTGGGATAAGCAGTTCCATGTGCATATCGATGCTTCCGGTATTGCACTTGGGGTTGTCTTGGCGCAACCAGGGGAGACGACAGTTGAACACCCAGTCTACTTCGCCAGCCGCAAACTGTCCAATGCGGAGCGGAATTACACCACCATGGAGAGGGAGGCCCTCGCAATGGTGTACTCGCTCCAGAAGTTCCACCACTATCTCCTAGGAGGTAAGTTTAAGTTCTTTATTGATCACTCCACATTGAAGTACCTAGTCAATAAGCCTGTTTTGGAAGACGGATATGCTGATGGCTTCTACTCTTTCAAGAATTCACCTTCAAAGTGATTGTCAAGCCCAGGAGGTTGAACGTCAACCCGATCACTTATCCAGGTTGGAGATGGGGGAGAACAAGGGCTCTCTCGACGATCAACGACCTGATGCTGATATTTTTCAGGTAGAAGCCATACCAGATTACTTGGCTGACATTGCAACTTACCTAACCACAGGGCAATGCCCTCAGCACTACACTCTGATCCAAAAATGGAACTTGGTCATCCACGTCGTTGAATATCAACTGATTGCGAGGCAGTTGTATAAATTGGACCTTGATGATATTCTGCGACGGTGTGTCCTCGACCATGAACGCGAAGCTGTGCTATGGGAGTGCCATAGCGGCATTGCGGGAGGACACGTGGGGGTGAAACCCACCGCCAGGAAAGTGCTACAAGCTGGACTATGGTGGCTGACGGTCCATGTAGATAGTAAATAATTTTTCAAGAAATGCGATGTTTTTCAGAGAACGGGGAGGCCCTCTCACAGAGACGAGCTACCACTACACCCAGTGAACGTGTTGTGGCCATTTGAGAAATGGGTTGTTGACTTCGTTGGCCCCATAGCCCCGGTAGCCAAGCATTCCAAGGCTCGGTACATCATTACCGCCACAGACTACCTCACTAGGTGGGCCATGGCAGCAGCAGTACGGGATTGTACAACATATACAACATCCAAGTTCATCTTTGAATACATCATCAGCAGGTTTGGCTGCCCACGGAGCTTAACTAGTGATCAAGGTATGCACTTCATTAATGAAACGATCAAATCACTGTTGGACACCTTCATGATCCAAAATCAAAAAAGCAGCCCATACCACCTGCAGGCCAATGGCACTGTTGAAGCGTTCAACAAAATCCTCGAAAAGGGTTTAATGAATATCTGCAATGCCAAGCAGGATGATTGGGATGAACGGTTGCCAGCCGCACTGTGGGCCTACCGAACAACGGTGAAGTGTTTGACCAATCAAACACCATTCCAGCTGGTGTATGGCCGTGAAGCTGTGATTCCCGCCGAGTTCACCATACCGAGTCTTCTGATCGCCACATCCCTAAAGTTCTTGAAGGAGAAATCACTACAGGAGCGCCTACACGAATTACGAGAATTGGATGAGGCCAAGTTCCTTGCCGAGTTTCATCAAAAATTTCAAAAGGACAGGCAGAAGGTGTGGCATGATCGCCACATCAAGAGCAAAACATTCGAAGTTGGAGGTAAGGTTCTCCTATACGATAGCAGATTTTAGAAGTTTCCGGGAAAACTGCAGATGCACTGGTTGGGACCTTACTTCGTCGTTGAGATTAAGGATTCTGGAGCTGTTCGGTTGGCTCAACTGGACGGTACTGTTTTACCTGGGTGGGTGAATGGTGCACGCCTAAAGCCCTACCATGACTAAGTTTCTTTCACTTTCCATTAATAAATCTCGCACCTGAGAGAAGCCCATAGAGTAGAGTATTTGAATAACTCTCTCGCAACCGGGATGAGTGTAGGTAGTGTTCGTTGTCCATGCATAGGTCGTCAATAATCGCTAGGTTGCGGGGACTGTGCCTCAACTGATTGTGGTCCGAGAGGGGCGTGTCCAGCGTGTCATCCCTGTAGGATAAGCAAACATGTCAAGTGTCAGTCCCTATCATTTCATTTAGTACTTGTGTCAGTCCATAGGATCGCCTAGATTTGCAACATAAATTTCCATAATTAGAAGTAACCTTGTAGTAATCATTTTGCCATAATTAGAAGTAACCTCAACTGTCGCATCTGCCCATTTCCTCGTACCACCATCAGCAGATGTCAGAACACACCTCCACAGGTGATTGATCGCACGATTATTGCCGTGGAGGATGCCGGCAGGAATTAATTCATTATGGGGTCTCATTAACCTCACTCGTGCCGGTTAATTACATAGCCTGCACAAAGAAAAGTGCAAGAATTCCGGAGACATCCAAGTTAGAATTAGAAATTTCTGAAGACACAAAGGCAATTGGAGCAGAACCAGAGCAGCAGAGGTGTCCTTAAGCACAGAGCCAAGAGAAGGGGCCAAGAACGATTTTGAAAGTGTATCAACGCCGTGCAAATATGACAAGATCCAATCCAGCATTATTATAACCGCAGCTCGACAGTCGAATTCATAGAACGGAGTCCCTCGTCTGGAAGTATGACAGTGTTGCCCTCATAGATGCAGACCTCACAGACTCTTTCAATTTCCCAGCGCTTAAACGCTAGGTGTATATGGAGAGCTATACCACAGAAGAAAAGCACGCAACAACAAAGATTTTGCCTGAGTTTCGAGGCATCCAGCTGTCCTCCATTTTGAATTTGAGGAATCTACCAGTATTCAGGACGACAAGAGTAGCCATGCAATGTACCAAGTTCTTGCTCAGTCAAATTCAGAATGGGTCCTTGTGGTTGGGCAAAGAAATTCCAATCCATGCCGAGGATATTCACCGGCTCACAGGGCTCTCACAGGATGGCCCAGATGTATCCTCTGCATGCCAGACCACCTCCAAAAGAGCAAAGAATTTGGGAGACGCAGATTATTATGTAAAATATGGCACCCGACGGGGAGGAAGGGGAGTGAAAATGGAACTCATCAACAAGCTCGAAGTCAGGTTCGCGTGTTACCTCATTGCCAGTACAATGAGGCACTACACGAAGGGGGAATGTACCTTGGATATCATTTCCATTGCAGAGCATTGCGTCCAGGGGGTCAAGTTGAACTGGTGCTCCTTCCTGCTGAAGGAGCTATTCGATGCATGCGAGGATAATTACAAGAGGGCCACAAGCTTCATCTATTGATATTTGATAGTCGCACTGGCCATGTGGAAGTGGCATGCTCCCCTCATCAGGCTGTCGGCAGAAATAGTGGAAGGTCAGCCTCTGGCAATGAAATTCGTCCCATGGAAGGTGTCGGGGGATCCCAACACCAAAGAGGTCAATGCAGAGGCCTTCCGGAGTTGCTATGGTTTAATGACTGATGTGGTGACCGGCCAGTAGAGGATTCCCAGGAATCTGCTAGACGGATACAACGAGCAAGTATGGTTTAGGGTCAGCCAGAAGCATACCTTCCTCCGACCTACTTGTGTGCTGGAAGAGACATTTCAGATGCGGCTGCTGAAATTCCAACTCGATGACGCAGCCTTCCACAATGAAGTTTGTTCATGGTTGGGGGTCTCGATGGAAGTCCGAAACGGGGTACCCACACACAATTTTGACAAAATGCTACTGCAGCAACTGCTTGGCGAATCGGAAGCGGAGGCAGCATAAAGGGTCTCCAACATGTAGCTCTTCCCTCTCATTCACCAATTAAACACAAAGGTATGAAGCCTCAACGAAGTGGTCCGAGTAGTCTCAAGCAGTGCCACTACTTTCCCTGTTTTTTCTGAATTTCAGCTTTCTCAGTCCAACCCGCTTCTCTGCACGACCTCCATCACCTACCCCATTCCTAATGTTTTATTTACTTCACCAAGTCAAATGAATACCCCAATGGGGGAAAAGAGTAAGTCCGCAAACCCCCTAGAGGCTCCCAAGGCCAAGAGGGCCAGAACCATAGAGTCAAGTCCGGTGGTGGACCTCACTGACGAGGATCCACCCTGGCCATTGAGCCCAGGGGTTTCCATATAGGAAGAACCACTCATCGAGACAGGGGAAATAGGTGGGATTCCACCTCAACCTCCCACTGACCCCTCCGACTTCATAAACATCCGTCTTTCACCACCCTGTACTGACCCACCTCCACCTACCACTTCATCCGCACCATCCAACTCATCCGCCACCGTGTCAGACCGAGTAATCCAGGATCTAATCAATGAGGACCACAGGACCGAGGTTGAATCAAGTACAATAGTGATACCATCGGTCAATCCCGCTGGGGACCCCCAGGTCATTTTTTCTGATTTAATTACACAGATGGCACAAATCGTTGTAGAC
The DNA here is from genome assembly GCA_034641835.2 of Pinus albicaulis. NCBI lineage: Eukaryota > Viridiplantae > Streptophyta > Pinopsida > Pinales > Pinaceae > Pinus > Pinus albicaulis. The sequence continues at coordinate 1,109,971,737 of CM076583.1, read as the reverse complement.
ACAGCTAGGACACAACCTGAGCCTACTCCATTTCCATAGAATGTCCAAACATATCAATAAGAGCGGCTGGAATTGAATATAGCGGACTCCACACCCCATCCGACTCCGCCGCCGTCCCCTCAAGAACACTCCACTAGATCAGTTGCCAGTGGGAAACCCCTGCAAGAGTGGCGGCCGGATAAAGGTACTTCGGGGGCCGATAACATGGAGACGTGGGGCATGGCTCAGCTGTACCACTTCATTCAGAGAGCAGCCTAGCAGGCAGAAAGGCTCCACTCCGAGCTACAACAAAGGTGTGAGCAACAACAGCAGCAGATCATTGCGCTTACTGAACAACGCGAGCAGCTCCCAAAAGCACATGGGCAGCTCCAGTACCAGATGAATGAAGTGGCCAGGGTGTTCACAGGACTATGGCCGGCAGTAACGACTCACTACACTCGGATGCTTGCAGATGTGCCAGAATCGGATATATTACATTGATAAATCCACCTCAGGGTGGCGTTCACTGACCTCCACAAGGAAAATGTAGAGCTCCAGGCAGCATTAGCAGCACGGCCAGCACTACCCGATCCATCGATAGTCTACACAACACAGATTACGAAGAAACAGGGCCAGGTCACCCAGATGCAGGAAGCTCTCAGTTCTGCAGTGCGAGATGCCTATAACCTCCTGAAAGGTCTCCAGGAATTCTCGACGGCCCTTACAGTAAAGACTCAGCCCATTTCAGTGCAACTGCAACAACTTTCAAAAGAGATTCAGGATGCCACAGACCCCTCACAGTTGGACCAGATATATGCCCAGGTGGATGCTCTGGAGATCCAGATCCAGCAGACAGAGGCCAGCTCGGCAATGGCCAATCAGGCGATTCAAGAGCTTTACCAGCCCCTCCAAATCAGTGCCCGGACAATGCAGTAGCTAGATGCCAAGGCTGAAACCCAAATCAGCACGGTATTCGGAGCTGTACCAGCGACTGTCGGGGAGGAAGCTGTCACTAAGATTGCCACAGAGACAAATGGATTATTACAAGGGTGGCAGCAAGCTATGACAACCTTCAACGAGCTTAAGGCTTCAGCGTTGAGCAAGGTCCTGGAGTTGGGGCCCTTGTTTGGGCAGCAGAATGAAGGTGCACAACAAGAGCAGGGCACGGGGTCTGGCGGAGCGATGGAAGTGGAGACAATGATTTGTGATTGAATCGGGATGAGTCAAGAAACTGTGGTTAGGGGCTGTAGGGGCCCTTGTTTTGAATTTTGAATAAGGAACAAATTTTGGGTTGTGGACTGACACATGGCAGCCGCAACAACGATAGGTAGCAGAGCTACCAAGGTTGCAGAGGAATAGGATATAGCCAATGAAGTTGACGCAGATAAGTGCAGACGAACAGAAGATACGACAAAGAACAGATAGCAGAACTCATGAGCAACAGAAAGATGCCGAAAGAAGCTGAAGAATAACACAAGAGGAACTAGGAGTTGCGATGGTGGGTGAATAAATAGCCTGTCACCCAGCCGAAAAGGAGATCATGCACATATACATAGGGATTGAGGAGGATCTAGCCGACGCTGCAGAAGAGCTCTGTCCTGAGCTCGATACCCTTGTAGTTCCTAGGCTTCTATTGATCTATCATGGCTGTACTATCTATCTCTCTATCATGTGGGATGTCTGTAATAGAAATGTAAGCTCTTCCTGTTGAGCGATGTAACTGTGGATCCAGCTGAAGGTTATTAATACACTTGCAGGTTTTTGTCTTGGTGTATGAGTTACATGCATGCATGATGTATGTGGTACCTTAAAATTTTATTTTCTTAGTATCTGCACAATGTTCTGAGACGCTCTTCTATGTATGATGTTATTTATGCAAATTATTCCATGTTAACTTCGTGTTGCAGATCCATCCGCCACTACCAATCTGTTCCCTTTATGCATGCGGTCGCGGCACGCCTCGGGTGAAACTCTCTGCTCTCTGAAGTAGAGTGAAAATGCCAGCATTGTTCTAGACTACAACGAACTCCTTTGTTGGCCCCAATCCTTGAACCTGGGTCTTGCCCGCAAGACTTGTTTTCTTGCCAACAACATATGTCGCCAAAGTCTCTAACTACTGCTAGCTAATGCACTGTCTACTGAAAAATATGCACTGCTGCTGAATTTGCATCTGTGCCGTCTGAACTGCTGCCAACTCTGATCTACGCTCCATTATCTGATATCTGTCACTCTGACATATGACTGCATCAATCACCACTGATCCATCCTGCCACTGTGTACTATGCCCCCACCGTAGCATGGTAATGATCCATGAGACAAGAAATATCAATTGATCCTGCCCAAATTTCTTCTCTTGGGATTATGACTTCACATCACCCCACCTCTCACCTGGAGGTATGGCTACATGTGCTCCCTCTTCCCAATTGGCTTGAAATTTACCCCTACTAGAAGTCTCTTCTTGAGTGGATGCCTCCACTCAGTCTCCTCTCTACTTATCCAATTGTGGGTGCTCTGAAACCTTCTAAGGCTTCTTCTGAAGCTTCATGTTGAGAGGTAATTTATGCTCCCTCTCAACCACCAAGTCTCTAACCTTTTCTTTTCTCCTAAAAGAGTTGCACGCATCTTCTATCTCAAGAGAATACAGGTTCTGGACTCACATATCGATCTGTTTCACCTGCCCCGTGGTGATGTGTCTAAGGAAAAACTTCCTTTTCTAATTATCACATCATAGCCACAGTCCTCCAATACCACTAATGAAACAAGATTATTCTTTAGTTGTGGAACAAAAATAAAATCTGTCAGTCTAAGAGGGGATCTAGACTTCATCTTAAAGGTAATTGTACCTATTTCGGTCATGTTATACCTCCCATCATCTCCAAACACTATGTTCTGCTGGAGGTCCTTCTCCTCCATGTCACTAAAGATATATCTATTCCCCATCATATGGAATGAGGCACCGCTGTCGAGATACCACATGAATCCCATTACAATGTTGTCCATGGATGCAATGTGAGTAAAGTCAAGCTCTAAACTATGAAGCTAGAGCTTCACCTGCTACTGCAACTGCATGCTACTTCTTGCTTGCCTTCTGTGGAAATTTCGTGTCATAGTGCCTGTACTCGTGATAGTGAAAAAACTTGATATTGGACAAGTATCTCTTTCCCTCTTCGCCTTAGTACTTCTTTCCCTTGGTTTTCTTTCCTTTTCTGACTAATGATAAATATTCTTATTTGTATTTGGAAGAGTTCCCATATTCGATGCTCCACCTTATCTCTTCTTGTACCAAGTCGGACCACAATCACTCCCACTCTGGTAAATTGTCCCTCCCATTTACCAAATCCTAGTAGATGTGCGAGCTTTTGGAAAGGCCTAGAAGTAATAGGCTCACCAATCATCCTTGAGAATGGTAACACCAACACTTCCAAGCTCATCTCGAAATTGAGTGAACTTCGTCAGGTAGCCCTCCTCCATCTTAATCTTTCTGAGCTTGTCCTTCAATGCCAAAGTCCTATGGCCACTGCTATTATGAAACAAATATATTAAGGCCTTCCACATAAAATATGGATTTTCCTTTCCATGGAGGTTTGATACAATATGATCTCAAACTCCTTCTAACATAATCCTTCTCTCCTTTGCTACATTCTTCTTCCATGCATCAAGACTTGAGCATATGCTACTGCGGGCTTGGGAATATCATTGTCTATGAATTCCTTCAACCCGTTGTCCTCCAACACTGCCTCCATCCCATCCTTCCATGCTATGTAATTCAAACTACCCTCAATGGCATATTCGAGTCTCAATCCATAGAAAGACATCTTGATCTGCTGCTGGTCCTGAAGAATAAATATGTAAATTTGATTCACCTGTTCAAAAAAAAACTTTGGCTCTTCTCTTCTATAGTGATTCCTACTATGATACCATGTAGAAATATCTAAATAGATTCAACTGATCTTGTAATATGCTAAAACAAAACACTGAATCAATTCTACAAATTTGTGGAAACCAAATATGATCACATAATCATTGAACAAGTAAGAGAAAGAATTTCAATTGCACAACACAAATATGTATTTGGGGAAAACCTTAGCTAAAAACCCCACTATCTGTATATTGCATAAATTCAAGAATATGAAACAATACAATGCTATTTCTCTTCTTGAGAATCTCTGCACTCTGCTGACTATCTCACTCTTATATAAGAAAATTTGGTCCAATATTTAACAACTTCCTTGCCTCTTCCTGACCAACCTTTCTCACGCATTTCTAGGATAATTGAGCCCCTATTAATTAGGAAATTCCCATCAATAGATTTCATAATACATTCAAGGCATCCCGATGACCTCATGCATGACCTGTATAATTTTCTAATTATACAGCTTATAGTTATATTCCCTTTAAATCCAATCTCAACTGGGCCTTCCTTAGAACTGACATGCAACAACTATTTACAGTGAATTATCGGTTATATGATTGATCACTGCATGTGAATTAAATCAGATTTAATTCACTGGACCTATCACTATCTCATATCTTAGTTAGAACTAGTTATACTAATTTTAACTCAAATAATTGAGTTAACTAATTACAACTCAAAATAAATTGGAAATGGACACCCTAAAACTTAGAGTGTCCTCTACATGCATATAGTTTGACCATCAACTCGAATTGACTGAGGCAAGTAAGTCTTACTGACTCAGTTAACACTTACAAGTTGTCATGTGATGTGGAATTACAATTTACTTCTAATTTAATTAAGGGAAAATTAAACTAGAAGCCTCCTAGGTGCCATTTTCAATATTTCTTATTGCCAATTTCAACATTAAGTGCTCTTCATTTGTGGATTGATCTATGTAATGATTCTTTTTCTGGTATAAGCTTCAATGGGAGCGATCAAAGGCACAAGGAATCTATTGGATGAAAGGTAGATGCATAGAAATGTGAAGGGGAGTTTGATTTTGACATATATTTGTGTGATAGAATTTTTAGTGTGCAAGAGGTTCTGTGATGAAGGCACATTTAAATTAATATATCAGATTTGGTGAATGAACGATGCTCATATCTAATGCGTAGAGGTTGATCTCAAGACCATGGTGTGGCTAGTGTTATCACATTTATTTGTTTTGGCACAGGTAGAAATCTTGTTTGGATACGTGAATTAAGGTGTATGGTAGTAATATCGATCACATGGTTCATTTTTTTATTTTTATTTTGTACCAGACCAAGTATAATGCTAGTGTCGATCTGAAGGAGTATATGGTGGATACATGTTTGGTTATAATTAGGGTCTGGTACATGAGTGAAAGAAATGCACCCGTGATACTAAATTGATACATATAGGGTGTGCGATGAAGAGATATGACCATTGAATGTGCGCTTATAAAATTCTAATGTGTTGTAGGCCAATGATTCGATCCAATGCATGAAGTTCTTATATGTAGGTAATGGATCAACTTGGCACATTGAAGTGTATGGTTGTGGTCCAACGAATAAATCTGATATATGATAATTCGACTTGGTTCATAAGGTGGTGTATTAAATCTGGTTTGATGCAACATGCACACTACTTGTTCTGATTTGGTTAAATAATTGGTGCTTAAGGTACTTGTTCTGATCTAGTGGAATTTCCAATACAAAGTGTTCTCTCCTGATCTGATCTCTTAATCACTTATTCTGGTATATGCTTAACTGATTTGATACCTATGTTAGAATTATGTCTTAGACATGGTAATTCTAGTAGAATGACTGCTAGAGTATAACATAGTGAAATTAGAGCTTGTGCTTAGATATGGTGCATAAGACATAATTTATCTCTCATCAAGTATTGATCATAGTGTTGTAACCATGATTTCCATTGTTGTTGGGGTATATACATTTTCCTAAAGGTGTTATTGATGTGAAATCTATCTTTGTGCCATGATTAGGGTTAGTTGCAACTTAACAGTGATGTGAAATGATTTGATATATAACCCACAAAAAAAATATTCTTTAATCTTTTGTTGGTTAAAGTTCCTAGTGCAACAAAGCGTTGCTGATTATATGGCATTTGGGATAAAATATTTGACATTAATATTGTAAAAGGTCTGTTAATACTCTTAAATTATGTCTTGAGGTGTAGTGACTGAAGAATGTCAAAAATATTGTTCATGATATTGTATACTAAAGCATGACTAAGAATTGGCATAGACAAATGTAGTTTTGCTTGGCAGTGAAATTTCTGCTACCAATAAGAATTAATTGACAATTAATATGTTACTATAGTGCTAATGTCCAAGAAATAACTACTTGTTGATTCAAATGAGTGATAATGAATATATGTTGCTAAGTTGATGTTGATGACAAGTATTTAAAATCTGACTTGGAGACAAAGCTACTTGTTGAGATTATTGCTGCCAATCATTGTACTAAGGTTGACTTTGTAATAGGAAAAAAAAACGCGTGTTAAGGTATTTCTTGGGTTGCTAATGATAGTGAGTATATTATTAATTATGTGTTTCTTTTGAGTTTGATTTACTCAAAATTGATATATCTAGGGTATGAATACTGCATCTAATGATGGGGATATCTGCCTTGAATATATTGCAACTATTTTTAATGAGGTTTTTCACTTGTTTCACATGAGTGATTGTTAATATTGATGCCAATTGATCTAGATATATGTAATTTTGTTCAGTTCTATAGATGATGAGCTATTGTTGCATGAACCAATATTGGTCTAGTTATTGTACTCTTAATATGATTTTGTGATGGGCTAGCTAAATTTTCTCCTTGAGACTAAAGATGCATTGTTGAAAGTATTATTGTGATTGCAGAGTCTGTTTGTAGAATAATTTGTCTTAAATTTTGAAGTTACAAGGACTGGATCTATTTTGAAAATGGATGAAAGGGTGGTCGGGTTAGTGCCTCCAGTTGGTTGGTGCTAAAAAATTGATCCAAGGGAGGGGGTGCGTCCTGATTGTGGGTGCCAACAAAACAAAGAAGGGAGTTGGTGCTTTCTGCTGGTGGGTGCCAACAAATAAATGAAAGGGAGTGGGTGCTTCTTTTTGGTGGGTGCCGAAAAAATAGTGCAAAGGAGTCGGTGCTTCCTATTGGTCAGTGCCAAAAAACATATGTAAAAAATAATTAAAAATAGAATAAGAAGAATGGTGGTTTTCTCCCTTTTTGGGTTTCCACCTTAAAAAATATTTGTGTCTTATGAGTTGCTCATCTGATTTTCCATTATGTTTTTTGATCTATTGATTTCATGCATGGATTTGTTGATGATTTACTCAGTAATGTTAGAAAAGGAGGTATTAAAATTTAATTTGTAATCAAATTAGCTTTTTATTGATTCACCCTCCCCTCTCAGTATAAACAATATTTCTACAATTGGTATTAGAGCGAGTGCCTTTGAGTCTTAGATTAATCACTAGAAGGGTGATATTGTACAAATGGCTAGTATGGAGAAACCCCATGTGTTTAATAGAACAAATTTTACACTTTGGAAATATAAATGGGGTCATACCCGGGTCTCTTGGAGAAAATGTCTGTGAAATTGTTGAAAAGGGGTATCAAAACCCAGGATCCACACTAAAAGATGAAGCAAGCAAGAATAAGTATGAAAATAATGCTAAGGAAATGAATTCCATTTTGGGAGGACTTGCAGAATCAAAATTCGTGAACGTAATGTAGTTTGTAACTTCCAAAGAGATGTGGGAAAAACTGGTAAATACTTATGAAGGGGACACAAAGGTAAATAATCTAAAACTGCAAAGATATCAAATACAATATAGGAATTTGAAGATGCATGATGATGAAAATATATCCAACTTCTTCCTCATAGTAAATGAAGTAGTAAACATTGTGAAAGGTCTGGTGATAAGATTGATTATTCTAAAGTTGTTCAAAAGGTATTGAGATCACTAAATCTTAGGTTTAATGCCAAAGTTTCAACAATTGAGGAAATGTAGGATTTAACCCAACTATTGACAGAAAGGCTCCATGGAACTCTGAAAACTTATGAAATGAGGACAAAAGGGGACCAATATGAAATCAAAGAAGCTAATTTCAAGGCTACAAGAAAATTTATAAATTATACAACACACATGTATATCTTGGAGTCACCTGATCTAACAATGTACTAAAGTTAAATACTGAATCGCTTCTACAAATATTTTGCAGAATTAAAAAACACAATCACTAATCACATGAACATGAAGAAATATCAACCACACAAAACACAGATAATTTCCCGGGGAAATATTACAGCTAAAAACCTCACTATCTTCTATTGTATATTAAGCATGGATCATGAAACAAATACAATGTATTTCTCCTCACAAGAGCCTCCAACATTCAGCTATCTGTCTCACACTTTCCTCACAAAAAATTGACCAATACTTAGTCAATTTCCAGCCTCCAGACAGCCTGCTTTGCTTGCACAATCCCTGATGGTCAAGATCCCTAAAATATAGGAGTTATTTCCTACCTTGACTGCACAAGTATCATGGGCACTCCAATGGGTGGTTTGCTGCATGTGTGCAAGCCAATAATTTCACAATTGATAGTCAACTTCCCTTTCACCTAGAACTCAACTGGGTCTCCACTGGATCTGACATGCATGCAACTAATAATAGTAAATCTTCAGTTGCATGTGATATCACTGTATGTGAATTAATTAATATTTATCATTTGATCTCTCACTACTTGTATCTTCAGTTACAACTAGCACAACTGAGTTTAACTCACTTAACTGAGTTAAACTATTTACAACTTACATTAGCTAATGCACCACTACACTTCGAACTCTGTTATAACTAGAATTACTCTGCATGTCCCACCAACCAACCTCTAACTCGAAATCCACTAGCTAACTAAATTTTCAACTTTCAGTTAACTCATTCAAGTCCAAATTGATAATAGATTACATTTTAATGTCCATATAAATTAAGGGATGATAAAAATAGACATGCACCCAAAAATAGCACTGTGGGCCCCACCCTATTTTGGGTACCTAATGCAACCAGGTGCTTAATGCACTAGGCGTGGGTGTTGAATATTCTTGTTGAATCTCAACACACCCTCTGAACAAGACATGGATTATCCTTCACCCCAATCCTGTCTCTATGGTATTCTAATTTTCTCCTGGTGAGCGCCTTCGTCAGAATATCTGCATCCTGATTTTCCATGGCAATGTATTGTAGCAACATGATTATTCTCTATACATAATATCTGAGATGATGGTACTGGATATATATATGCTTGGACCTATCATGAAACACAGGATTAATCGAGAGTTTAATGTAACTCTGATTATCACAATGAATCATTATCGGATCCATCTGAGAACCAAAAAAACCAACCAAGATCTTTCTCATCCAGATAGCCTCACATGCAGCTTGACTTGCTACCACGTATTTTGTTTCTGCTGAAATGAGTGCCATGGATCGTTTTTTCTTGATGTACCAGGAAACTACTGTCGAACCAATGCTAAATATCCCCCTTGATGTGCTCTTTCTGTCCGATAGACTGCCAGCCCAATCTGCATCCGTGAAGCCATGCAACTTCACTCCATCTGTTTGTCTGTACCATAGACCATACTTTGACGTGCCCCTCAGGTATCTCAATACATGCTTCCCCACCTTCCAAAAGAGCTTGGTAAGCTTAACCATAACTTGACTTAGCTGGTTAACTGTGTAGCAAATGTCAGGTCTCGTGTTCACTAGATACATTAGCAAACCCACTAACTATCGGTAGATGGTAGCATCCACTACCTCTCCAGAAGTAACATCCTCTTTCCTCCAATTTTCTAGAAGAGGAGTATCTATGGGTTTGCAACTCTCCATGTTAAACTTACCCAGTATCTCCTTTGCATACTTTCCTTGAGACACAAAAATTTCACCACCTTGCTGCCATATTTCCAATCCAAGGAAATAATGAAGCAGTCCCATGTCCTTCATTTCAAACTCTCTTGCAAGATCCTCCTTACATGAGTGTATCATTTGCTCATCACCAGTCAAAATTAATTCATCAACATAAAGAACAATGCCACAATAGCTTACCCTCAACCACAATCTACTACAGGTTTGCATTTGCTTCATTTTTGGTGAAGCCTAGTTCGGTGAAATAGCTGTCTATCCCAATGTACCAAGCACGGGTGCTTGCTTCAGCCCATACAATGCTCTTTTGAGTCTGCACACATGTTATTCATTGTTGAAGATCTCAAAACCTTCAGGCTGCTCTATGCACACCTCTTCCTCAATGATCCCATTGAGAAACATAGTTTTCACATCCATATGATGAATGCGCTAGCCCATCTGCGCAGAGAGTGCAAGGATGGATCTTATGGAAGAGTACCTTGTGATAGGTGCAAAGGTCTCATCATAATCTATCCTCTCGATCTGTGAGAAAACCCAGGCCACAAATCTACCCTTTTATTTCTCCACATTCCCATTAGTAGCTTGCTTTACCTTGTAGATCCATCTTGAACCTACCATTGATTTGTCGACCAGTCTTGGGATAATTACCCACGCTTTTTTTTTGACAATGGAGTCATACTCTTCCACCATTGCATCAACCTAAGTAGGTTGCTGCACTGCTTCTTGAAAGGAAGATGGTTTAATTACAATACATTTTCTCATAAGAGCCATGTATCCAGTAAATCGGTTAGGAGACTGTCTCTATCTGTGTTGTGAAGTAGGGCCTCCTACATTCTATGCAATATCAAGTCTCAACCTATCAGCTTCCGTGGTATGCCTTCTAACATTTCTGATGGATGGTTTTGCATGAGTTATTTCCTCCACTCCCTGAACCTCCTCATGTGGTTGATCCACCTCTTGAGACTCATCCTTGGGAACCAACAGTTCCTCCTCCACATGTAAGTCCAACTCCCTCTCAAGGGACAACTACATGGTTTTCCCCTCATCAAATTTTATATCCCGTCACACAACATTCTTTCTACTGTTTGTCAAATACACACGATAATTATGGGGTGTTTCTGTGTACCCCACAAAAATACTAACCTCATATGTTGGTTCCAGCTTCTTCTTGGCATCCTTGGTCACATGCAGATAAATGGATGAGCTAAAAATCTTAAAGTGTGAAACATCAGGTTTCTTACCAGTGAAAGCTTCTTCAGGTGTACTCATACCAACTACTCTATGAGGACAATGGTTTTGCACATAAACCGCAGTGTTGCATGCTTTCACCCACAAATTCAATGGTAGGCCCTGATGATTCAACATCGCTCATGCTACACCTAAGATCATTATGTTATTCCTCTCCACGACCCCATTCTGCTGTGGGATATGAGGCGCTATGAGTTCTCTTCGAATTCCTTCTTTGTTGCAGAAGTTCTTGAATTCGTTAGAGATGTATTCTCCACCATTATCGCTCCTAAGAGCCTTCACTTGCTTCCCCGACTCTTTCTCGACTAATGCCTTAAACTCATAGAACTTAGAGAATGTTTGATCTTTCTTTTACATGAAAAATATACAGCATTTACGAGAAAAGTCATCAACAAAGATTACATAGTACTTATGTTTGTTGTTGAAGCAACTGAGAATGGTCCACACAAGTCTGTGTGAACTCTCTCAAGGATCCCTGAAGTTCGGTTCACCTTCTCATGAAAGGTGGACTTTACATACTTCTCCATGGTGAAACCCTTGCAATAATCTGACTGAGAAAGTGTTCCCATTGGAAATCCAGTAGAAATTTTCTACATGAATTTCAAGGCTCCATGATGAAGATGGCCCAATCGCCTATGCCATAGTTCGCCCTCATCCCAGCTCACCACTTTTTCCTCCTTGCCCATCATGGAAGCGCATCCATCTACCTCTAGCTTGTAGAGATTATTAACTCGAATCCCTATCCTCTTGGCTTGACCCGTTGTTTTACGTTGTAGGAAAGCTTTTCCATCACTAAAAACAACGTCATAGCCTCTTTCCTCCAACATTGTGATTGAGACCAAATTTTTCTTCAGACCTGGTACATGCATTACATATTTTAATTGAAATGGTTTACCTGAATTCCTCTGAAAGGCAATGGTAAAAATCCTAGTAGCATTGTACTGTCCTTCGTTTCCCATTTCAATATGCATATGGAGATCTTTCTCCTCCAAGTCATTGAAAAGTTCCTTATCTATCGTCATGTGAAATGAATCGCAACTATCCAAATACCACACAGATCCCAATGCACTTGAAACCATGCATGTGATCAATGAGAAGTCAAGCTCAAATTGCGAGGCAAGGGCCTCACCAGCTACAGATCCAACAACCTTCTTGTTCTTCTTCTTTTGTGGACAGTTAGTAGAAAAATGCCCATGTTCGTGAGAGTGAAAACACTTCACCTTGTTCATGTCCTCCTTCTTGCCTCTGGACTCGGATTTAGAATGGAATTTCTTCCCCTTCCCCTTCTTCACCTTGGAAGCCAAAACACAATCCTATTCATCATCATTCTTAGATGAAGAGCCATTTCTGGTGTTCCATATGAACTCCTCCTGCACCAAATCTGACCATAGTCGTTCCCAATCTAGAAAATTTTCCCGTCTGTTGACAGAGTCTTCATAACTATGCTAACTCTTAGGAAGTCCTAGGAGCACGAAGCTCACCAAACCATCATCAATGATTTTTATTCCCACACTCCCCATTTCATCCCGACATTGGACAAAATTCGTGAGATATTTTGGAATGGTGTCTCCCTTTTCCATCTTGATCTTCCTGAGTTTATCTTTGAGCACCAATTTCCTATGGTCACTGCTACTTTTGAATAGATCTGTCAAAGTCTTCCACATTACATATGGTGTGGCTTTCCCATGGAGGCTTGAGACAATGTGGTTTTGTACTCCCTCCAACATGATCCTCCTCACAGTTGCCACTTTCTTTTGCCATTCATCAAGATTTGCAACATCTACAACATTGGGCTTAGGAACATCTTTTTCAATGAATTCCTTCAACCCATTGTCTTCGAGTACTGCCTCCATCCTGTCCTTCCAAAAAATTTAGTTCGAGATGCCCTCGAGTGCATACTCTAACCTCAAAACATTGAAATCCATTTCGATCTTGAATCATCTATAGCACCAAGAAATTCTTTCTGCAAATTCGAATTCTATCTAGTAAAAAACTCAACTCCTACTTCACTTCTGCAATTTCCTATGCTTTGATACCATGTAGAAACTATACAAAAATCATGTATATATTGGATTCACCTGATCTAACAATGTACTAAATTTAAATACTGAATCACTTCTACAAATATTTTGTGGAATAAAAAAGTGTTAATCACATAAACATGAAGAAAGAGAAATCACACACAACACAGATAATTTCCTGGGGAAATATTACAACTAAAAACCCCACTATCTTCTATTTTATATTAAGAATGGATCTTGAAACAAATACAATGTCTTTCTCTTCTCACAAGAGCCTCCAACATTCAACTATCTGTATCACACTGTCCTCACAGAAAACTGACCAATACTTAGTCAATTTCTAGCCTCCTGACAGGCTGCCTTGCTTGCACAATCCTTGATGGTCAAGATCCCTAAAAGATAGGAATTATTGCTTGCCTTGACTACGCAAGTATCATGGGCACTCCAATGGGTGGTTGGCTGCATGTGTGCAAGTCAATAATGTCACAACTATAGAAATTATATACAAGATGCATGCATATATCCAGATTCTCCTGATCTAACAATATTTATCTTCTTGCTAAATACAGTATCCTTCCACTGTTAATATTTTGCGGAAATTAAAATCAATTGCAAACACATGAAGCAATAAAAAAAATCACACATAACACAATTGTTTAATGGGAAGGCTAAAACTGAAAACCCCAACTTTCATATATTATGTATCATGGAGATCATGTAACAATCTCATACAAAGCTTAGTACATCAAGCTCTCAGTACAATCAATCATCATACACTAATCAAAAGAAATATGCAAATCCATGCACCAATTTCTTGCCACTTGCTAGCCTGCCTCCACTGTGCAATCCCTACTGAAGAATAGCTCTGAATGAATTAGAATTACCCTTGCCTTGACTGTGCAATCCTCATTGGAAACTCCAATGCTTGTGTGGTGCAATCAATGTATCACTATAGTCACAACAGATAGTCCATCTTGCCCTTTCACCTATCTCTCCACTGGGTCTCCACTGGAACTGCCATGCACTGTAGTTAACTGGTGTATTTTTTTAGTTGATTAATGAGTTATTATTTATGAATTAATTAACTAATTAGTTAATTCACTCCACACTCACTAGTGTATCATTCAGTTAGACTAGATATAACTAGCTCAACTGAGTCTAACTCACTTTAACTGAGTTAAACTGAATACAACTACATGAAATACTCTTCCAACTCTGTCATAACTTTTCCACTTCAGTTCTAACTGAGTCCTCCGTGCATGAACCACCAGTAAACCCTAGGAATTGCGTAATTCCTTTAGCCCACTGATTTGACAAATCTGTATAGTGAAATTAAGTGCTCCAAGAGAATAAGTTGATGTTTATTGTCGGATTATTATTAAGAGCTAATAATAATTGACACTTCTATATTTAGATCGATGATCTATAATTAGAATTCGCCCAATATTCTAAAAATAGAATTTTATATATTTTTCCAACTTGACCAACCATCCACAAATAACATCCTGCAACTTCTGAAATATGATCACCATGTCTAAAAATAGACATAGTCTAAAAATAGCCTGCGGGCCCACTCAGTGAAGGCGACTCTTTTCACTAAGCTCATCATCTTGTTGAATCTCAACACTCCCTCTCAACAAGATAGGGATTATCCTTCACCACGATCCTGCCTCTATGGTATTCAAATTTTCTCCTTGTGAGTACCTTCATCAGAATACCTGCATCCCAATCTTCCGTAGGAATGTACTGAAGCAAAATGATCTTTCGCTGCACACAATCTCTGATATGATGATACCGGATATCAATATGTTTAGATCTATCATGAAACACATGATTAATCGAGAGTTTAATGCAACTCTGATTATCACAATGTATCACTGTAGGATCTAAATGTGAACCGAACAAACCAACTAGGATCTTCGTCATCCAGATAGCCTCACGTGCAGCTTGACTTGCTGCCATGTATTCTGCTTCCGCTGAACTGAGTGCCACGGATCTTTGTTTCCTGTTGTACCAAGAAACTGCCGTAGATCCAATACTGAAAATCCCTCCTGATGTGCTCTTTCTGTCTGTTGGGTTTCCTGCCTAATCTACATTTGTGAAGCCATGCAATTTCACCTCATCCATCTGTCTGTACCATAAGCCATACTCATATGTACCCCTGAGATACCTCAGGACATGCTTGCCTGCCTTCCAAAAGAGCTTGGTAGGCTTAACCATCGCTTGTGAAAGTTGGTTCACCGCATAGCATATTCCTGGTCTTGTATTAACTAAATACATTAGCGAACCCACCAACTGTCGATAAACAGTGGCATCCACTACCTCTGCCGATGTAGCATCCTATTTCCTCCAATTTCCTAGAAGAGGAGTGTCGATAGCCTTGTAGCCTTGCATGTGAAACTTCTCTAGTATCTCCCGGACATAATTGCGTAAAGACACAAACAGTTCACCTTCTCGCTGCCATATTTCCAATCCAAGGAAATAATGAAGGAGGCCCAAATCCTTCATTTCAAACTCCTTCGCAAGATCTGCCTTGCATGAGTGTATCAACTGCTCATCACCCATTAGTATTAAATCATCAACATAAAGAACAATGATTAAAAGCTTACCCTCCACCACAATTTTGCATAGGTTTGCATCCGCCTCACTCTTGGTGAAGCCAAGTCCAGTGAAATAGCTGTCGATCCAAGTGTACCAAGCACGTAGTTCTCAAATCCTTCAGGCTACTCAATGTACACCTCTTCCTCAATGATCCCATTAAGGAACATAGTCTTCACATTCATCTGATGAATGTGCCAACCCATCTGCACTGAGAGAGCAAGGATGGTCCTTATGGAAGAATACCTTGCGACAGGTGCAAAGGTTTCTTCATAATCAATCCCCTCGATCTGTGAGAAGCCTCAGGCAACAAATATTTCCTTATACTTCTCGACGCTCCCATCAACATCTTTCTTTACCTTGTAGATCCATCTTGATCCTACAACTTATTTTCCCATCGACCTTGGAACAATCTACCAAGCACTGTTTCTGACAATGGAGTCATACTCCTCCACCATGGCATATACCCATGTGGGCTCCTACACTGCTTCTTTAAAAGAAGATGGCTCTATCATGATACACTTTCTCATCAGATCCATGTATCCAGTAAATCGGTCAGGTGACTGTCTCTGTCTGCGCTGTGATGTAAGGACTCCTACATTCTGTGTCGCATCAAGCTTCAGTCTCTCAGCTTCTGTGGTACGCTTTTTGCCTTGTCTAATGTTTGGTTCTGCATGAGTGGACTCCTCCACTCCATGAATCTCCTCCTATGGCTGATCCACATCTGGAGGTTCATCTTTCGGAACAAGTAGTTCCTTCACTGCATGCAAGTCTAGCTCCCTCTCAAGTATAGCTCGTGCAGCACCCACGATCGTTTTGTTCTTCCTCTCTGTGACCCCATTCTGCTGTGGGTTATGAGGTGATATGATTTCTCTTTGAATTCCTTCTTTGCCACAGAAGCATTTAAATTCTCCCAAGATGTTTTCACCACCATTATCGCTCCATAGAGCTTTCACTTGCTTCCCCGACTCCTTCTCCACCAATGCTTTGAACTCACAGAACTTTGAGAACGTTTCGCTCTTCTTCTACATGAAGAAGATCCAACATCTACGATAATAGTCATAAAAAATTATAACATAATACCTATGTTTTGCTGTTGAAGCAACCGATAAAGGTCCACACACATCTCTGTGAATTCTCTCCACGATCACCGAAGCACGGTTCTCCTTCTCATGAAAGGTGGTCTTCAAAAACTTAACCATAGTACATCCCTTGCACTGATTTGACTGCGCAAGAGCACCCTTGGGAATTCCAGTAGAAATCTGCTGCAAAATCTTCAAAGCGCCATGGTGAAGATGGCCCAATCTCCCGTGCCATAATTCACCCTCATCCGGCTCACCACTTCTTCTACTTTGCCCACCATTGTAGTGCAGCCATCTACCTCCAGATTTTAGAGATTCTTAACTCAAATCCCTATCTTCTTGGTTTGACCCATTGTTTTATGTTATGCTTTTCCCTCACTGAAAACAACATCATAACCTTTGTCTTCCAACATTGCAACCAAGACCAAGTTATTCTTCAGAACTGGAACATGCATAACATCTTTCAACAAGAATGGATTACCGGAATCCCTCTCAAAAGTAATGGTCCCAATGCTGGTTGCACTGTATCAACCATCGTCACCCATCTCTTTATGCATCGAGAGGTCCATCTCCTCCAAGTCACTAAACAACCTCTTGTCTCTCGTCATATGGAAAGACGCACCACTATCAAGATACTACACCGATCCCATATATCTTGAAACCAAGAATTTAATCAAAGAGAAATCAAGTTCAAATTGTGAGGTTAATGCCTCTCCAGCTGTAACTCTAGCAACCTTCTTGTTCTTCTTCTTCTGTGGGCAGTTAGTGGCGAAATTCCCATGTTCGTGATAGTGAAAACACTTCACTTTGGACAAATCCTGCTTCTTGCCTTTAGCTTCGGATTTTGAAGGAAATTTCTTCCCCTTCCCTTTCCTTGCTTTGTCAGCCAAAGCACAATTCTCTTCATCTTCATTCTTCGATGAAGAGCCATCCCTGGTACCTCACCTTATCTCCTCCTGCACAAGATCCGACCAAAGTCGCTCCCATCCCGGCAGTTTCTCCCATCCATTGACAGAGTCTTCATAGCTATGCCAACTCTATGGAAGCCCAAGGAGAGCCAAGCTCACCAAGTATTCATCATCAACGTTATTCCCCACACTTCCCAATTCATCCCTACAGTGGAAAAACTTCGTGAGATATTTTGGAATACTGTCGCCCTTCTCCATTTTTATTTTTCTGAGCTTGTCTTTCAGCGCCAACTTCCTCTGGTCACTGCTGCTTTGGAAAAAATCTGTCAAAGCCTTCCACATTAAGAATGGAGTGGGTTTCCTGTGAAGGCTGGCACAATATGGTCCTTCGCACCTTCCAACAGAATTCTTCTTGTCTTTGCTATCTTCTTTTGCCATGCGTCAAGTAATGTAGCATCGCTAGATCCCGTCTTAGGAACATCGCTATCGATGAACTCCTTTAGTCCATTATCCTCCAGCACCACCTCCATCCTATCCTTCTAGGCTATGTAATTAAAGCTCCCATCAAGGGCATACTCCAATCGAAACCCATTGAAAGACATTTCAATGTATACTCAACTTCTGCACCAAGAATTTTATGAAGCAAATTCGAATTGTCCACCAGCACAAACTCAACAATTCTTCACAATTACAATCTTCAATAATTAACACTACTCCGATACCATGTAGAAATTATATACAAGATGCATGCATATATCCAGATTCTCCTGATCTAACAATATTTATCTTCTTGCTAAATACAGAATCCTTCCACTGTTAATCTTTTGTGGAAATTAAAATCAATTGCAAACACATGAAGAAATAAAAACAATCGCACATAACACAGTTGTTTAACGGGAAATCCTAAAGCTGAAAACCCCAAATATCATATATTATGTATCATGGAGATCATGTAACAATCTCATACAAATATTAGTACATCAAGCTCTCAGTACAATCAATCGTCGCACACTAATCAGAAGAAATATGCAAATCCATGCACCGATTTCTTGCCACCTGCTAGCCTGCCTCCACTACGCAATCCCTGCTGAAGAATAGCTTTGAATGAATTCGAGTTACCCTTGCCTTGACTGCGCAATCCTCATTGGAAACTCCAATGTGTGTGTGGTGCAATAAATGCATCACTATAGTCACAACAGATAGTCCATCTTTCCCTTTCACCTATCTCTCCACTGGATCTCCACTGGAACTGCCATGCACTGTAGTTAACTGTTGTATTTTTTCAGTTGATTAATGATTTATTATTTGTGAATTAATTAACTAATTAATTAATTCACTCCACTCTCACTAGTGTATCATTCAGTTAGACTAGATACAACTAGCTCAACTGAGTCTAACACACTTTAACCGAGTTAAACTGAATACAACTCCATGAACTACTCTTCCAACTCTGTCATAACTTTTCCACTTCAGTTATAACTGAGTCCTCCATGCATGAACCACTAGTAAACCCTAGGAATTGTGTAATTCCTTCATCCCACTGATTTGACAAATCTGTATGCTGAAATTAAGTGTTCTAAGAGAATAAGTTGATTTTTATTGTCGGATTATTATTAAGAGCTAATAATAATCGACACTTCTTTTTTTAGATTGACGATCTATAAATAGACTTTGCCCAATATTCTAAAAATAGAATTTCATCTATTTTTCCAACTTGACCAACCATCCACAAATAGCATCCTGCAACTTCTGAAATATGATCACCATGTCTAAAAATAGACATAGTTTAAAAATAGACTTGCACCAAAAATAGCCTGCGGGCCCACTTAGTGAAGGCGACTTTTTTCACTAAGCTCATCATCTTGTTGAATCTCAACAACAACTAATAGTCAACTTACCTTTCACCTAGAACTCAATTGGGTCTCCATTGTATCTGGCATGCATGCAGCTAATAATTGTAAATCTTCAGTTGCATGTGAGATCACTGCATGTAAATTAATTAATATTTAATTCACATGATCTCTCACTACTTATATCTTCAGTTACAACTAGCACAACTGAGTTAAAATATTTACAACTTGCATTAGCTAGTGGATTTCGAGTTAGTTAGTGCATTAACTAAATTTTCCACTTTCAGTTAACTCATTCAATTCCACATTGAGAATAGATTACAGTTTATGTCCATCTAAATTAAGGGATAATAAAAATAGACATGCACCCAAAAATATCACTGTGGGCCCCACCCTAGTTTGGGTGCTTAATGGAACTAGGTGCTTAATGCACTAGGCGTGGGTGTTGAATCTTCTTGTTGAATCTCAACAGAAAAGAAAAACAAAATCAAGAACAAGAGAGCTCCAACCACATATTAGATGACGAGGAGTAAAATTTCGTTAGAAAGCTACAAAATGGGATTAGAAAGTAAAAAGTTAACCTTCCATTTAAGTGTTTTAATTATGGAAGAATATGCCACTTTTCCGCTAAATGTCCATAGAAATTTATTGTTGATAAGAAATAGAAAGGAAATAATTTCTCTAAGAAAAGTGCCAAGAAGAATTTCTCTAAGAAGAAAAGATTTTATTCTCATGAAGATAGTGATTGTTCTTCAAATATTGAAATAGACAATGACTCTAACTCTAACCTTGATAAAAAGCTTCTCATGGCTCTTAAATAACAACTACATTGTATAGATAATAGTGAATCAAAATATTGTAAGTTAGCTATTGATGAGAATGATGAATTGTTGAATGCATTAAAATAAATAGATAGGCTCAAGAATATCAATAAAAATAAGAAAGAATTCATTCAAGCATACAAGGAAAAAGAGAATAACATTGATGAATACATGACCCTTTTAAAGGTCTAATTAGAAGAAGAAAAATGAGTAGAGGAATTATTAATGAAGCAACTTCAAGAGAAAGAAAATTATGGTGAGAAATTGGAGTCAGAAGTTGTAACTCTAAGGAAATATATTGAAAAAAATAAGTAAAAAATAAATATGAATCTAAGGTTTTTAAAGGTGTTAGCCCCCCCCTATGAAATTTTTGACAAGCAAATAGGGGGCTAAATCATTTTTGAGTCTTCAAGGAATGCATTTCCTCTGAAAACACAATCTCCTTGAAGCCTCCATGTGCCTTTTATCCCTTGATCAAATCCCCTCTGCTGGTTCCCCTTTTAAAGCCTCTCTGCTATGTGAAGAAATGCCCAAAGGCCCCTTTTCCCTCTTATTTCATTCCCCAAAGCCTTTATTTTCTCTCCCCTTTATTCCCCCTTCTTTCCCCATTTACCCTCCAAATCCCCTCAAAATCCCATTTAACTTCTTCCCCTACCCTTGGTTTTCCCTTTTTCCCCTTTTTTTCCTCCATCGTTCCCTTTCCCCAACCTTCAAAATCCATCAAAAGGGGCAAAAAACCCACTTCCGACCTTATTCTAAGGCCTAGCCCCTTTCTACCAGCCCCTTCTAACCACTTCCCCACATATGACCCCGCGCTGGGACCAAGCGCTTAAGTCCCAAGCGCTAATCGCAATCGGAACTATCGGCGGGAGGCAAATTCCTTTGTAATACTCTAAAACCCCGATGCGATTAGTTTATAACGTTAAGTCTTGCGACACGTTCCGCGCCGTTGATCTGTCACAAAGATCTGACGGCTGGGCGCTAATCGCAGCCCCCCGCTCAATCGCAATCGCAACGTTCTGTGCGTGACCTCCGATTGCGATCCTACGATCACCTTCCCCACCGTTGATCTATCCCGCGATCCTACGGTTATCGCTCAATTTCAACCCCCCTTCCGATCGCAATCGCAAGTCGCATTGGAACAACTCCAATTGCGATCCCCCGATTAAATCTCCGTCGTCCATTCTTCCCGCGATCTGACGGCCAGCGCTCAATCGCACCCCCGCCCGATCGCTGATAGCAAGTCCTTCTCCCGACGCTCCGATTAAATCACAGCCGTCCATCTCCCCGCTGATCCTACGGCTCAGCGCTAATCGCTTCATCCCCTTCGCACCTCCTGTTTCTCCCTCCGATGTATTGTGAGCCGTTGATCTGGACCCGAGATCAACGGTCAGCGCTCAATCGCAAGCCCCTCTCCGATCGCAATCGCAAACCGTTTCATCTGACCCCCGATTGCGATTGCCCGATTGAATCCTGGCCGTCCGTTCCCTCCCAGATCTGACGGCTCGAGTTCAATCGCCCTCCGCCTCTGCTGGGTCCCACGTTCACGCCTCCGTGTGTTGTTTTTTCGCGTTTCCCTGTGTAATTCGCCCGAACGCTAAACTTTGGTTTTTCACACTGTGCGTTCATTTCTTCGCTCCGCTCCGTTGTTTCCACTGTTTCTCCATCGCTCCACCATCTCTCCTCCTCCACGAAATTTCTCCACCACTGCCCGGTCTATAATATGTTTATTTCATAGCGCAGACAACACAGAGATGGCCAGTTCAGCGCTACCAGCAGAAGCAGCAGAAGCAGGATTTAAAAGGGATTAATGCTTATTATCGATACAATTAACGTTTTAATCCTGCAGTCAAAGGCTTAAGGCACTGTTTGAAGACTAATGCACACACAACAAGTCTTATATGCGTGAATTCCAGCAGAGCATTTTCTCCAGGACAGACATCTACCTACAGCACCCCCATATCTCCTCGAGCCCTGAAACGATTGAATATACTGACAGAGCTTTTACAGACTGTCTGCGCAGCAGTAAGGGAGGTATGGGGAAGTCGCGGACTTCCATCCATGTCATTTATTTCAGAATGGCAGCACAAAGCTCCAGACACCGTAAGGATTTAAAGAATGTATCAGAGGTCAAAATCGGCCTGACAGAGCCTCCAAACAGTTTACAGAGTACCTACAGCGCTGCAGAAAGCCATTAAGCAGCATGGGCGTGGACACTTCCGCCTTACTGTCTTAATGAGATTCATTTATTGTATATCCTACCACTACTTCTTCCTCTTCTCCTATAAAAATCCCTGAGAACGGATTGTAAAGGTTGTTGTCGGTTGCCCGGTTGTTGTTGCCTTGATGGGCATCTGCTGTTAGAGGGATTCAGTTTGACTGTTAGAACAGTCTTGGGAGGAAGTTGCAGAGTAGTTTGTATGTAATAGTTTGGGAGGAGAAGTCTGGACTGTAACAGCCATTGAGCCATATTGTACATGACTGGTTTTGCATCTATTAATCAAAGCACATTTCACAGGATCCTGGTCTATTGCTATTGGTGATGTTCTTCTTTACTCTGTTTATTACATTTTCACATTGTTTCATGTTCTTAAATTTAGGCATTAGAATAATGTGCAGTTCTGCCACTTATTTAGTGCCACATGTTATGCTCTCCCTACATTTATGTTTTCCGCCCTATGTGTTGTCTAAGAGTGGGTTCACGGGTTTAACCAGTGCAGCGGATGTTATTGCCTGCTGGCTGATGTATGAACTTGGGGGTTTGCTTCTTAGATGTTTCTTTGTAATCTTATCTCTGTTTTTCCCTTGGAGTTGCTAAAGCAGACCTGGAGTTAAATGACCTCTAGTCTGATCTATAAGCTGCCCCTTTGTCTCTTTGAGAGAAGCCTTTGAGTATGTCCAAGCAGGTCTGGAGTTAAATGACCTCTGACCTGATCTATAGACAGAAAATTGGTTGCTTTCCTTCTTTCACTTTCCTCCTTAATGTTCCATCCCATCATCTATCTAAAATATCCTTTAGTATAGATGACTTGCCCTTTGGAAGCCTTGGCTAGTGGATGCAAGTAATTTCCCTCTCATGACTCCATAGCCCAATGGATGGCACGGTCTTGGCCCATTCTCCTCGCTGAAACATCCTGCTGCCATGTTCCTTTCCTCCCATTGCTTTCTCAGCCTATGATCTCCTAACCAACCCAGCAACCCCTCAACCAAATCATTTAAAACCCCCCTCTGTGCTTCATAAATAGCCTAACATATCATTCTGACCTTCAAATATACATAATTCTTTGCTCTATTTGGAGAGATCCCTCTCCGGGTCCAGGAGGGCTAGATCCTAGGGCCCCAAAGTGGTTCTGATGTTGTCTCATCTTTTGGTCTTGCCAATCTGGCCAAAACATGGGAACCCCAACATAATGGCGACTCCACTGGGGAAAAATCTGAGAGTCAAGAACCGCTTTGCCTTTAGATTGGCTTCCGATTGCTGATGGTGGACAGCATCCTGCTCCAAACAGTCATATTCATCCACCTGGCGACTCCACACTCCCTATGACCCAAAGACCTGATGACTCCACTCGTGAAGAACACTGAACTGGTTGAGAAGAGATAGTAGCCTTCTTTGCACAAGCACGAATCCAAGCATGGACAGGGATGCAAAGTATAATGCTTTGTATAATAAATCATGCAGAATAACGGAAGTGCTTGGTGAAATGCTGGAGACGTACATGGCTAATATGAATGCAGATGATGATTATTTTGAACAGCCCATGTCTCCTTCAGAACAAGAACAAACTCAAGATCTAGAAGATGAGCAGGACCTATATGATGCTCAAGAATCTGTAGAAGATGAAGAGGAAAGTGATCAGGAATTGCCTGATTGCTTACCTATGCCTTGTGTTACGCTGACCAAAGAACATCAAAACCTATTAGCGCAGGCTGATAGGGAAAGCTGCCTTGAGGAAGCAGATGACTACATGGAAGAGGCAGAATCTGATGAAGAAGAAGAGGCTCAAAGAAACATCCAGCCTCCAAATCAGCCTACACAAGAGCAAGAGGATTGCTGCTCTTCTGTCCATGATGAAAGGAAAATCCCTATTTTGACAAAAGAAGAGATTGATCGGATATTAAACCAGTAGTCCACCCCAGAAATCTTCTATAGAACACACTCTCCTGCTCAGTCATTGTTTGAGTTTGTTGGTTCTGAATCAGAAGACTCCTCTATGGATCAGAACGAAGAAAGACCTGCCGTGTGCTCAGAATGGTGGACTTGGTCAGGTCCGCCTATCTACGAAATTGATGGGGAAAGTTATGAAAGCATCAGTGATGAGTGTCATGAGATCGGACGCCAGCATTTTTTCCTTTCAGAAGATGAGGAGGAAAACAAAGAAGAGGTTCTTGAGCACGATGAAAGAAAGGAGCTTACTCTTGAAGAAGAGGAAGCAAAGGAATACGCCCCTGCTCAAGAACACATGGATCTTTTCACGGAGCCCTGCACCTCAAAGCACAACATATCGAAGCTCCGAGAGGACTCAACCCCAATATACGATGAGTCCTCCAGTTCAGAAGATGAGGGAGATTCTCTCTCTCGAGAGAGTCTTCTTCTTGATCCAGTGGAAGAAGAAGAGATCCTGGTCGAAGCCAGCCTGCCAGACATTTGTAGCCAGGTATCTTTTCATGATCCTTATGCACATTTTCTGCATACATTTGAAGAAGGATCAAAGGTCTTGCTCAGCAGCATGTTACAGACAGGAAGCAAATTTTTCATAGCTGCTGTTTTTGAACAAAAAGAGTGGGAGCTGCCCTGCCTATCCAGCATGCTCAAGGAGTTGAGCAAGAAGCACCAGTCATGGGATCACTTGAAGGACTGGTTACATTGGAAGACCATGTTTGTAAGCTAGCTTGTAAATATTTCAGTTAGAGTAGGGTAGGTAGGAAAAGCTCAATAAAGCTCAGCCTATGAGCAAGTAGATTATTTTTTTCATTTTCTGTCTTAGAATGTAGGTGAAGAAACCTGCTAGACAGTCTAATCCTAGCAGGTAGTAGGGTAGATAGAGAAACATATGAGACCAACAGTCTAATCTGGTTTCATGGAGCAATAAGGGTAGAAGTAGAATAGGTTTATTTTTTCCTGTTTGTAAAAATTAATGATGTAAAAGGGTCTGCAAGTCCAAATGCACCCAAGAAGAAAAAATGTTAGGACTATAGTGTGGGTAGGTAGTTGTATGGGAAGTGTTTCTGCTGATATGTTGTCTTCATAGCTTGTGGCGGCTGATCAAAGAAAGAGATGGATGGTTCAAGCAGCAGGCATCTGGCCTACACCAAGAGATCATTTTCTGATTTCTTGTCTCCTTCAAGAAGAAGCCATCCCCATGTGGAGCCACTGTTAGCCCCCCCCTATGAAATTTTTGACAAGAAAATAGGGGGCTAAATCATTTTTGAGTCTTCAAGGAATGCATTTCCTCTGAAAACACAATCTCCTTGAAGCCTCCATGTGCCTTTTATCCCTTGATCAAATCCCCTCTGTTGGTTCCCCTTTTAAAGCCTCTCTGCTATGTGAAGAAATGCCCAAAGGCCCCTTTTCCCTCTTATTTCATTCCCCAAAGCCTTTATTTTCTCTCCCCTTTATTCCCCCTTCTTTCCCCATTTACCCTCCAAATCCCCTCAAAATCCCATTTAACTTCTTCCCCTACCCTTGGTTTTCCCTTTTTCCCCTTTTCTTCCTCCATCGTTCCCTTTCCCCAACCTTCAAAATCCATCAAAAGGGGCAAAAAACCCACTTCTGACCTTATTCTAAGGCCTAGCCCCTTTCTGCCAGCCCCTTCTAACCACTTCCCCACATATGACCCCGCGCTGGGACCAAGTGCTTAAGTCCCAAGCGCTAATCGCAATCGGAACTATCGTCGGGAGGCAAATTCCTTTGTAATACTCTAAAACCCCGATGCGATTAGTTTATAACGTTAAGTCTTGCGACACGTTCCGCTTCGTTGATCTGTCACAAAGATCCGACGGCTGGGCGCTAATCGTAGCCCCCTGCTCAATCGCAATCGCAACGTTCTGTGCGTGACCTCCGATTGCGATCCTCCGATCACCTTCCCCACCGTTGATCTGTCCCGCGATCGTACGGTTATCGCTCAATTGCAACCCCCCTTCCGATTGCAATCGCAAGTCGCATTAGAACAGCTCCGATTGCGATCCCCCGATTAAATATCCGCCGTCCATTCTTCCCGCGATCCGACGGCCAGCGCTCAATCGCACCCCCGCCCGATCACTGATCGCAAGTCCTTCTCCCGACGCTCTGATTAAATCACAGCCGTCCATCTCCCCGCTGATCCTACGGCTCAGCGCTAATCGCTTCATCCCCTTCGCACCTCCTGTTTCTCCCTCTGATGTATTGTGAGCCGTTGATCTGGACCCGAGATCAACGGTCAGCGCTCAATCGCAAGCCCCTCTTCGATCGCAATCGCAAATCGTTTCTTCTGACCCCCGATTGCGATTGCCCGATTGAATCCTGGCCGTCCATTCCCTCCCAGATCTGACGACTTGAGTTCAATCGCCCTCCGCCTTTGCTGGGTCCCACGTTCACGCCTCCGTGTGTTGTTTTTTTGCGTTTCCCTGTGTAATTCGCCAGAACGCTAAACTTTGGTTTTTCACACTGTGCGTTCATTTCTCCGCTCCGCTCCGCTGTTTCCACTGTTTCTCCATCGCTCCACCATCTCTCCTCCTCCACGACATTTCTCCACCACTGACCGGTCTATAATATGTTTATTTCATAGTGCAGACAACACAGAGATGGCCAGTTCAGCACTGCCAGCAGAAGCAGCAGAAGCGGGATTTAAAAGGGATTAATGATTATTATCGATACAATTAACGTTTTAATCCTGCAGTCAAAGGCTTAAGGCACTGTTTGAAGACTAATGCACACACAACAAGTCTTATCTACGTGAATTCTAGCAGAGCATTTTCTCCAGGACAGACATCTACCTACAGCGCCCCCATATCTCCTCGAGCCCTGAAACGATTGAATATACTGACAGAGCTTTTACAGACTGTCTGCGCAGCAGTAAGGGAGGTATGGGGAAGTCGCGGACTTCCATCCATGTCATTTATTTCAAAATGGCAGCACAAAGCTCCAGACACCGTAAGGATTTAAAGAATGTATCAGAGGTCAAAATCGGCCTGACAGAGCCTCCAAATAGTTTACAGAGTACCTACAGCGCTGCAGAAAGCCATTAAGCAGCATGGGCGTGGACACTTCCGCCTTACTGTCTTAATGAGATTCATTTATTGTATATCCTACCACTGCTTCTTCCTCTTCTCCTATAAAAATCCCTGAGAATGGATTGTAAAGGTTGTTGTCGGTTGCCTGGTTGTTGTTGCCTTTCTAGGCATCTGCTGTTAGAGGGATTCAGTTTGACTGTTAGAACAGTCTTGGGAGGAAGTTGCAGAGTAGTTTGTATGTAATAGGTTGGGAGGAGAAGTCTGGACTGTAACAGCCATTGAGCCATATTTTACATGACTGTTTTTGCATCTATTAATCAAAGCACATTTCACAGGATCCTGGTCTATTGCTATTGGTGATGTTCTTCTTTACTCTGTTTATTACATTTTCACATTGTTTCATGTTCTTCTGGTAGGCATCAGAATAATGGTATAGGATTCACCCTTGTTAGGTGCCCTATGCTGTCTGCTCTCCCTACCTTTATGTTTTCCACCCTATGTGCTGTCTAAGAGTGGGTTCACGGGTTTAACCAGTGCAGCGGATGTTATTGCCTGCTGGCTGATGTATGAACTTGGGGGTTTGCCACTTGGATGCTTCTTTGTCAAATCTATCTCTGTTTTTTCCCTTGGAGTTGCTAAAGCAGACCTGGAGTTAAATGACCTCTGGTCCGATCTATAAGCAGCCCCTTTGTCTTTTGAGAGCTGCCTTTGAGTATGTCCAAGCAGGTCTGGAGTTAAATGACCTCTGACCTGATCTATAGACAGAAAATTGGTTGTCTTTCCTTCTTTCACTTCTCTCCTTAATGTTCCATCCCACCATCTAATCTAAAGATCCTCTAGTATTAGATGACTTGCCCTTTGGAAGCCTTGGCTAGTGGATGCAAGTAATTTCCTCTCATGACTCCATAGCCCAATGGATGGCACGGTCTTGGCCCATTCTCCTTGCTGAAGCCTCCTGCTGTTCTGTTCCTTTCTTCCCATTGCTTTCCCAGTCTGTGATCTCCTAACCAACCCAGCAACCCTTCAACCAAATCATTTTAAAACCCCCTCGTGCTTCATAACTAGCCTAACATCTCATTTTGAGCTTCATAGATATATCATTCTTAGCTCTATTTGGAGAGATCCCTCTCCGGGTCCAGGAGGGCTAGATCCTAGGGCCCCAAAGTGGTTCTGATGTTGTCTCATCTTTTGGTCTTGCCAATCTGGCCAAAACATGGGAACCACCAACAAAAGGGATCCGAAACATCGAAGAAAATTATTAATAATTAATGGTCTCCATCAATTAAGGCAATTTTAGGATATAATGGAACAAAAAATCAGGATACATAGATTCATATCCCAAGACTTCAATATATGTAGGTCCAAAATATATGTTAATTCTCTAAAGGGAATCAATGGTAAAAAAACAAAGGCAACAATATTCATCAAAGTACAATGAGTCAAGCCACAAAAATCATAGGAAATTAAGGAGGCAACCAAGATTAGGAATGCATTCTTTCTACAAATAAGGGCCTAAATTTCAAAGGAAATTCTACATTCCTAGGTATTCATATTTCTTCTATGGTCATTGTTTTTCCTATCATAAGTTTGGTCATAAGGTTTTTCAATGTTTATAATACGAAACTATCAATATTGGAGAAGTAAGGGTCAAGTCTAATCTGAATAAATCAACAAAGTCTAAAAAATTTCTTCAATAATGCATTTTCTCCTCTTATGGATGAAATTGAATGTTCTATCAGCAATAATTTTGGACACGAGGCAAGTGAATGTAGATGTAATATCCCAAAAGGGAGAATTCAGTAATACACAAACACAATATTTGAAACTATAGATTATGTACACATAAGTGATTAAAAACACATAAATATATAGAATAGTTGAGCCATTTTATTCATAGGAGATGGATTTAGTTACAACAATGTACAAAATATAGGGAATCTAGCTAAATAAGTGGCCTAGAATGACCTTGGAAACATGTCAAGGCAGGCACTACATAAATGGAGAGCTGCTGGAAGAAATACTACGTTGTCCCTTCAGCTGATGATGATGTTACAACAGCTGGTTGAAAGGGAAATGCATATCTATGGAGCTTTGGAGCTCTGATGATGCCAAGATTCAAGATCTGGGCATTATGATGGAAACCCAAGTTAACCCAGAAAGGAAATTCCAGATCTATGAGATTGGAAATTTACCCTCCTAGGGGTTGATCCCTTGACTACTGGGTTATGCAGATCTGAAGCTAAATATGATCAAAATATGGCTGCAATATGTAAAACAAACATATCTAAGCTTGAAGGGTTGATCCTGTCTTCAGATCTCCAAGTCAGAAGCTTTATATCTTGCTTCTTCTTCCTCCCTTTGAAGATGCAGTTGCTGCAAAACACAACAGCTGGGAAAATCATGATGTAAAAGAGGGATAGGCTCAAGCCTGCTAATATATACTACAAATAAGCTCTAGGATGATGGAAAAAGTGATGGCAAAGTGAGGGGATGATCCCTCATAGGATTCCTAGCTGAAGTGCTAGAAACTTCCTTCCTCCTCTAGATCTGCAATGATGGACTGTGAAATCCTTGATGGGAATGTTGCTGATAAGAGGTGAATAATGTTTGTCCTGATGCTATATCTGAAATTAGGCTTTGGGAATGTTGATCTTGAAATACAAGGTGACAGGAAAAATCCTTCACCGGTTCCTCAGCTGAAATAATGAAGACAACCTCTTCCTCTCAAACCCTTCTTCAGAAATGCGTAGTTTATGAATGTATGTGTTCTACAGAGAGTAGGAATAGTGTGGCACAAATTCCTAATGATGAATAGCAGCTCAAAATACCTTCCCAAAGTAGGCACTCGAAGTCCCTCGTGGGTAAGGGTGGGATTCCCGCTCGGGAACACCCTGTGCTAAAAAACACTGCAGACTTAGTTAAAAAACATAAGAGTGCATAGAAATGTCCTCAGACAAATCCAGATCTAAACAGATCAGAGAAATGAATAATCCAAGACTGCTTTCTATTCTGCCTTCATCTCCCTTATATACAAAGTGAGCCTTCCCAAGCCCTGGCCCACCTCTAAACTGTGCTGTACATGTGGACATAAGTCTACATGATTGAATACGTTGTCTCTCCATGTCCTCCATCATGTTTGGATTAAATTATCACTCTCTCCATCATGTGTTAACTAATGCACCACTTCCTCCATCATCTCATCATGAATACTCTATGATCTTACATTTTATTCCTTCCATGATCTTAGTTGACTGCTTCAACCTCCATGATCTTTCTCATAAATGAGACATGATCTCCACTCCTCTATCATTAATGAGTTGCTCCACTACTCCATTATATAGATCTAGGTCTAATTAATCCACATTCACACATCAAAAGTGGATCTTATTCATCTTTGAGGATTATGGGTCCCTCCACCCATTTATTTACTTAATTAATTAAGATTATTAAGAACTCTAATATTCCAATTGTCTTAGGGAAAATTTGGAATATTACAGTAGAAGCAGATTGGTATCTTCCTACCAACACAAAAGAAAGATATATCCCCCCAAAACATGGAAAAATAAGTCTTCATCTTCAGAAAAATGTGGATTCGTTTTAGATATCAGAAATCGAGAAAACCAATGGCACATCGACAAAGGATGTTTGAAACACATGATATGTGATAGAAATAAATTTATTTCATTTAATGAAGTTAAGTGAGGAAATGTTACTTTTTGTAATAGTGCTCCAACAAGCGCAAAGGGTAAAGGGAATTTTGTTTTAAGAGGAAAAACCAAGGCATAAAATGTTTTGTTTTTAGATGACCTAAAGTATAATCTATTGAGTGTTATCTAGATGTATGACCAAGGGCGTGAAGTAATATTTAGATCACAGGAGTGCATGGAAAAAGAGATCGACACAAAGGAATCCATAATCAAAGAAACTAGAACTTTGAATAATGTATATGTGCTAGAACGTGACAATGAAAATTGTTATTTGGGCAAGATTGAAGAAAGTTGGCTATGTTACAAGAGGTTAGGATATATCAATTTTAATCAGCTGGTTAAACTAAGCAAGACGGGAGCTACTCATGACATGCCCAAGATTATTCGACTTGAAAATAATGTTTGCAAACCATGTCAATTTAGTAAACAATCAAAGGTTCAATTGAGGGAAAACGAATATTCTTTAGATGGACCTCTTGAGCTGATCCATACAAACATATGTGGAACAATTAGGAAAATATCTCCACAAGGTGAGCAATATTTTATGTTGTTTGTTGTTGACCACACAAGAATGTGTTAGGTTATTTTGTTGAAATTTAAAGAGGAAGTTTTCAAGATATTCAAGGCCTTACTAGAAAACCAAATGGATCTAAAAATTAAGTGCCTAAGGTCTAACATAGGAGGTGAATTCATATCAGAGGAGTTATTTGATTTATGTGAATAGACTAGGGTCAAGAGATAGTTTTCAATAGCTAAGACTCAAAAGAAAAATAGATATGTTGAAAGAATGAATCAGGCAGTTCAACAAATGGCTCATGCAATGCTTGATGAATTAGAAGTACCTTATACCTTTTGGGGGAAAGCAATGGAAAAAACCATTAAAATTCTCAATAAATCCCATGTGAGGGTAAATAGTGATAAAACAAAATATGAATTGTGGTATGGAACACCCACCTCTATAAAATATTTTAAAATATTTGGGAGAAAATTTTGTATCAAAATAAATGATGACAAACTTGGCAAATTTGAACCAAGCATAGATGAAGGTATTCTACTATGATACTCTTCAAAAAGAAAGGGGTACAAGTGTTATAATAAAATATTTCACAAAATTGTTGAATGCGTGGATGTAAAAGTAGATGAAGGCTTTGTGTGTCTCAAAATACAAATACAATATGATGAATTCAAAATGACGAATCTTCAAAAAATGAGATCAAAGAGAATGAAGAGGAAGAAGACGAAGAAAAAATTGTTTCATAAAAGACTCCATCAAGGTATGTAGAGAAAATCATCCTGAAATCCAAGTTTTTGGAAACAAAGAAGTAGGTGTACAAAACAAAAGGAAGTTTATTGGGTCATCTGCTCATGCAAATCTAGCTTTTTTATCCACAATTGAGTCTCAAAATTTGCATCAGGCAAGCAAATACGAATTTTAGATTGAAGCTATGCATGAAGAAC
Source organism: Pinus albicaulis (assembly GCA_034641835.2). NCBI lineage: Eukaryota > Viridiplantae > Streptophyta > Pinopsida > Pinales > Pinaceae > Pinus > Pinus albicaulis. The sequence goes on along the minus strand of CM076583.1, from coordinate 1,109,938,999 downwards.
TTAATCAAATAGAGAAAAATCGAACTTTAGATCTTGTTCCATGACCAAAAAATAAAAATATAATATAAACCAAATGGATATTCAAGAACAAGTTAAATGAATATGGAAAATTGATCAAGAACAAGGAACACTTGTTTGAAAATAATATGCACAAAAGGAGGGGAGATATTTTGATGAAATTTTCACTCTTGTTACAAGAATCAAAGTCATCAAAATGTTCCTAGAATTTTATTGATTTCGTAAATTCAAGGTGTATTAGATGTATGTCAAGTTGACATTCTTGAATGGGGATTTAGAAGCGGAAGTTTACATTGAGAAACTTGAAGGCTTCATATTGAGCAACAATAGGGACCTTGTATGTAAACCAGAGAAATCATTGTACAGGTTAAAGAAAGCTCCCAAGGCTTGGTACTATTATTTAGATAGATACTTACAACAACATGGCTTCAAGAAAAGAACAACTGCCAATGATATGTATATCGGGGCAGATAGAGATAAACTATTGGTAGTAGTTGTTTATGTTGATGATATCATCTTTGGTAGTAATGTTGACTCAACGAGTCAAGGGTTTGCAGTAACCATGCAGTAAGAATTTGAAACGTCTCTACTTGGTGAACTATTGTTCTTCCTTGAATTATAGGTACATCAAACAAAGGATTCTATCTTTCTTTCTTAAAAAAGAATCTCAAGCAGATTTTAAGAAAAAATGGGATGGAATACTGTAAACCTGTTTGTACACATGGTAAAAGGTTGCTACCTCAACAAGGATGAAAAATATATAGAATTCAATCAATTTGAATATAGATCCATGATTGGAAGTTTACTGTACCTCACAGCTACAAGACTTGACATTGTGCATGCTGTCAGCATAGTGCTGTGCTTTCAAGCTGATCCAAAGGAAGCACATCTCAAAGTGGTCAAGAGAATATTCAAATATCTATGAGGGACTTTGGAATTTGGACTATGGTATCCTAAGAATATATGTTTTCCTATACAAGCATATAATGATGTAGACTGGGCTGGAAGCATTGATGAAAAAAAAAGTATCAGCGGTGGGGCCTTATTTGTCGGTAAATGCTTAATTTCTTGGATTAACAAGAAATAAATATATATTTATTTGTCTATTGCTGAAGCATAATATATTGTAGCTGAAACATGATGTACACAAGTGCTATGGATGACTCAAAATATGCACGAAATTTAGGTTTACTTCACACAACCTGTTTATATCTTCCATGATAACACAAATTCCATTAGCATCTCCAAGAATCCCATAATGCACTCCTATAGAAAGAAAATTCCGAGTAAATATCATTATTTGAAAGAGAAAGTGTTGGATCAAAAGGTGAAGCTGGAATACATCCCTACACATGAGAAAATTGCAGATATCTTTACTAAACATCTTCCCTAAGAACTATTTGAGTATCCTAGAAAGAGATTGGGGATGATCTCTTCTTCTTCTCTTCCATAATTAGCTCAGGGGGAGCTTCATATGAACAAAATTAGGGGGAGTTATACTTCAATTGCATGGCCTTAGGGGGAGACTTTACATGACCATTGATTTCAAAGGGGGAGAAAAATAAAGTTTCAAATCAGTTGATAATGGTGGTTGCCATCAATGCTAAAGGGGGGTATTGCTGGAAAATTTGGTGTTGGCATTGATGTTAACCTAGTACAAGATAGTTTGAGCATGAAATTGTGTAGTGAAGGCTTAAAGGTCAATGGTAAACACCCTAAGTATTTTTTTTTCAGCTCCTTGGTTTTATATTTCCATGGTAATTCGATGGGTCAACTAGATTTGGTTGTCAGATTATGTGTATATATTACCACATTTTTCATCAAATGAGGGTCCACTTGAGTGATTAAGTGTTATTCATTTGTGGAGACATATGTAATGGTTCTTGTTTTTGAGAGTCAACAAGAAAATTTCAACACCCACACCTAGTTGCATTAAGTACCCAAACTAGGGTGGGGCCCACAGTGCTATTTTTGGGTGCATGTCTATTTTGGTTATCCCTTAACTAAGATGGACATTAAAATGTAATCTATTCTCAACGTAAAATTTAAATAGTTAATTGAGAGTGATCAAATTAGTTAGCTAGTGGATTTCAAGTTAGAGGTAGTTGGTGAGGCATGCCGAGTAATTCTAGTTCTAACAGAGTTCGAAGTGTAGTGGTGCATTAGTTAATGCAGGTTGTAATCAGTTTAACTCAATTAAGTGAGTCAAACTCAGTTGTGATAATTGTAACTGAAGATACACTAGTGAGAGATCAAGTGAATTAAATATTAATTAATTCACAATCAGTGATCTCACATGCAACTGAGGATTTACTCTTATTAGTTGCATGCATGTGAGATCTAGTGGAGACTCAATTGAGTTCTAGGTGAAAGGGAAGTTGACTATCAGTTGTAGGATTATTGGGTTGCAAAAATGCAACCAAACACCCATTGGAGTGCCCATTATACTTGTGCATTCAAGGAAGGCAATAATTCCTATCTTTTAGGGATTGCGTCCATCAGGGATTGAAAAAGCAAGGCAGGCTGTTTGGAGGCTCAGAATTGGCTATGTGTTGGTCAATTTTTCATATCACAGTGTGAGACAATTAGATGAGTACTGGAGGGCTCTGGTGAGAATATTTTTGTATGTAATTGTTTCATGATCCATGTTGAATATAAAATACAAGATAGTGGGGTTTTTTAGCTGTAAGCTTTCCACGGGAAATTATCTATGTTGTGTGATTTGATTCTTCTTCATGTTCATGTGATTAGTGATTGTGTTTTTTATTCTGCAAAATATTTGTAGGAGAAATTCAGTATTTAACTTTAGTACATTGTTATATCGGGTGAATCCAAGATATACATGCATGTTGTATAATTTATAAATGGTATCAGAGCACGATAAATTGCAGAAGTGAAGTAGAAGCCGAGTTTGTGACTGGATAGAATTCAAATTTGCAGAAATAATTTCTTGGTGCTATAGCTGATTCAAGACCGAAATGGCTTTCAATGGCTTGAGTTTGGAGTATGCACTCGAGGGAAAATCAAACTATATTTCTTGGAAGGATAGGATGGAGGAAATATTTGAAGACAATGGCTTGAAGGAATTCATTGACAATGATGTTCCTAAACCCATTGTGGCAGTTGCTGCAAATCTTGATGCATGGAAAAAGAAAGTGGCAAAGGCGAGGAGGATCCTGTTGGAGGGAGTACGAGACCACATTTTCTCAACCCTCCATGGGAAAGCCACACCATATGCAATGTGGAAGGCTTTGATGAATCTATTCCAAAGCAGCAACGACTATAGGAAATTGGCGTTCAAAGATAAAATCAGGAAGATCAAGACGGAAAAGGGCGACATCATTCCAAAATGTCTAACAAAGTTTATCCAATGTTGGGATGAACTAGGGAGCGTTGGAATAATAGTCCCTGATGATAATTTGGTGGGCTTGGCTCTCCTATGAATTCCCAAGAGTTGGCACAATTATCAAGACTCTGTCAATGGAAGGGAAAAATTTCTAGATTGGGAACGGCTGTGGTTGGATTTGGTACAGGAGGAGTTTAGACAGAACACCAGAGATGGATCTTCATCTAAGAATTAGGATGAAGAGGATTGTGATTTGGTTACCAAGGCGAGGAAGGGGAAGGGGAAGAAATTCCATTCTAAATCTGAGTCCAAGAATGGCAAGATGTAGGACATGTCTAAGGTGAAGTGTTTTCATTGTCTCGAGCATGGGAATTTTGCAAATAACTGTCCAAAAAAGAAGAAGAAAAAGAAGGCTGGAGGATATTCAGCTGGTGTGGCCCTTGCCTCACAATTTGAGCTTGACTTCTCATTGATGGCATGCATGGTGTCCAGTGCATTGGGATCTGTGTGGTATTTGGATAGTGGTGCTTCCTTTCACATGACAGGAGACAAGGAAATTTTCAGTGACTTGGAGGAGAAGGATCTCCAGATGCATATTGAAATGGGCGATGAAGGGCGGTACAATGATACGGATATTGGTACCATTACCTTTTAGAGGTATTTAGGTAAACCCTTTCAATTAAAATATGTGATGCATGTACCAGGTCTGAAGAAAATTTAGTCTCAATCGTAATGTTTGAGGAGAGAGGATATGATGTTGTTTTTAGTGAAGGAAAATATTTCCCGCGACATAAAACAATAGGACAAGCCAAGAGGATAGGGATTTGAGTTAAGAATCTCTACAAGCTGGAGTTAGATGGCTGCGTAGCAATGATGGGCAAGGAAGATCAAGTGGTTAGCTGGGATGAGGGCGAATTATGGCATAGGAGATTGGGCCATCTTCACCATGGAGCCTTGAAAGTCATGCAGGAGATTTCTATTGGTCTACCTAGGAGTACACTTGCGCAGTCAGACACATGCAAGGGATGCACTATGGGAAAATATGTAAATGCCACCTTTCATAAGAAGGAGAACCGAGCTTCGCTGATCCTTGAGAGAGGTCACACAGACGTCTGTGGTCCTTTCTTTGTTTCTTCGACAACAAAACATAAGTACTATGTAATGTTTGTTGATGAATTTTCTCGTAAGTGATGGATCTTATTCATGCAAAAGAAAGATTAGACATTCTCTAAGTTCTGTGAGTTTAAGGCACTTGTAGAGAAATATTCGGGGAAGCAAGTGAAGGCTCTTAGGAGCGATAATGGCGGGGAATACATCTCTAACGAATTCAAGAACTTCTGCAGCAAATAATGAATTCGAAGAGAACTCATAGCGCCTCATAACCCACAACAAAATGGGGTTGCAAAGAGGAAGAAAAAAAATATTGTGGGTGCAACATGACCGATGTTGCATGATCAAGGCCTACCGATGCATCTGTGAGCGGAAGCATGCAACACATCGGTACATGTGCAAAACCGTTGCCCTCATAAAGTACTTGGCATGAGTACACCCGAAGAGGCTTTCACTAGTAAGAAACCTGATGTTTCACACTTTAAGATTTTTGGCTCATCTGTTTATGTGCATGTGACCAAGGACACTAGGGAGAATCTGGAACTAACAACTGAGATTGGGATTTTTGTGGGGTAGACTAAACACCCCATAATTATTGTGTGTATTTTCAAAACAATAGAATGAATGTTGTGCGATGGGATATAAAAATTGATGAGGAGAAAGCCATACGGTTGTCCCTTGAGAGGGAGTTGGACTTGCATGCAGAGGAGGAATTGTTGGTTCCCAAGGATGAGTCTCAAGATGTGGATCAACCACATGAGGATGTTCATGGAGTGTGGGAAAACACTCATGCAGAGTCATCCATCAGAAATGGCAGAAGGCGCACCACGAAAGCTGATAGATTGAGACTTGATGTTGCAGAGAATGTAAGAGCCCATACTTCACAGCGCAGACAGAGACAGTCTTCTGACCTATTTAATGGATACATGGGTCTTATGACTAAATTTATTGTGACTAAACCATCTTCCTTTCAGGAATAAGTGCAACAAACAACTTGGGTTGATGCAATGGTGGAGGAGTATGACTGCATTGTCAAGAACAGTGCATGGGAGATAGTCCCAAGAATAGTCGACAAATCAGTGGTTGGATCGAGATGGATCTACATGGTAAAGCAAGCTAATGATGGGAGTGTGGAGAAATAAAAGGCCAGATTTGTGGCCTGGGGATTGTCACAAATCGAGGGGATAGATTATGATGATACTTTTGCACCTGTTGCAAGGTACTCTTCCATAATATCCATCCTTTCATTCTCAGTGCAGATGGGCTGGCGCATTCAACAGATGGATGTGAAAACTGCATTTCTCAATGAGATCATTGAGGAAGAGGTGTACATAGAGCAGCCTGAAGGTTTCAAAATCTTCAATAGTGAGTCACATGTGTGCTGACTCAAAATAGCACTGTATGGGCTGAAGCAAGCATCCCATGCTTGGTACACTCAGATAGATAGTTATTTCACCGGAATGGGCTTCACCAAAAGTGAAGCTGATGCAAACCTATACCAGATTGTGGTTGAGGGTAAGCTATTGATCATTGTTCTTTATGTTGATGATCTAATTTTCATTGGTGATGAGCAGATGATACACTCATGCAAAGAGGATCTTGTAAAAGAGTTCGAAATGAAGGACATGGGAATCCTTCATTATTTCCTTGGATTGGAAATATGGTAGCGGGATGGTGAAATTTTTGTGTCTCAAGGAAAGTATGAAAAGGAGATACTGGGTAAGTTTAATATGGAGAGTTGTAAACCCATGGATACTCCTCTTCCAGGAAATTGGAGGAAAGAGGTAGTGGATGCTACTATCTACAGATAGTTTGTGGGTTCACTAATGTATTTGGTGAACACAAGACCATAAATTTTCTATGCAGTTAACTAGTTGAGTCAAGCTATGGTTAAGACTACCAAGCTCTTTTGGAAGGCAGGGAAGCATGTCCTGAGATACCTGAGGGGCACATCAGAGTATGGTCTATGGTACAGACGAACATAGGGAGTGAAGCTTCAAGGCTTCACGGATGCAGATTGGGTGGGTAGTCGATCAGACAGAAAGAGCACATCAGGAGGGATCTTTAGCATAGGATCAAAAACAGTTTCCTGGTACAATAGTAAACAACAATCTATGGCACTCAGTTCAACGGAATCAGAATACATGGCAGCAAGATAAGCTGCATGTGAGGCTATGTGGATGAGAAAGATCTTGGTTGGTTTTTTTGGTTCTCAGATGGTTCCGATAGTGATTCATTATGATAATTAGAGTTGCATTAAACTCTCGATTAATCTTGTGTTTCATGATAGTTCCAAGCATATAGATATCTGGTACCATCATCTCAGATATTTTGTACAGAGAAGGATAATTTTGCTTCAGTAGATTCCCATGGAAGATTAGGATGAAGATATTTTGATGAAGGCGCTCACTAAGAGAAAATTCGAATAGCATAGAGACAGGATCAGAGTGAAGCATAATCACTTTATTGTTGAGAGGGAGTGTTGATATTCAACAATAAAATTTCAGCACCCACACCTAGTTGCATTAAGCACCCAAGCTAGGGTGGGGCCCACAGTGCTATTTTTGGGTGCATGTCTATTTTGGTTATCCCTTAATCAAGATGGACATTAAACTGTAATCTATTCTCAATGTAAACTTGAAATAGTTAATTGAGAGTGATAAACTCAGTTAGCTAGTGGATTTCGAGTTAGAGGTAGTTGGTGAGGCAAGCAGAGTAATTCTAGTTGTAACAGAGTTTGAAGTGCAGTGGTGCATCGGTTAATACAGGTTGTAATTAGTTTAAATCAGTTAAGTGAGTTAAACTCAGTTGTGCTAGTTGTAACTAAAGATACACTAGTGAGAGATCAAGTGAATTAAATATTAATTAATTCACATTAGTGATCTCACTTGCAACTGAGGATTTACCATTATTAGCTGCATGCATGTGAGATCCAGTGGAGACCTAGTTGAGTTCTAAGTGAAAGGGAAGTTGAATATCAGTTGTAGGATTATTGGGTTACGCACATGCAACCAAACACCCATTGGAGTTCCCATGATACTTGCGTATTCAAGGAAGGAAATTATTCCTATCTTTTAGGGATTGCATCCATCAGGGATTGTGCAAGCAAGGCAGGTTGTCTGGAGGTTGAGAATTGGCTATGTGTTGGTGAGTTTTTCATATGACAGTGTGGGACAATTAGCTGAGTATTGGAGGGCTCTCGTGAGAAGATTTTTGCATGTAATTGTTTCGTGATCCATGTTGAATATACAATAGAATATAGTGGGGTTTTTTAGCTTTAAGCTTTCCCTGAGAAATTATCTGTGTTTTGTGTGATTTGATTCTTCTTCATGTTCATGTGATTAGCGATTGTGTTTTTAATTCCACAAAATATTTGTAGAAGCGATTCAATATTTAACTTTAGTACATTATTAGATTAGGTGAATCCAAGATATACATGCAAGTTGTATAATTTCTACACTTGTTGTGGAACATGTTTCAAGGGGAGCGATCAAGGGAAAAACGTAGAAGTTTTTTTTTTTTATAAATTTGTTATAGCATAGGGAATCGATTTGATGTGGGGTTGATGTATTGGATGCATACAGATGTGGAGGATAGTTTGATCTAGACATATCCTTGTGTGATAGAATTTTTAGTGTGCAAGTGGTTCTGATTTGATGAAGGCACGTTTAAGTTAAAATTTCAAATCTGGTGAATGCGTGATGCTCTGATCCAATGAATAAAGGTTGATCTAAAGACCATGGTGTGATTAGTGTTGTCATATTTCTTTGTTCTAGCACAGGTAAAACTCTTTTCTGGACATGTGACTGAAGGTGTATGATAGTCAGATTGATCATATGGTTCGATTGTTATTTTTATTTTGTATTGGCTTAGGTGTAATACTAGTGTCGATCTAAGGGATTACATGGTGGATACATGTTTGGTTATAAAGGTGATATGGTATAGGAGTGAAAGAAATGCACCTATGATATGAAATTCATACCTGTAGGGCATGAGATGAAAATATCGGGCCATCGAACATGTGCTAATCAACGTCCGAGGCAATGTAGGCCGATGATCTTATCTAATGCATAAAGTTCTTATATGTAGGCAATGAATAAACCTGGCACACTAAGGTGTATGGATGTGGGCTAAGTCACATGGTTCAAGTTCGAGTTCGTGATAATAAATTATTAGATTTGGTTCAAGTTAGATTTTTTTGATGAGATTCAGATGAGGTTTTCCATTAGGTTCATATATATATATATATATATATATATATATATATATATTAATTTTAAAAATAAATATAGGATAGAGTAATAAGATATAAACAACAATAAACATAAAAAATTCTATCACGAACATGGAGATTGCAAGGACAGATTACAAGTTTGATTTGTGACATGAGGTTATGAGTTTTGATAAATGGACGGACTTGGTCAATGACTATGGAGTTCGATGAGGTTCCATGAACGTCATTTTTTTTTTAAAGTTCACAAAAATTCGAACCTCAAGGTTGAAGTTCGATGAACCTTGTGACATAGTCTGTGGGCCAATGAAGTGATCTGATATATATGAATATTCGACTTGGTACATAAGTTGGTGTCTTAGGTCCGATTTGATGCAACATGCACACTGTTGGCGAGAGAACAGGTCTCGTAGAGAAGACCCAGGTTCAGGTTAAGGGCCAACAAGTTTTTCCGCCATATTCTAGCTTCATGCCAGAATCTGCACCCTGCTCCGAAGAGCTGAGAGTCTCACCCGAGGTGTGTCGCGACCCTACTATGATAGGGAGTCGATCGGTATCATCCCAACAACATCGATACAGTCGAATCAAAGTTATGTTAAAAGTCTAAACAGTCATAACACAACGTTCCATAACATACATCTCTTCGAAATGCGTTCAGACTTGCAGTAAATAAAATTTTAAAAGGTGCTTGCAAAACCATTCATTCAAAACCATAATAGATACCCAAAACAACACTTCTGATTATATTAAGCATCGGCTATCAGTGACAAACTATTACAAGGCTCAATTGTGTGAGCATAAATAGAGCAGAATACAAGAAGTCCTATTGGACATAGAGAAATACAGAAATGCAGAGGAATGGAGAACAGTAAAACACAGACAGAGCTCTCCTACGGCTCCCTGTTGCCTATTGCCGTCTGCACCAACCTTCCTATCCGCTGGCTGGATGCCTATTTGTTCTACTGCCAGCGTGACTGACAGTTTCTCCTTTAGATATCATTTTTTGAAAGTGATGATTGACGCTATGTGATTCTTTTCACTAGTTTCAATCCCACTTCTTCACCCTTGTGAGCATCACCCGATGCAATGAGTGCTAAGTGGACTATTCAAAAATCATGAGAAATTAGTCAGTTGCGACTACCTCTCATGGAAATGGTCATACATGAATGACTTACTTAACGCAGTTGAATCCCAAAAATGATATCTAGTTTCTCCTTTCTTCTCGCTTGGTTGTCTTTTGTTTCTCTTTGTTCATCAGGAGTTCCACTGCTCGTTTCCTTCCATGCTCTTTCGCCATTTGTGCTTTCTCGAGCAACAACTGCGACACCTGTACTTTGCTCCTTCAAAACCTTGACATCTTTCTGCCTATCGTGGTTGCGTTCCTCCACCTACTAGCCGCAACTCAAAATCTGTTAAAATTCAAAACAAGGGCCCCAACAAGCCCCAACCACATCCTATTGACTTGCCTCGAGTCAATTGTCCTGCACTGTCTCTACTTCCATCTGTCTACTCGGCCCTACGCCCTGTTCTACCTGCCTCCCTTCTCCTGGTTATCCAAACAAGGGCTCCAACTCTGGGACCTTGTTTAGAGCTGATGCCTTGAGTTCTTGGAAGGTTGCCATGGCCTGCCGCCATCCTTGCATTAGCTCTTCAGTTTTAGCCGTGATTTTTGTGACAACTTCTTCCCCTACATTCGGCGGCAAGGCACCAAACACGGTGTTGATCTGAGTGTTGGCCTCAGAGGCCAATTGCTGAATTATCTATGCACTGAGTTTTACGGGTTGTTGAAGCTCTCGGATGGCTTGCTTGGCCACTGTTGAGGTATCCTCTATTTGTTGTATCTGGACTTCTAACACATCTGCCTAGGCGTAGAGTTGATCAAGTCCAGTCGGATCCGTGGCTTCCTGGATTTCTCTTGATATCTATTTTATTTGTAGCGAGACTGGTTGTGCCTTCAGAGTAAGGGCTATCAAGCATTCCTATAGACCCTTTAGTAGGTCGTATGCTTCTCTTGCTGCAGTACTCAGAACTTCCTACATTTTCGTTACTTGGCCCTGTCTTTCTGATATCTGTGCTGAGTACACAACCGTTGGGTTGGGTTGCCAATGCCACCTTGAGTTCCACATTTTCCCACTGGAGATTTGAATATGCCACCCTGAGGTGGACCACCCACACTAATACATCAGTATCCTGCATTTCTTCTGGTATTTGGCTGCTGTTGGCTGTTACTGTAGGCCACAATTCCTTGAATACTCTGGTTATTGTCTCCAGTTGTTCTTGTAACTGCTCCTCTTCTGTCGTCAGTTATTCATGTTGTTCAGTAAGCATGCTTATCTGTTGTTGTTGTTGCTCTCATTTCTATTGGAGCTCTAAGTGGAGCCTCTCAGATTGTTGTGCTTCTCTCTGAATGAAATGGTACAGTTGATCCATCCCCCATGTCTCCATGCTTTCGGCACCTGAGGTACCCTGATCTGGCATTTGTGCATGGAGTGGCTATCCGCTGGCAACAGATCTCACTGATTGGTCCTGAGGTGATTGTGGTGGTGTTGGGTGTGGTATCCGGTTGTTGGAGTCCACCATATGTAGATCTGGTTTCCCTTCTTGACCTGCTACGTCAGGTGGTTGGAGCGGAGTCTACTCGGGGAGTGACCCAGCTGTTTCTTCTATTGACTGCTCTATTTGATTAATGAGGTCGGTAAAAGTAGTTTGCGGGATCATGGTTGGGTTAACTGGGGGTACCACTTCCATACCTGAGTTAACCTCCATCCCGTGGTCCCCATTATTTATTCTCCTGACTACTGGGTCCGACACGATGGCTGATGAAGTGGATGGTGCAGAGTTGTGGGATTCCCAGGAGATGGATGAGGTGGTGGGTGGTAGCTGGTGGGTGCGGGGTGGCGATATGTGGATGTTTAAGAAATCAAGGGGGTATATGGGGTTGTGGGGTGGTACCCCTCTGGCCTCTTCGGGCTCAACTGTTGGCTCTTCTTGGATTGGTACCCCCATACTTAACTGTCGAGGTGGATCCTCCCCTGTGAGGTCCACCACCGGGCTAGATCCTGCAACCTTGGCCCTTTTTTCCTTCGGTGCTGCTACTAGTTTTGCAGCTTTACTCTTTCCAACCAGCGTTGTAGCTGCTAGGGGTGGTGAATTAAACAAGACATTGGGGATTGGTGCAAATATGGAGGCCATGCTGGGAGATGGGTTGGAATGGGTTGCCTAAAATTCTGAAAATGTGGGAAAAATAACAGCATCGCTTGTCAGTACGTGAACTAATTTATTAAAACTTTTTACCTTGGTGTTCAACTGCTCAATAATTGGGAAGCGCTATAGGTTTTACATCTTGGTCACTGCTTCCTCTGAAGTTTCTCTTAGCAGCAGGTTTGGTTGCATTCCATCAAAGAAATACGTGTAGACTCCATCCCTGACCTCCATCGCTACCCCTGGCCATGAACAAACCTCCGTGTGGAAGGCTGCTTCATCAATATGGAACTTCAAAGGCCTCATCTTGAACGTTGTTTGTGGTACACATGTAGGCCTAAGAAAAGTCTTCTTATGTTTTATTTTGAACCAGACTTGCTCACTATATCCATCTAGTAGATTTCTTGGAATTCTTTGTTGACTCATCACAACATCAACCATTTGGGCATACCAAACTCTGAAAGCCTCTGCATTCACTTCCTTTGTGCTTGGGTCTCCAGACACCTTCCACAGCACAAAATTAATTACCACAGGTTGGTCTTCCGCTATCTCTACTGGTATCCTAATGCTGGGGAAGGTCCATTTCCACATGGCCAGCTCCATGATCAAATATCCATAGATAAACCCGATCGCTCTCTTGTAATTGTCCTCGCAAAATTAGAACAACTCTTTTAGCAGGAAAGAGCACCAATTCAGCCTTGTCCCTTGGACACAATGCTCTACAACTGAGATTGTATCTAATGTGCACTCCCCTTTTGTATAGTGCCTCATTGTCTTGCTAGCAATTAGGTAGCAAGTGAACTTGACCTCTGGTCTTTTAATCAACTCAATCTTTGCTCCCTTCCCTCCTCTTCGAGTGCCATACTTGGCGTAGTAGTCTGTGTCTCCAGACTTCTTCACCCTCTTAGATACAGTTTGGAACGCTTATGATACGTCCCTTCCCTCCTGCGACAGTCCAGTTAATCTATGGATGTCTTCGACATGAATTGGGATTTCCTTTCCCAGCCATAGAGAACTGTTCGAATCCTGCTTAACAGAAATTTTGTGCACTGCATCACAGCGCCTGTAATCCTGAACACTGGTAAGTTCCTCAAGTTCATTATTGTGGATTTTTGGATGCCCCTGAACTTTGGCAAAAATATCGTTGCTGCCCGCCCTGCTTCTGTTGCATAATTCTCGATGTACACCTGCCTTTTTAGTGCAGGAAACTCAAAAGAATCCCTAAGGTCTATGTTGATCAGGGTCGCACTGTCATATTTTCCCACAAGGGACTCCATTCTCTGAATTCTGCTATCAATCTCCTGTTCCACAACCACTGGGCTTACTCTTGTCATTCTGGCTCGTCGCTGGTATACTTGTAGAAAAATTATCTCTCTTTCCTCTTGAATTCCTTCTTCCGGACGCCTTCTCTGTTCTATTTTTGGTTCAGCTACCCTTGCTCCTTTGGATGTTTCTGATTCTAACTTAGTTTTTTCCGGCGTTCTCGCGCTTCTCTGCATGCGGGTTATGTAAGTAACCGGCACGAGTGAGGTTGATGAGACCCCATAACTAATTAATTTTTCCCTGGATTCTCCCGTGGCTACAATCGTGCGATTAGTTAGCTGCTGAGGTGGGTTCTGACATTGTTGACTGTGGTTTTGGGATTTTGGTAGACGCGATGGCTGGTGGTTTTGTCTAATTATGGAAAATTTATTACAATATGGGTGATGCTAATTATGGCAATTATTTCCAAATCTTGGTAATCCTATGGACTGACACTGGTACTATGCTTAATGATGATGGGCTGATGTTTGACACGCTTTTCTATCTGGCATGGATGACATGCTAGACACTACCCCTCCCCAACCACTATTGGTTGCGTTGCGGTCTCTACAACACAACTGTAATTTCTTTTATTATGTGGAATACTATCTACGCTCATCTCGGGTGCGAGAGAGTTATTGACTCTATTCTACCCTACTGACTCCTCTAGGTTATGAGAATTATTGAAAATGAAATGGTTAACTTACTCTTGGTAGGGTTTCAGGCGTGCGTCGTTGACCCATCCCTGTAGAACTTGGCCGTTCAGTTGTGCCAACTGAACTGCTCCTGAATGTTTCATTTCTATGACATGAAATGGTCCTAGCTAATGCATCTGTAGCTTCCCTGGGAACTTTTGGTATTTGCTGTCATAGAGTAGAACTTTCTCCCCGACCTGAAAGGTCTTGTGCTTAATATGCCGGTCATGCCAAGATTTCTGCCTGTCCTTTTGTACCATTTGGTGAGATTCCACAAGAAATCGTCATTCTTCAAGTTCTTGCAGCTCTTGCAATCACTCATTTAGGGATTATTCTTCAGATAACTGTAGGGTATGATGAATTCCACTGGGACTATCGCTTCTCTTCCGTAAACTAACTGGAATGGCGTTTGGTTGTTTAGTCATTTTACCATTGTTCAGTATGCCCACAGTGTTGCTGGTATCCGTTCATCCCAGTCATTGTATTGCGCATTGCATATCTTCATGAGGCCTTTCTCTAGTATCTTGTTGAATGCTTCTATTGTACCGTTCGCTTGCTGATGATACAGAATGCTTTTATGGTGTTGTATCATGAATCTCTCTAGGAGGGACTTAATGGGGTCATTGATGAAGTGGGTACCCTGGTTGCTGGTCAAGCTTTTTGGACATCCAAATTGGCTAATTATATTTTCAATATGAACCTAGCAGCAGTATTTTCCGTGTAGTTCCTCACTGGCACTGCTTTTTCCCAGCGCATCAGGTAGTTGGTTTCCATTATTATGTACCTTGCCTTTGAGTACCTTGCAACCGGTGTAATTGGTCCTACAAAATCGACTGCCCACTTTTCAAATGGCTGCAGTACTTTTATCAAATGAAGCAGAAGCTCATCTTTGTGAGATGGTCGTCCTATCCACTGACAAACGTCACATTTCTAAACAAATGATTTTCTCTCCTTGTGTACTGTTGGCCACCATAAGCCTGCTTGTAGTACGTTGCTTGGCGTTGGTTTAGCTCCCACGTGCCCTCCCGGAACACCACTATGGCTCTTCCATAGTACAACTTCCCTTTCATGGTCCAGGACACATCTTCGAAGAACGTAGTCTAGCCCCATCTTGTATAGATGTCCCGCTATCAGCTGATACTCTGCAGCTCAAACTACCAAGTGCCTCTTCTGTTTTGAAGTATACTCTTGCGGACACTGCCCTGTCATGAGGTAGGTTGATATCTCATTCAGGTAGTCTGGGATGGCTTCTACTCTGAAAATATTAGCATCTGGCAACTGATCATCTAAAGATCCTCCATTTTCTCCATTCTCTAGTCGGGATAGGTGATCAGGCCCTACGTTAAGTCTTCCGGGCTTTACAATTACTTCAAAGGTGAACTCCTGGAAAAGTAGGAGCCATCTGCAGATTCTCCCTTCTAAGACTGGCTTATTTACCAAGTATTTCAATGTTGAGTGATTTGTGAAAAATTTGAACTTACCTCTCAAAAGGCAGTGGCGGAATTTCTGAAGAGAGTATACCATTGCTAATGCCTCCCACTCTGTCGTTGTGTAGTTTTTTTCTGTTGTGGACAACTTGCGACTGGTAAAATATACCAGATGATCGACTGAAGTGTCTCCAGGTTGAGCCAAGACTGCTCCGAGCGCAGTGCTGGAAGCATTGATGTGTACATGAAATTGTTTGTCCTAGTATGGGTGGACTAGTATTGGTGCACTCGCGAGCTTCTCCTTTACGGTGTCCAGGGCTATTCTGCAGTTGTCTGTCCACTGGAACTATTTTGATTTCTTCAATAGATTTTCTAATGGGGCTGTTATCTTGGCATAGTTGCGAATGAAACACCGGTAGTAACCTATGTGGCCCAACAATGACCTTCACTATTTTACCATTTTCGGTGCCTCCATACTGACAATCACTGCTACTTTGGCCGAGTCTACGTAGACACCTTGATTACATACCACGTGCCCTAGCAGTGTTCCAAACGGTACGGAAAATATACACTTCTTCAGGTTCAACGATATTTGCAGTTGTCGACATCTATCAAACATTACTCTCAATAGACTCGCATGATCCTTTAGTATGCTATAAACAGTCCAGTCGTCCATATAGACTTCTAAGAACTTGTGGATGTATTCCCAAAATGCGGCTATCACAATGCGAGAGAAGACTGCAGGTGCATTCTTCAATCCGAATGGCATCACATTGTATGCGAAAGAGCCCCATTCGGTGGTGAATGTTGTCTTTTTCTTGTCTTCCTCCGCTATTCCCCGCAACATTGTTGACAACTTCGTCACTGAATGGAGTAGGAAATGGATCATGGATACAAGAATTTTTTAAGCTTTTGTAATCTACACAGACTTGTATCTCCGATTTCTCCTTTTTGTTCTATATAACTATGGGACTTACCCATTCTGCTTCTTCTACTGGGAATATTAATCTGGCTTTTAACATTTTTTCGATCTCTGCTTTCACCTTTTCCTTTACTCTTGGGTTCAGACGATATGGTCTATGTTTCACAGGCCTTGCATCGGGCTTTAGTATTATCTGCATTTCTCCCATCTCCCCTTTTATGCCCTTTAGATCTGCTATTGATGAAGGAAATAAGTCCTCGTATTCCTTGAGTAGACTGAATATTTCCTTAGTTGTTTGTTCATCCCAATAGTCTCCAATTTTCGCCAGTTTAGGCTTGTCTTCTGATCCAATATTTACTTTCTTGGTTCTGAGAGGTAACAGATGGATCCCTTCTGTCATCCATTCTTCTTTGATGTCCCTCTCCCCCTTTGTTTCTTCAAAATATAGGTGCCTGAGATCCTCCAGATTGTCATCGTCCATCTCACTATTAATTTTTTGACATGCCACCTTTTTTTGGATACCCTGGTATTGACACGACTTCTTGTCCGTCTGTTGAATATCTGGGAAGAACAGTACCTTCTTGATAGCCTGCAACACTTGCGTAACCGGATTTGTCTTTCCTTCAAACGAGAAACGCTGTGTGAAGTTGTCTGCAACTTCCTGCCATTTGTTGGTCCCTCTTATTTTTTCCTCCGTCAGGTACCAGGCCTTTGGAATTACGTCCAGAGAGTGGATAAACTGGTGGACCCATAGTTCTTCTAGATATCCTTCAGTTCTCCATTGCACTTCACATTTCTCCAGATGGTTTCTGGGGTCTGAATCCCCTTGGTACTTGTCCTTACTTCCGGGTCCTTCCTCCTCCTTAAATCTGGCTTTCAGTGCTGCCGCAACTTCGTCCCATTGCGTCAATGAGTTGCGATGATTACTCCACCATCTTGCGGATGTGGATTGTAATGCCATGTCCATCAATGGTACTCTGTGACTTTCCGCTACCGTAGTTTCTATCTTGGCTATGAAAAGGCTTACAGCCTTCATATCAGATAAGATTGGGTATTCTTGAATCTTGGTCACGATCCAATTGACTCTTCCAATATTGGCGCATCTCCTTGTATTTGTTTCATACCCTCCTTGCTGCCAATCATCCCAAGCTATTTATGATCCCAATTCTAAGCTTTAGATGCTTCTCTAGCTTACAGAGCCTTCTGCTGTTGGGTTAATATAATCTTCTCTTCTTCCTACAGTCATTTGATAGAGATGGTCCATAAGCTGAGCATCTTCTATGTTATCCACGGTCTCTGTATATCTCGGTCCTTGGTATGGGTTGAGTGGCTGAGTGACTTTGATCTCCCTGTCCTAGAAGATCATCAGTTATTTCTTCATATCTATTATTGCATAATTTTCAAAGGCCCAATCAATTCCTAATAGTGCAGGGTACGGATATTTATCTCCCATGATGTCGATGACTTCAAAGTCCGTAAATGTCTTTACTCTCACAATGTCAACTTCAACCTCCTCCAGTCGGCCAATGGGAAAAATGCAATACTGTTTCACCATCCGAAGTTGAATTGGTGAATATGTCAATCTTGGCTTCCCTAATGCCTCCCAAGTTTTCCTTGGTAGGATGTTGGCATTAGATCCCAAATCAAGCATGGTGTCTTTAATCTGGAACCCCGCAACTTGTGTGTTCACTCGGAATTCCTTTCCCGTCCTTCATTTATTTCTCTTTATTCTTTGTACATAATTTTTGTCTGCCTCTGCTGATTCTCTTGCTCCTGTGTTCTTCTTCAGCACCCCTTCCAGGTTCTGCTTTACCCATTCTAGCATTGGTGCATTGTTAACATTTTTTAGGAATAGACGGAACCACTCCTGGATCAAAGCTTCAGAATTACTTTGGGTTTCATTGTCTTCCTGATTTTTCTATAACTCAATTCCTTTTTTTCCCCCCAGTTGGGAAAAATTTTCTGCTACTTCTTGAAAAAATTGTTTCTGTCATTCTGGTTTGATCAAGAGTTTTGGGGATGTTGGCCGGATCAATTTTATTGGGTCCATAGTACGCGCATCTTCCCCCGTTATTTTTCCTCCTTGTGTTACTATGGCCACGTTTTGCATTTTTTGAGTTCCCATTATCCTGGGTTTGGCATTTACTAAATTTGTCCCCCTCTGTCTAGCTCTTTCCTCCCATCTTTTGATAAGCTCCGGGAAATCTTCTGTTGTGTGTGTGTTAACCCGGCAATGAGAACACCAGGGTCTTCTAGGGAGTGGACATTCCATAGCTACATGTCCTTCCTAGTCATAGTTATAGCATCTTACTGGACCTCTACCTCCTGCTCGACCTCCTCTCATGCCTCCTCCTCTTCCTCGGGGAGCTTCATTTACTCTGTATGAAGGTCGGTCTAGCTGCTCCGCTAGTGCATCCAGTGCTCGACACTAATCTGTGTTGTGGGTTGTTGAGACACAGAAATCATAGTATATATTATTTGGAACATTGGAATATTTCTATAAGATCGGGCATAGGCGAGGTTGATGGCCAATATTTTTTCATATTTCATAGTACTCATTGGTGGTTGGACTTTGTTGTGCAGGGAACCTTGTGTATTGCTGTTGCGGTGGATATATCCCCTAGGTGTTTATTTGCACAACCCCTCCTAGTGGTGAAGCCCCCTGTGCCCCTATGGTCGATGTCCCCACATTTTTCCCCCGCAACCGGGGACCTTCAGATGCCACATGGCCCTCCATGAGACAATCCGTGCACCATACATTCGGTCTCGTCGGTCGCATTGGTTGCATTTTCTTGAGTTTTTCTATCAGACTGGCTATTTGATGCTACAAACCCATTATAGAGGGGTCCTGTGCTGCTGCTCCTCCTTTAAACTCTTGCGGGTAACCCGCCATGTCTTCTATCTTCATTGCCTGATCTAGTGCATCTTGCAACATCTCAATCCTTTGTTGAGTCAATGGAGTTTGGGTCAAAGGTAGTAGAGCTTTAATGAACCAATTCCTCTGATGGTTTGGATCAATTGGATAGCTGAGTTTTCCGATTGCGTCCTTGAATCTCCGCATCAAATCCCAAGCAGTTTCTCCTTCTCGTTGCTTGATTTCCCACATCTCTGACAGGCCTTGTTGGTATGTTTTGGGAAGTTTGAATTCCTTAATGAAATCCCTCTTTACATTTGCCATCGCTAGATTCAGGTGAGTTTCTGACCATTTCATAAACCAGCGTAGGGCTCTCTCCCTAAGGGTGGTATGAAATTCTATCAACTTCCCAACATCTGGTGTTTGTCGTGCCATCCATATGGCCTCGCAGAGGCACCAGTGTTGTTCAACTTCGTCGTTACCCCTCCCAGATAATTATGGATACCAGGTCAGTGATCCCGCCATGTTCACTTGAATAGGCGTTACTAAAATGTATTCGTTGGATCCTGGTTGTGAGATTTTTCCACTAGCAATCCTACTACTATTATGTGTTACTGTTGGAGACTAAATACTGTGCAACTTACTTAATTCACGCAACTTAACAAAATTTCACTTATGGGCTTATAGAGCACCAGGGGAAGGTTGGGACTAGAGCTACTTGAACTATGGGGATTAGGAATACCTTGAGATATGGACGTCGTCCTTTCTTGAAATAGTTGCTCCATTGCAACATGCATATCCACATCAGACACCTCCTCTGGGCGCACGTCTATACCTACTCCGTCAGACTTCTTTCCTTTCTCCATCTAGGCTGGACTCCTATACACCTACCGCACTTCTTTCACGACCCCTCCTATATCATGGGGACCCACCTGACCTTCCATTCCCTTTTTCATCTGAGGTGCCTCCTCTTTGTTATTTCGACTGCTTTCCTGTCTTTTCAACTCCTTCATCACCCTCTCTCACCACCTTTCTGCAATTTTCACCCTCCGATGTGCTCGTCGCTCCCTGAGCCTATTTGCGGTCTCGAAATCCATGCTCCTACTCCCCCTTATCATGGTTCTTGTAACATCTCTCCCTTAATCCCTTCCCCCGACACTAGAGGTTTTACGCTTCCATCTCTACTTTTTTGAATCCCATCAATCCTTCGTCTACCATCAATGCCTTAATCCACAAAGGAATCTCCTTCAACAGCTTCCCCCTTAACCCAGATCTAAATGTATCTTCTGCTCTTGACAAATACTGGTAGCACTCGGCTGCAAACTCCACTATATATCTGTCCAAGGTAGATTCCACTCAAAAATCTACAGCTCGAGTTAAATCGGTGTTTAACTGATGAAGGGCCACCAGATCCTCATGCGCCCACTTGCGATTGATATTCCGCGACTTCTCTTTGACACCCTTGGTCTGAAGCCTCTGCAACCAGTTATAGAGTTCTTATGGGAACTTTCCCTAAAATATTTCGTAGGTGTCACTAGCAGAGTCGGAGAATAGAACCAGGTTTTTAATCGTTTTCTCCTTTTGTTGTCTCAGCTCAGCTTGCTGAGCAATGAAATGATCTAGGTGGTTATCCCACCAGCTTCGTATTCCTCTTTCGAAGATCCGAGATACCATGATCTAGCTCCCCAATGAATTTTTGGGTCCCAGCAACGGAACAATTTGTTGGCGAGAGAACAGGTCCCGCAAAGAAGACCCGGGTTCAGGTTAAGGGCCAAAAAGGTTTTTTGCCATAGTCTAGCTTCACGCCAGCATTTTCACCCTGCTCCAAAGAGCTAAGAGTCTCACCCGAGGCATGTCATGACCCTACTATTATAGGGATTTGATCGGTATCATCCCAACAACATCGATACAGTGGAATCAAAGTTATGGTAAAAGTATAAACAGTCATAACACAACGTTCCATAACATATATCTCTTCGAAATGCGTTCAGAATTGCAATAAATAAAATTTTAAAATGTTCTTGCAAAAAAATTCATTAAAAACCATAACAGATACCCGAAACAACACTTTTGATTATATTAAACATCGGCTATCAGTGACAAACTATTACAAGGCTCAACTACGTGAGCATAAATAGAGAAGAATACAAGAAATCCTATTGGACAGAGAGAAATATAGAAATACAGAGGAATGGAGAACAATACAACACAGACATAGCTCTCTTGCGGCTCCTTGTTTCCTATTCCTGTCTGCACCAACCTTCCTATCCGCTGGCTGGCTGCCTATTTGTTTTGCTACCAGTGTGACTGATAGTTCTTCCTTTCTTCTCGCTCGGTTGTCTTCTGTTTCTTTCTGTTCATCGGGAGTTCCACTGCTCATTTCCTTTCACACTCTTCCACCATCTGTGCTTTCTCCCGCAATATCCGTGACACCTATCCTTTTCTCCTTCGCAACCTTGACATATTTCTGCCTACCGTGGTTGCGTTCCGCCATGTACTAATCGCAACTCAAAATCTGTTAAATTCAAAACAAGGGCCCCAACACACACTACTTATTTTTATCTGGTATAAATACTTAGTGCATAGGGTGCTTGTTCTGATTTGGTGGATCTACCAATCTAAAGTGGCCTCGAGCCTAATTTGATTTGGAAATATTTTTTTTTGGTATATTCTTAACTAATTTTATACCTATGTTAGAAGTATGTCTCATACATGGTAATGCTAGTATAATGACTGCTGGACTATAACATATTGAAATGATAAATTGTACTTAGATTTGGTGTATAAGACATAATAAATATCTCATCAAGTATTAATCATAGTGTTGTAACCCCGATTTCCTTTGTTGTTGGGGTATATATTTGATCTTGTAGGTGTTATTGACTAGAGATTTGTCTCTGTGCCATGATTAGGGTTGGTTATAAATTGATAGTGAAATGAAATTATTTGGTATATAACCCCTGTAACAAATATTATTTAATGTTATGTTGGTTAAAGTGCCTAGTACAATAGAGTGCTAGTGATTAAATGGTGTCTAGGATAAAATCTTTGATAAGGTTGATGTAAAAGGCCTATTAATACTCTTAAATTATGTCTTGAGGTGTAGTGATTGAATAATTTTAGAGATATTGTTCATGATATTGTCTATTGAAGCATGACTAATAATTGACAGAGGTAAATCTAGTTTTGTTTGGTAGTGAAACATGTTCTACTAATCAAAATTAGTCGAAAGTTGGTATGTTACTAAGGTGCTAATGTCCAGGAAAAAAGTGCATGTTGATTTAGATGAATGAAAATTAATATATGTTGCTGAGGTGATGTTGATTAAAAGTATCAAAATATGACTTGGAGATAGAGCTACTTGTTGAGAATACTGTTGCCAGTCATTGTACTAAGGCTGAATTTGTAATAGGGAAGTCCATGGGTGTTTTAAGGTATTTCTTAGGTTGTAGATGATAGTGAGAATATTGTTAATGATATGTCACTGCTGAGTTTGATTTTCTCACAATTGATATATCTAGTGTGTGAATAATACAACTAATGACAAGGAAATATGTCTTGAATCTATTACAACCATTATTGATGAGGGTTTCTTCTTATTTTACAAGAGTGATTGTTAATTCTTATGGCACTTGATATAGAGATATTTCATTTTGATGAATTCTAGAGATGATGAGTTGTTGACAGGGCCCAATATTGGTCTAGTTATTGTACTCTTAAAATGATTTTGTGACTATCTTGCTCATTGTTCTCCTTGAGACTGAAGATGTATTGTTGAAAGTACTACTGGGATTGCAGAGTCTGTTTGCAGGAGACTTTGTATTGAATGTTTAAGTTACAAGGAGTGTATATATTTTTAAAATGGATGAAAGTGTGGTCCATTTCAATTAAGGGGGTCGACACCTCAAGTTGGTTGGTGCCAAAAAACTGATCCAAGGGAGTGGGTGCTTTCTACTGGCTGGTGCCAACAAAACATCAAAAGAGACTAGGTGCTTCCTGCTGGTGGGTGAGAGAAAATTAGTGAAAGGGAATTGGTGCTTCCTACTGGTGGGTGCCAATAAAATAGTGCAAGGGAGTCAATTCTTCCTACTGGTCAGTGCTGGTAAACATATGTAAAGAAGAATTAAAAAGATAATTAAAATTGAGACTTGTACACTATTATTAAGGATATAGGAAGGATTGATGACCTAAAAAGGAAGGATAGGTAGAAGAACTTATAATTGCATACTATTATCATGTATATTTCAAATTCTAGTATTTCCTTTGGTTGAAGAATCATATATTGAATTTTATACACCATTATTTGAATTTAATGAAGGATTCAAAAGCCTATGATCAGTGAAAAATAAATTCTTGGTAATGATGTGTGGACCATTCTCACATTTTATTGTAAATGTGCTACAATATTCATTTTTAAGATTATGAACTATTATAAATGTTTGAATTGAATTATACTTTTTATTTTTGTTAATTATATTTGAATATTGAAATGTTAATGTAATATTCTATAAGTTATACATTGTACCTAACAAATTGTTGAAGCAATGAACCATTTCTTTTCTAAAGGAATTTATTTTCCTCTCAACATTTTATAGTTAAAGTGTTTAAGTTCCAAAGTGGTATACTATGAACTACTTCTTTATCATAATTGGGATAGTTAGATTTATAATAAGGGGGCATATTTAGATAGATTGGTTAATTTAATTTATGTTATTATATTAGACTATATTTAGATTTAGGAAATCATATTTGAAATTCTCCTTACAAGGAGCATTTCATTTAACAGCAACTAGTCCCACATACAAGTGGAAGTCACCAAACAAGTATAAGCCTAATCGAGGCCTTGATCGAGTGATGATCCCATGTTGTGGGAGGAATATTTTTTTGCTTATCAACAATTGGAACTAGAAGGAGGGAAGATGAAAAGCTAACCACAAAGATTCATTCTAGTTTAATGTTATTATTATTATTATTAATCGACCCTTCCCAAACCACTATGTGGAGATGTGATTCTAGACATGTATCATGTAGCTATCTTTAAAACATAATTAAACTCTTTTCAAAATTTAAGTTTGATGGTGAAAGTGAAACATATGCATTTGAACATGTTTCTCAATTATTCAAAAATTTATTTCGCATAATATTCTTCATGAAGGTGCCCTGATGGGGGTGGAAGAGCACAATCATATGGGAGGTGAGGGCAGGAGATTATACCCTCTGGTATGTTAAAAAGTGACACATGTGGAGCTTTGAGGACATGTGGTGCATGAAGTATAAAACGTTAGAGATGTAGGGTGATAAGCTTATAAGCGGGATGGTGGGCTCTGTTATAATGTTCATGAGTTTAGTTATGGGAGGTTGTGAGGGTGTTGTTGGTCAAGAATAGTTTTGACATGCTGCCAACCTATTCATGTTCCTTTGATTTGATTTTTATGAGATGAGGAATATTGAAGGTGGGTGGGGTTTATCCTATGGCTCTGTCGATGGTCTGCTGCTCAGAGTTTGGGATCCTAGTGCTACTTATTGCTGGGGTTCATCTAGCTATTGGTTTGGCTTAGAGAGGGAGGGCCACTCTCAGAATTCAATAACTAGTGGAGCACTCACATGTTGGGGTTCTTAAACAACTAATTTGGTAAGTTTTTCAGACCAATTGTTTGGTATTCATAGCACTGAGATTTTAATTAGTCAGTGGGTGGCATCTCTCAATTACACTTGTTTCCTGTTGTTTACAAGTCCTGTGGAGATAAACTTGGGTTCTCTAGGTTATAATGTCAATTTTAGTATCTCTTTAAAGCCTAATAGCACTAGGTATTTTGGTGGTAGTTCACAGACATTATAAATTTACTTCCGCTATGGGGAATACTTCTCTTCTTTAGTCAGGGTCGATCAATAATTGGGAGGAAGCAACTAGAAATTGGTGGTGATAGAAATTTGAATTTGGTAGGTCCCTCCTTAAAGTATGGTGGAAATCACATAGTTGAGTTTAGTAGTCAGAAAGATCCATATATAACAACCCCTGGTTGATTTTCCATGTAAATAAAATAAGACCAAGGTCATGGGACATGTATTCCAAGATGAATGTTGGGTCAAAACACTATAGTGGGAAGCACTTATGATTAATTAATGGTTATGGGAATTGGAAAAGGTATTGACAAAGGAAAAGAGGCAATAATTGGCATTTATTTATGAAAATAAAGGAAAATAGGATAAAAGGAAGGCGAACAGACACAAATTTGGATGCTAACAAAACTAGAGGGAAAATGAAGGAAAATGAAGAAAATAGAGGCCTCAATGATGAGAAGGCTTATGAGGATCAGTTCACATCCTTTTGATAGTTTAGAAGTTGAGATCTCTTTCATTCCCTAATTCTCTCAAACTCTTGCACACTTAGAGAAATATTGGAGCACCTAGGGCATTCACTTGGTTTGGAGAAAGAAGCCAAAGGAAAGTATGAAAGCACAAGGGAACAATTGGATTAGAAGCTACAACTAGATTGCTTTGCAGGTAACAGGATGCATGTGTGATTTCCTTGATTATTTATAGATGCATGGTATATGCGTGTGAGTCTCTAGTTACGTGTTGTCATTGGCATGTATATTTTCTTGGATTAACAGTGGGTTTTAGCCTTGCCTTTTCCATTTCATAGATAGTCATGGTGTTGTGGGTTTCATATAGTTGCTTTTTTTATTGGTTCTTAGGTTCCTTATCACCATGTGTTAGAAAAAATGCTCTGGAAGCCCCGAAACAACTTGGGTTGATTTACTAGTTCCTGGAGCCATTGGTTGGGACAAATGCTCTGAATCCCTTGGTGGGTTCAGCTACTAGTTCCTAGAGCTGTGGTTGGAAAAAATGCTCTAGAGACATTGAAGGATGTGGGTTGATTTAATAGTTCTTGGAGCCCTGTACAATTTGGATAGAGATCGATCTGATTGATGTTAGTGAATTATGGACCATAGAGGTGGAATCACTCTGGTTGAGGGTTGAGGTGGTTTGGCCTCTAGAATCCCTAGTTTATTTATTTTTTGGTTTATTCCATGAGATCCCACATTCATGCTTGGAATATGGCATGGGGGTGATTAGATGAAACAAAGATTTGGTTTAGCCCAATCTATTGTCAAGTGATACATGGAAGTCCCTGACTTGCTTGGCATTTTCACATGTTAATATGAGATATTTTCCTGTTATGGTCTATGAGAACTTGTATTTATTATGATGGTGATGTTATGGATGATTTTCCATGTTTTATATGTTGGTTATATGATCTAATCTATCTATGTATCTTGACAGGTTTTCATAAGTTATTGAGTAGTTGATGAATGCATGGACTAACAAGAGTTATTGCAGCTAGATAGAGGGGGCTTAAATACTTCACGGTGATTCTCACATGAATACCATCAGTTTAATATTAGATATGCATTCATGACCTGTATCTTACATGTTTTTTATATGTTCGAATAAATTTCTAGTGTGATTTAGACAATATAGGTCAACTTTCTAATTCAAGTTTGAATGTTTAAATTTTTAATCACATAAATTCTGATTCTGGAAATTTTAAAGCAACTTTGGGTAGTGAAATGGAGGTTGGATTGAAAAGGTGGCATAGATAACGGGATTGCATGCTCAGAACTAAAGTATTTAGGCCATAACCGTATGGAAGGAGGCTTGTGAGTGCAGTTGGAGGCCTATAACTACAACCCGACCTTGTTATGGATGTGGTTGGAGTGCTAGGACAAAGAAACATGGGCCCAAATCAAGGATTTATCACCTGGTGTGGTTTTTCAACTCCAAAGCGATTTGTATTACATGTAGGATTTCAATATGTGTTCCGTTTGTACGCCCCACTTCCTTAACTGGAACATTGGAGTTTGAATCATATAATAGTGACCCTCGTCTCATGTTTACCCTGATGAGTTTGTGAATTTGGGTAAATGTGGGATGGGAAGTTATAGGGGGTATCAGAGCTTCCAGGTTCAAACACTTGGACTGGATGGGCGAATGCAACTTTTATACATGCATGTTAGTTGCCGATGTTTTTGCTATGCATGCATTGTGATGGTCATTGTTGTAGTCTTGTGTCATCGTGATGCTGATGTTGAGATGATTGATGATGTGGATGTCATTATATATATATATATATATATATATATATATATATATATATATATATATATATATATATATATATATATATATATATATATAGAGAGAGAGAGAGAGAGAGAGAGAGAGAGAGAGAGAGATGAAACAAAGATTTGGTTTAGCCCAATCTATGGTCAAGTGGCACGTGGAAGTCCCTGACTTGGTTGGCATTTTCAGATGTTAATATGAGATATTTTCCTATTATGGTCTATAAGAACTTGTATTTATTATGATGGTGATGTTATGGATGATTTTCCATGTTTTCTATGTTGGTTATATGATGTAATCTATCTATGTATATTGACAGGTTTTCATAAGCTATTGAGTAGTTGATGAATGCATGGACTAACAAGTGTTATTGCAGCTCGATAGAGAGGGATTAAATACTTCACAGTGATTCTCACATGAATATAATTATTTTAAGATCAGATATGCATTCATGACCTCTATCTTACATGGTTTATATATGTTTGAATAAATTTCTAGTGTGTTCTAGACAATCTAGGTCAAATTTCTTATTCAAGTTTGAATGTTTAAATTTTTAATCACATAAATTATGATTCTGGAAATTTTAAGGAAATTTTGGGCAGTGATATGGAGGTTGGAATGAAAATTTGGCATAGATCATGGGATTGCATGCTCAAAACTGAAGCATTTAGGCCATAACTGCATGGAAGGAGGCTTGTGAGTGCGGTTGGAGGCCTATAACTGCAACTCGAACTTGTTATGGATGTGGTTGGGGTGCTAGTACAAAGAAATATGGGCCCAACTCAGGGATTTATCACCTGGTGTGTTTTTTCAACTCCAAAGTGATCTGTAGTACCTATAGGATGTCAATATGTGTTAGGTTTGTAATCCCCACTTCCTTAACTGGAACATTGGAGGTCGAGTCATATCATAGTGACCCTCGTCTCATGTTAACCCCGACGAGTTTGTGAATTTGGGTAAATGTGCGAGGGGAAGTTATAGGGTGGTATTAGATCTTCTAGGTTTAAACACTTGGACTGGATGGGCGAATGTGATTTTTATGCATGCATGTTATTTTCCGATGTGTTTGTTGTGCATGCATTGTGATGGTCATTGTTGTAGTCTTGTGTCATCGTGATGTTGATGTTGAGTTGCTTGATGATCACGTGGATGTCATTATATGTGTGTGTGTGTGTACACACACACACACACACACACACACATATATATTTTTTCAAGTTGTCTGTGATCCTATAGGATTGACTTGTGGCTTGAGTAGCCATGACCCAGGGGTATCTAATATGTCAAAGTCACTCGGCGATCGCCCTCGGCACTGGCCACACCATCCCTAAGTTGACTATATTTTTTAGCATGTCTCCTCCCCCTAGCACAAGGCACAACCATCCCCTATGAGGTTTGATCCTGGGTTGCCTTTATAAAAAGGACTGCCTTCAATCAGTTGTGCTAGTGGGACTTGAATATATATATATATATATAGTGTGCTAATATGGATTAATTTGTGAAGATGATATAGAATCCCCTGAACTTCACTAAGGTATATTTGATCATTCATATATGGTATGTTTGCATGAAGAAGAATAACATAGACAAAAATCAGGATGGTGGATTATAATTCACATGATTCTCCTTACAGATCAGTTGAAAAACATTGGGAATATTACTCTCTTGATATAATAGATACATTGATAAGTCTGAAGGTAGAAATCATACGTTTCAAGTCAGATAATGACATGAAAATTTATTCATAGGAAAGGCTTTCCAGAGCTTAGGAAAATCAAGCAGAGGTCAATGTTGTGATCCTTTATAGTTTATTAGATTTGGAGAGACAGGGACAACCAATTTTTAGTTATGGATAGGAGGAAAGGACAAATGGGGCATATGGTAGCAAGTCTCATTGAGGACAAAGGTCAGACATAGATGACACAATCAGAGGTGGAATATGGATGGATACAAATGACATGAGAGGTTGTGCTTATGTGTTCTATTTTAGTTATGGTTTAGAGAGACATCATGTTCATCACTACTATCATCCTTATAGGAATATTGGGAAGAAGTAGTTTCCACATGAGTTCAAGAAAGCCAATCCTCCTACATTTGATGGAGAGCTGAAGAAACTGGAAGATGTAGAAATGTGGCTGCTTGGGATGAAGAATTTCTTTAACCTGCATGATTATATAGATAATATGAAGGCCATGATAGCTATTTTCAATCTCAAAGGGAAAAAATATATCTGGTGGGAAGATGTGAAGCATGTTAGAGGCATCAAGACAGAGGAGTTGAGTTGACATGAATTCAAAATACCCTTTAGGAGGAAGTACTTGTCAGAGAGATACTAAGATGGAAATGCTAAGGAGTTATATGACCTAAAGATGGGTTATATGATAGATGAAGAGTACATGACTAAGTTTCTAGAGCTATTGAGGTATGTTATATATCTTAAGGATGAGAAGACAAAGGTTCAAATATTCATTGGTATATTGCCTTTAGCATTTAAGGATCATATTAAGTATGATGATCCTTGATCATTGGAGGAAGTTATTGGAAAGTTGAAGGCATAACTCTGAGCCTTAGCGAGATTGGAAAGGTAATGACAAGACTAAAGGAAAGTGGGATAAGAATCGAGGAATAACTCAAGATGAAAATAACACGCAAAATGTAACGTCGTGTAATAAGTTCAATGCAATTGACATAGGACATGGGTCTCAGCCTAAGGATCATAACAAGGGTGATGGCAGGAATCCTTTGTAGTGCCAAACTTGTGGTGGAGAGCACCGCAGGAGAGATTTTCCATAGCATTAGGTTGGAAGACCTAAAATCTACAGTGCTCAGGAGGTGCAAACAGTTGGGGATGTTGGTAAGAGAATTCCTCAGATTTATGCAATAGTGGATAATAGGCAGGATGAACATCATACATCCATTATTGAGATGGAAGGTAAGCTCTATTATCCAGTTGTTTCCATTTTGATTGATTTTTTATATAATTATAGTTATGTTAATCCTAAATAGGTGGATAAACATGGCTTGAATAGAGAAGTTGATGCAGAATCTTGGTTGGTGCAGTTAGATAAAGGGACCACGAGAATACTTCATCATCGGGTGAGAGCTTGTGCATTTTAGTTGAATGGTATGTGTACATCAACACATATAAATGTGCTTCCTTTGGGTTCATACAACATGATTTTGGGCATGGATTGGTTGTATATTCACAAGACTAGGTAGATTTCTATGATAAGGATATTGAGTGCCTGGATGAAAATGGAGAGAGGAGAATCTTACAAGGAAAGAAGAAGCCTACATTAGTGAGAATGGTTACATCTATTCTGGCTAAGCACAATTGCAAGAAAGAATGTGTATTGTTTGTAATTCATATTTCCAGTGATAAAGGGAAGGATGTTGAGTATGCTGAAGTCTTGAAGAGGTATCCTATTTTGCAACAATTTTAGGATTTATTTACTACATAGATTTTAGAGTTTCCTCCTCATTGGGAAGTAGAATTTTCTATTGAGTTGGTACTAGGAGAAACACAAACATCAAAGGAAACTTATAGGATGAGCACTCCATAGTTGGTGGAATTGAAGTTGTAACTAAAGGAAATGCTTGATAAGGGACACATTAGGCCAGGTGTATTGCCTTGGGGTGAACCAGTGTTGTTAGTGAATAATAAGGATGGTGCTCTCAAGTTGTGCATTGATTATAGGAAGTTGAACAATGCGATGATCAAGAATAGGTACACTTTTCCAATGATTGATGAATTGTTTGATTAGTTAAAGGAGCATCAATGCTCTCAAATATTGACTTGAGAACATGATATCATTAGGTACACGTCAAATAAGAGGATATCTACAAGACCACATTCTGTACAAGATATGGGCTTTATGAGTTTGTGGTGGTTCCATTTGGCCTTACTAATTCTCCATCTAATTTCATGTTCTTAATGAACAATGTGTTGCATCCTTATTGGAAACGTTTGGGATAATGTTTATTGATGATATATTGATATATTATAAGAATGAGGAAAAGCATGTAGAGCACGTGGAAACAATATTGAGATTGTTGGGAGAGCATCAGTTTTATGTCAAGCTCAGTAGTGCAGTTTCTTTCAGTCTCAAATTCATTACTTGGGATATGTTGTTTCCAAGGAAGGCATAGAAATGGAACCGAAAAATATTAAAGCTGTCATGGAGTGGTTATCTCCTAGGAATATGAATGAGGTCAGATAATTCATGGGACAAGCAATTTATTACATGAGGTTCATCAAAAAATTCTCAAGGACTTCCTATCCTATTACATATTTGCAACAAAAAGGGAAGAAGTTTGAATGGACTGAAGAGTGTACAACTAGTTTTGAGAAGTTGAAGCATTTTCTTACAAATTCTTTGGTCTTAAATATTGAAAATACAGATAAATAGTTCGTTGTATGTGCAAATTCTTGCAAGAGAGGACTTGGTGGAGTCATGATGCAGGAAGGACAAGTGGTATGCGATGTGATCTGAATGCAAAGTGGCATCTACCCATGATATTCATCCACCCCTAGTATTATCCCACCAATGGTATTTACCCATTGTCTTGTAAGTGGCATCTACCCATGATATTTATTCACCCATGGTATTCACCCACCCATAAAATTTACCCATGATATTGTAAGTGACATCCACCCATGTTATTCATCTACCCATGGTGTTTATCCACCCATGGTATTGTAAGTGGCATATGCCCATCGTACTCATTCTCCCATGGTATTTACCCATCCATGGAATTTACCCATGGTATTGTAACTAAAAATGACTATAAGTAACAAGTCACATTTTGAAAAAGGACAGATTGTCCACCACAATGTAGCTTTAATAATTATTCTTTGTTTTAATAAAACAAGTTTCTTTGTGGTTTTGTTTACTGTGTTCTCTCCTATTTCCTTTTGGAATTTCAATTTTTTAGATCTTGGGGACCTCCCTCCAAGATCTGAATAATTGGTATCAGAGCAAGGTTATGGCTCCATGGGAATGAGGGTTTGAAGCATTTTTCAGTTTCAAAGTTTTGCAACAATCTTCATCAAAATTAATGCGGGTTCCACAACCTCAAAAGAGCATATTATAGGGTTAAAAATATCCCATTTTAAATTATTTTCCATTATCTCAAATGGGTTTTTTACAGAATTTTATTTCGTTTCTCGGTTTGAGAGATATGATTAATTGAAGTTACACATGTCTAGAACGTTGTGCGACCACGCATACCATGAATTTATGGAATCATTTTCTCACTCCAAAGGTCATAAAAGTTCAATTTTATTATATCAATGGAAATATATATTCAATATATCAAATTTTTCTTTGACAGAATTTTATTTCATCACATGTAGCATAAGTTAGCATAAGTTATCAACAATGTTGCAATAAGAGGTCTATATTATGAAAGAAGTCTTTACAACATCTCATTAGATAGAAGAATCTACCAGAAAAGTCACCATACTTTTACCAAGCAGAATGAAAAGTATCATGGTTATGGGTCACCCACAAACCCAAGTTTATTGGTCAATTGCACAAAACCCTTGCCATCAAAGTCCATTTTCTAGGTTGCACACTGTTAGTATCAGAGTTGGTCACAAGCATTGCAAGCTATCTCTATCCTCGGATCTTTGTTTTTCATGGTTATGGGTCATCCACAAACCCACACTTCATTGAATTTAATTTACTAGATTGAACGTTGTCAATATCACATTTGGTCATAAGTATTACATGGTATATCTATCCTCGGATCTTTGTTTGTCATGGTTATGGGTCATCCACAAACCCACTCTTCATTGAAGTCCATTTGTTAAGCCACACACTGTCAATATCACAGTTGGTCACCAACATTACAGGGTATCTCTATCCTTGAATCTTCATTCATCATGATTATGGGTTAAACACACAAAAGCATTCTCTTTAGTGGCTCTTCATATTTAACAAAGACTTCTCAGGAGGGAACTTCACGCAATGGGGACCATTTCTTCTTAAGGGGGGAGGAATGTTTCAAACGGAAAGTGGAATCCACCCATGGAATTCATCCAGCCATGGTATTTATCCACCCATGGTATTTACCCATGATGTTGTAAGTGGCATTTACCCATGGTATTTATCCACCCATGGAATTTACCCATGGTATTGTAAGTGGCATCCACCCATAGTATTCATTCAACCATGGTATTCATCCACCCATGGTATTTATCCATGATATTGTAAGTGGCATCTACCCATTATATTCATTCACACATGATATTTACCCATCCTTGAAATTTACATGTGGTATTGTATCTAAAAAGTACTATAAGTAACAAGCCACATTTTGTAAATGGACATATTGTCCACCACAATGTAGTTTTTATAATTATTCTCTGTTTTAATAAAGCAAGTTTCTTTGTGGTTTTTTTACTTTGTGTTCTCCTCTTTTCTTCTCGCATTTCAATTTTTTATATATTGGGGGCCTCCCCCTAAGATATATATCACAATGAGTCAAGGAATTTGAATGAGCACAAGCAGAACTATGTGACTTATCATTTTGAGTTGGAAGCTATCATTCATGCCTTGAAGATGTGGAGGCATTATCTTCTTTGTAGGAAGCTACTCTTGATGATCGATCATAGTGGATTGAGGTACTTGTTTGACCAACCCAATCTTAATTCCATGTTGGGTTTGGAGCTTGATATTTTTATCATTATTTTGTATCACAGCATTGGACCCCTGTACCTTAATGGGGCGACAACACCGCCCGTAATTAAACGCTGTGGGGGGGGCGCGGCTATGACTTTATGGAGCCCCCCCTGGCGGGGGGTTTCGGGGGCAGCACTCCCGAAGCTAAAAACAGATGTAAAATTTCCTTGTAAAAGTATAGTAATTTCTAATCAATCTAGGACGTTCATTAGGCAGATGATATGATGGCAGAAGCTATGTTTAGTTTAGGGTTTTTTGCCCTAGAAGGCAACCCCTTGCTTGTATGAGGGTATTGTATTACGGTTGTGTATTGTATGTGTATTCTCAGAGTGATAAACATATAGGGAGATTGTGAGAGAGAACAGAGGATATTACAACGGATATGTTGTAGGTTGTGTCTCTTCATTTTTCTGGATAATAGAAATGAAGGATTGGCTGTTCAGGGTGGACGTAGCCCAAACTGGGTGAACCAAATATATTTGTGTCTCTCTGGTTTTATGTGCTTGTGTTTTCCGCATATTTCATGTGTTTCATTTCTCTATAATATATAATTTTCTAGCAACTGGTATCAGAGCCGAAGGTTTATTTGGATGATAAACTCGAAGGAAAGAAGGGTTCCTGGTTTGAGTGGGAGTAATGGAGGAAGATGGTAAGTTTAGGGTCGATAAATTTAACGGCCAAAAATTCTTGTAGTGGAAGATGCAGATGAAAGATCATCTATATCAGAAATATCTGTACCTACCATTGAGCAAAAAAACAAAGAAGCCGACGACTATGACAGACGCAGAATGGGAGATTCTCGATAGAAAGGCACTTGAAACAGTACGATTGTGCCTCACGACATCGGTAGCCTTCAATATTTCGAAGGAAACAATAACAGAGGGTTTGATTAAGGCATTGGCGAAACTATATGAAAAACCCTCGGCCTCCAACAAGGTATTTCTTATGCAACATTTATTTAATATGAAGATGTCGGAAGGTGGATCTGTTGAAGACCATTTAAATGATTTTAATACAGTTACCAGTCAGTTAAGTTCTGTAGGGGTAGAATTTGATGATGAAGTTAGGGCTCTTTTATTTCTGTGCTCATTGCTAGAAATCTGAAATGTTTTAGTTATGGCCATTAGTAACTCTGTCTCTGGATATAGTACTTTAAATTTTGATGATGTTGTTGGTGCTATCCTTAGTGAGGAAATGCGATGGAAAAGCTCCGGTGAGACATCGGGTAATGCCTTGAGTGCAGAGTCTAGGGGAAGAAAAATGGAAAGAGGAAAGAGCTCAGGATATCGCAGTAAATCAAGGAAAAGACATATACAAGTCTAGATCAGGGATAGTGTGCTGTAAATGCAGAAAGAAAGGACACCTAAAGAAATACTGTAGATCTTGGAAGGGAAAAGAAGGAGATGCACAACAAGAAAACAATCATGAAGCAAATGTGATAGGTGATGTGTTACAAGATGATTTGATTCTTTCTTTTGAAAATGTTACTGATTCCTGGGTGGTAGATTCAGGGGCCTCATTCCATGCCACACCTGATAATAAATATTTTCATGACTATGTTCAAGGAGATCTTGGACAAGTTCGTTTGGGTGATGATAAACCCTGTAAAATTGTTGGAATGGGTAAAGTTCTTGTAAAAAAACAAAATAGAAACCAATGGCTATTAAAGGAGGTAAGGCATGTTCCAGATCTGAAGAAAATTTTGATTTCAACAGAGCAGTTACGCAGTGAAGGTTGTGCGACAACTTTCACAAATAAAACTTGGAAGGTCACCAAAGGAGCCCTAGTAATAGCAAAAGGAGAAAAGGTCGGTACATTGTATTTATGCAATGGTATTTATAACTCTGTTAATGCTTTAACTTCCAAAGAAGCAGATGCATCATAGGCCCGGACACATTAGTGATAAGGGGATGAAGATTCTTCACTCAAGAAATTTGTTGCCGGGTTTGAAGAATGTTGATTTGGATTTTTGTGAGAATTGTATTTATGGAAAATAGAAGAGAGTCAGATTTCTCAGAGTTGGGAAAGAAAAGAAGAGTGAAAAATTAGAGCTTGTGCATACAGATGTATGGGGACTTGCTAAGGTATCATCTCTCGGTGGCTCTCGTTATTATGTTACTTTTATTGATGATGCAACTAGAAAAACTTGGATTTATTGTATTCAGAATAAATATTATGTATTTGATACTTTCAAGAAATGGAAAGCTTTGGTTGAGATTGAGATAGGGAAGAAGTTGAAGTGTCTGATATCAGACAATGGAGGTGAATATTGCAGCAAAGAGTTTGATAGGTACTGTTCAAAGCATGGAATTCATAGAGAGAAGACAATTCCAAGAATATCGCAAGAAAATGGTGTGTTAGAAAGGATTAACAAAACAATCATGGAGCCTGCAAGGTGCATGAGATTTCATGCAGGATTTCCTTCACAATTTTGGGCAGATGTTGTAGATACTACTATTTATCTAATAAACAGAGGGCCTTCAAGTTCCTTGGATGGTGGTATTCCAGAGGAAGCATGGACAGGTAAAAAGGTAAACTACTCTTTTTTAAAGCCTTTTGGTTGTGAGGCCTTTGTCCATATTAATAAAGAAAACATAACAAAGCTTGAGGCAAAATCAAATAAATGTACCTTTATTGGATATGGTGCTAATGATTTTGGTTATCGCTTATATGATTATGAAAATCACAAAATCATTAGGAGCAGAGATGTAATATTCAATGAAAAGGTCTTGTATAAGAATCAGTTGCAGGAAAAGAAACATGAAAAAGAAAGCAAGGAATACACGGTTCTTGATGAGATAACTGAAAAAGTAAAGGTGCCTGAAAATAATAATAATCAACAACCACAACAGCAACAACCACCACAACAGCAACAAACACCTCAAACACTTGAAAGTGGTGTCAGAAGATCTACTAGGATAAGTAGACCCCCTGAACGATACTCTCCTTCATTATATTATTTATTGTTGACTGATTCTGGTGAACCTGAATGTTATGAAGAAGCAATGCAGGTTGAAACCAGGAAGAAGTGGGAGCTAGCCATGGAAGAAGAGATGGAATCATTAATACATAACCAGACTTGGGACTTAATCAGGTTGTCTGCAGGTAAAACAACATTGTAGAATAAATGGGTTTACAGGCCGAAGGAAGAAGATGGAGGAAAACAGAGGTACAAAGCTAGACTTGTGGTGAAGGGGTTTGCACAGAAGAAAGGTATTGATTTTGATGAAATATTTTCTCCTGTTGTTAAGATGGTTTCAATTAGAACTATTTTAAGTCTTGTAGCAGTGGAAGATTTGCATCTTGAATAGTTAGATGTAAAGACATCATTTCTCCATGGAGATTTGGAGGAAGAGATCTATATGCAGCAACCTGAAGGACATGAGGTCAAAGGGAAGGAAAAATTAGTGTGCAGGATAAAGAAGAGCTTGTATGGCTTAAAACAGGCTCCAAGGCAGTGGTATCTAAAATTTGACAAGTTTATGTTTGAACAAGGTTATAGTAGATGTCACTCTGATTATTGTGTTTATCTGAAAAAGAAAAATGATGGAAGCTATATTATATTGTTATTGTATGTAGATGGCATGCTTGTTGTAGGGTCTAACATGTAGGAAATAAATGTGCTCAAAATAAAATTGGCAAATTCATTTGCAATTAAGGATTTGAGAGCTGTAAAAGAAATCATTGGTATGAGAATAACTAGAGACAGGAAAAATCACAAATTAACACTGTCTCAGAATGAGTACATACAAATGGTGTTGAAAAGATTTAATATGCAGAATGCAAAACCAGTTAGTACACCTTTTTCTAGCCATTTCAAACTTAGTAAGGAGATGTGCCCCAAGACCCAAGAATAAATGGATTATATGTCTAAAGTTCCATATGAATCAGTGGTTGGAAGCTTATTGTATGCAATGGTCTGCACAAGGCCTGATATTGCACATGCAGTGGGAATTTTAATAAGGTACATGAAAAATATAGGAAAAGAACATTGGATGGTATTGAAATGGATTCTTAGATATTTGAGAGGTACCACAAATCAAACATTATGCTTTGGTGGTTCAAACATTACTCTATAGGGATATGTTGATGCAGATATGTCAGGTGACAGAGATAACAGAAGGAGCACTACAGGGTATGTATTTACTATAGGTGGAACAACAGTTAGTTGGGTTTCAAAAATCCAAAGTGTTGTTGCACTTTCAACAACATAAGTAGAGTATGTTGCTGCTATAGAGGCTAGTAAGGAAATGATTTGGCTACAAAGGTTTATAGATTAATTGGGTAAGAAGCATGATATGGGCATGTTATACAGTGATAGCCAAAGTTCCATTCATCTTGCAAAGAACTCAGCATTTCATTCCAGGACTAAACACATATAGCTCAAGTACCATTTCATATGGTCAATGTTGGAAGATGGAAAATTGAAGCTGGAAAAGATATACACTAGCCATAATCCTTCAGATATGTTAACAAAAGTTGTAACCAGGGAGAAACTAAGATTATGCTCAGTTTATATTGGCCTTCAAGTATGATGATGAAGATGAGAAACAGCCAGGTCCAAAGTGGAGTCATTGTCCAGCAAATGAAGTAGCGGTGGAGTTGCTACAATCAGTCTCCAAGTGGGAGATTGTTGGGTGTGGAGCCTGATTATCTTGTTTATTTTGTATCACAGCGTTGGACCACTGTACCTTAATGGGACGGCAACACCACCCATAATTAAAAGATGCCTGGGGGGTCCAGGGGGGGTGGCTACAGCTTTATGGAGCCCCCCCCCTAGCGGGGGGTTTCGGGGGCAGTGCCCCCAAAGCTAAAAACAGATGTAAAATTTCCTTGTAAAAGTATAGTAATTTCTAGTCAATCTGGACCGTTTATTAGGCGGATGATCTGATGGTAGAAGTTATTTTTAGTTTAGGGTTTTTTACACTAGAAGGCAACCCCTCGCTTGTATGAGGGTATTGTATTGCGACTATGTATTGTATGTGTATTCTCAGAGTGAGAAATAGATAGGGAGATTATGAGAGAGAACAGAGGATATTACAACGGATCTGTTGTAGGTTGTTTCCCTTCATTTTTATGGATAATTGAAAGGAAGGACTGGCTCTTCGGGGTGGACGTAGCCCAAACTGGGTGAACCACGTATATCTGTGTCTCTCTAGTTTTATGTGTTTTGTGTGCTTGTGTTTTCCGCATATTTCATGTGTTGCATTACTCTGTAATATATAATTTTCTAACATTCCAAGCAAGATATATGGTTTTATACCTTCAGTGAGTTTGGCTTCAAGATCAGGTACATTAAGGGAAAATAGAATAAGGTTGTGGATTTTCTTAGCAGGAGAGTGCAACTGAATCACATTGCAATAATGAGGTCTTATGGGATAGAATTGCAGGAGCGGATCTTGTAGGTTGAGTAACATGATGAAAATTATCAACAATTGAAGCGCATGTTATAACAATAGGGTGGAGGTGATAGAGATGAGGTGTATCACCTCACGATAGATGGCTTGGTCAAATTGAGGAACATGATTTATGTGCCAAATGACAGTGATATCAAGAAGATTATCTCGAGGGATTTTCATGTTAATCCATGTTAAGGTCACCTGAGATATTAGAATACTCTAACAACAGTTAAGAATTTATA
Source organism: Pinus albicaulis (assembly GCA_034641835.2). Classification (NCBI taxonomy): domain Eukaryota; kingdom Viridiplantae; phylum Streptophyta; class Pinopsida; order Pinales; family Pinaceae; genus Pinus; species Pinus albicaulis. The sequence continues at coordinate 1,109,899,439 of CM076583.1, read as the reverse complement.
TCATTGACCGAACTTGAAGAAAGAGGTGGTTGAGTTTATTGCTAGATATTTGGACCTTCAAAAAGTAAAAACAAAGTGTAAGCATCCAGGTGGGTTATTACAACCTATTCTAATTCCAGAGTGGAAATTCAGGTCATTTCCATTGAATTCATAACAGGTTTTCCGAGGACATGGATACAACATGATTCCATCATTGTTGTGGTTGACAAGCTAATTAAGGTAGCTCATTTCATTTCAGCGAAGTCTAAAAATTCAAATAGCGAGGTAGCTCATATTTTCATTAGGGAGATAGTGATATTTCATGGTATTCCAAAGAACATTATATTGGATAGAGACTCCAAGTTCACTTCCAAGTTTTGGAAGGAGTTTTTTGCAAGCTTGGGGATAGAGTTAGCTTTCAGTACAACTTATCATCCGCTGACAAATGGATAGACAAACAAGGTCAATGGGATTCTTGAGGACATGTTGAGGATTTACGTTATGCATCAATAGAGGAAGTGGGAGGACTATCTTCCAATGGTATAGTTTTCATACAACAATGGGTATCACAAGTCCTTGAAGATGAGTCAATTTGAGGTTATTTTTAGGCGAAGTTGTAATATTTCTATCAACTGGAGTGATCTAGTGAATAGGGTGTTGATTGGACCAGACATGTTGGTAGAGATGGAACACGAAATGCAAGTTATTAAGAGGAATTTGAAGGTATTACAACACATGCATAAGAGTTATGCAGATCAAAAAAGGGAATGTAAGAAGTTTCCAGTTGGGGAGCATCTTTACTTTCGCATCAATCCCAAGAGGAGCTCCTTGAGTATTAGATCATGTGCTAAGTTGGAACCTCGGTATTGCGGGCCTTTTGAGATCCTTGAGAGGATTGGACCAATGACCTACCGACTATGTCTCGGATGTTGATCATGTGATTAAATAGTTTGTATTATAGGTGGAACGAGAGGGATAATTCTAGCTAGAAACATAATGCATATTGTAGCAAAAACAAGTCATGCTCCGGAACAAAGTAATCGAGCAGGTTAAAGTGTAGTGGAAGAACTTTCGACTTGAGGAAGCTACATGGGAGATGGATGATCAGATGCAAGATTTATATCCTTCATTATTTGTTGGTTAAAGAAAATGAGTTTTTGGTATATGTATATGTATATGTATATGGATGTTGTTGTAAATATTGCAATGAGTCGTGTTATAAAGCTCTAAAAAGTGGTATTTTTGTTTTGTTTTCAATAAGATGCCATTGTAAGTACTGCATTGAGCTGTGTTATAAAGCTCCATGGAAAATATGTTTTGTTTTGTATTGGTTTTATTTTCATAGGTGTCTTAGAACATTAAAGACGGTCTTTCCTTGAGGAGGAGAGGTTTGTAACAACCCCTGGTTGATTTTCCATGTAAATAAAATAAGACCAAGATCATGTGACACGTATTCCAAGTTGAATGTTGGGAAAAAAACTATAAAGGGCATCACTTGTGATTAATTGATGGCTATGGAAATCTACAAACGCATTGGCAAAGACAAAGAGACAATAATTGGCATTTATTTATGAAAATAAAGGGAAGTAAGAGAGAAAGAAGGTGAAGATACACATATGTGCATGCTAAGGAAATTAGAGGAAAAATAAAGGAAAATGAAGAAAGTAGAGGCCTCAATGATAAAAAAAATTTCGAGGATTAGTTCAGAATATTTTGATAGTTTGGGAGTTGATATCTCTTTCATTATCTCATTCTCTCACATTATTTTACACTTAAATAAATCTTGGAGCATTCTTGGAGCACCTAGGGCATTCACTTGGATTGGAGAAAGAAGGCAAAGAAAAGTAAGAAATCGCAAGGGAACAATTGGATCAACAACTACAAATACATTTATTTACAGGTAACATGTTGCATGTGTGATTTCCTTGCTAATTTCTAGAGGCATGGTATATGCATGTGAGTCTCTATTGATGTGATGTCAGTGGCATGGAGATTTTCGTAGATTGTCAATTGGTTTTAGCCTTGGCTTTCCATTTCCTAGATAGCCATGGTGTTGTGGGTTTCTTTCACTTGTTTTTCTGATTGGTGCTCAGGTTCCTTATGGCTGTGGGTTGGAAAAAATGCTCTAGAAGCCTTAGAACAACCATGTGGGTTGGAGCAAATTCTTTAGAATCCCTAGAACAAATTGGGTTGAGTTACTAGTTCCTGGGGTCGTTGGTTTGGAAAAACACTCTGGAGCCCTTGGTGGGTTGAGCTACTAGTTCTTGGATTCGCAGTTGGAACAAACACTCTAGAGCCCTGGAAGGTTGTAGGTTGAGATACTAGTTCCTGGAGCCCTAGAAAACTTGGGTAGAGACTGATATGGTTTATGTTAGTGATTTATAGACCGTATAAGTGGAATCAATGTGGTTAAGGGTTGAGGTGGTGTGGCCTCTTGAAGCCCTGGTTTAGTTTTGTTTTGGTTTATTACATGAGATCCCACATTCATGCTTTGAATATGGTATGGGGGTGATTAAATGAAAGATAGATTTGGTTTAGCCCAATCTATGGTCGGGTGGTACGTTGAAGTCCCTAACTTGGTTGGCATTTCACATGTTAATATGATATATTTTCCTATTGTGATCTATGAGAATTTTTCTTGATTATGATGATGGTGTTATGGCTGATTTTTCATGGTTTATATGTTGGTTATATGATGTAATCTATATATGTCTCTTGACATGTTTTGATAATTTATTGAATGGTTGATGAAATCATGGACTAACAAGTGTTATTTCAACTAGCTAGAGAGGTCTTAGAGCCTTCTTGGTGATTCTCAGATGAAGACCATAAGTTTAAGATCAGATATGCATTCATGATCTGTAGCTTACATGTTTTCCAAATGTTTGACTAAATGTCTAGTGTGTTATAGGAATTCTAGGTCAATTTTATGATTCAATTTTGAGTGCTAGCTTTGTCATCATGTAAATTATGATTCAGGAAATTTTTAGGCAATTCAGGGCAGTGGGATGGAGGTTGGCCTGAAAAGGTGACACAAATACCATGATAACATGCTAAAAAATGAAGTCTTTAGGCCATAATCACATGGAATGAGGCTTATGAGTATGGTTTGAGGCCTATAACCACACCCTGGCCTTGTTATGCATGCAGTTAGCATGCTAGGACAGAGAAACATGGGTCCAACTCAGGTATTGATCACACAGGGTGGTTGTTCAACTCCTGAGTGATCTGTAGCCCCTGTAGGATGTTAGTATGTGTTTTTTTTGTAGGAGCCACTTCCTTAACTAGAACATTGGATTTCAAGTCATATCATAATGACCCTCATCTCATGTTTACCTCCATGAGCTTATGAATTTGGGTAAATGTGGGAGGGGCAGTTACACCATCATTTCCTTGCATTCTATTAGAGTCAATGGGATGGTTTTGTGGATCATGGTAGGCTTGGCGATGTATCATCAATGCGATTGAGCAAGGAGGGGGTTAGGGCCATAAGGCCAGAGGGAGGCTCATGAAGGGAAAGCATCAGAGATGGGGGGTGACAACGATGCAGAGGTGGAGTTTGAGGGTGAGGTGACTCACGACCACATACCTTCTCTAGGTAAAATGGATATCCCTACTTCTTTGGATTCCTTGGATTTATAGCATCGAAATGTCACCATGCTCCTAGAACAACTAGGTTAGAAACATCATGATGATCCTAGTGAGGTTATTGGTTTTATGAAAAATTTACAACACAACCAATGGAACATACATGATCGCTTGGCTTCACTTTGGTGAGGTCAAAGGAAAATTAATGAGTGGTTGTAGCATATTGAGGTATGCCTTTCTCACTTAGAATTTCATGTCCCTGGTGAGTCCAGTCCTTGATATTTATCGAGTTATGATCTAAATAATCGAGTCCTAACAATTCCCCTTACTCCTTGATGGATGCGGGTCACATTCTCATCCTAGTGGTGTTTTGAGCTTTTTGGTATTTTTGTTTCTGGATTCTTAGGAAAGGGATTTTTGTAATTATTTTTTGTATCGCTCATCTCAACAACAAATCTAGTAGGAGTGAGGCTGGAAGATCAATGAAACTCAATAAAACATGTTGTATTTTCTGGAAGAATTAAAAGAACCCTTTTGATAAAAAAAAGAAATATTCTTCATGGAGGTGTCATGTATAGGTTATTCACTCTTACTTTTGAAGGTTGGTCTAAGAGTTGGTGTGAGACATTTTCAGCCACTTCCATACATTGGAACAATTTATAAATGAATTTTTATTTTATTTTATGAGTTATTATTGCAAGAAATTATATATGGATTATCTAACCTTAGGTTAAAACCAAATGAATCATTCAAATATTTTTCTACAAGGATTTTACTTTTTTGTTATAGATTTCCTTTAAAATATATGCCTTCTATTAGTGAATGTTTTCAATATATTATTTCTCTTTTTGATAAAAAAAATATAAACTAATCGTTAACAAATGATAGTCATGTATTAACCCCAAGAGTTAGGTCAATTGGTTAGTCCCATGTCGTTAAAGCACCTTTTCTATTGATAGTTCATGGGTTCAATTATATCGACACTCTCAGAGTCAAGTTCCATGGTTGAGTCGATAAGAAGTGATCCCTTCAGGTGGATTTGCTTGGTACAAATATTTTGTAGATGTAATGGTCACCGATCTCTAGGGTCCATGAACCACATGGGGGGGGGGGACTACATCATGTATTAATAACTATTCACATGATTATTCAGATTTACAGGAAAATCCATAGGATTTGGAAGTTGTAGGTGAATAACATTGTTTGACAAATTTATTTACTCTAATAGATGTGGCTTAGAGGGCACGTGATATTTAAAGTAAAGAACATAAAAATTTTGATAATCCTTTAGATGAGGAAGAAACCTCTTGTGTAGATAATGTGGTTTTAGTATGATCAATGATCGATGAAGAAAGTTGTTACTTTCTAGAAAATATAACCACCACCTAAAAAAAGGAGATTTGATTTAAAATTTGTGTTCATAACACTGGATAATATTCTCTTAGTTTTATTGAAAATATTTAAGAACAGCTTTTTGGGAACTCCATCATTGATATTTCTGTTAATTTTCCCTTAAAAGTTAAGTTTTGAACCTTCTCATTTTGATAAGCCTCGTGATTTTCTCTCATCTTTGTTTGTTTACGATGAACATAGTTATGAAGAGAACATCATGGATGTTAATTATTTTAATCTAGGATGTTATCACCCAAAAATGTTCACCTAGCCTTTTCTTATTAGGTTGATCGAAATACACCATGTACGATGTGTTTCTCCATGGTAAAACTTACTTTCACCATAGGAAATAATTTAGTGAACTATTTTCCTAAACTATTTCTCATTAAAATCCAAAAACCCCATGAGAATAATTAAATAATTAAATACTTATTTAAGATTCTCTTGAAATAATTATTAAATCATTATTTAATGATTATTTCTAACCATGTTTGACTTAACCACTCAGGATTAATTAAATAGAAATAATTAACCACTCAGGATTATGGATTATTTATTATTCCATAATTTTCCTCATGAAATAATTATTAAATCATTATTTGATGATTATTTATAATTCATATTTGAATTAATCACCATAAAGTAACTAATAAATCATTTTTTATTTGTTAATTATTTTAACCATGTTCTAGATAAATATATTTGACCATTTTGAATATCTTTTCCTTTAAAAAAAAATATAATAAATATTCATAACAACTAGATTTTGATTTAATCAATAATATTATATTATTTTCTAATTCTCAATCTATCTCAATATTTTGCTATAAATATAGAGTTCTCTCCTCATTCTTCACCATAACCATTCTCATCATCACCATTATCATCTCATAACATTGGAGCTCTCACTTGAGTTCAAGCCTCCATTGTTTTCTTTTGCCCCTGCATAGACATATTGCGAGAGAGCGAAATAATGTTGAAGCACAAGGTCAAGAAGGACCCATCCCTGCATGGAGGGGGATCTATATACCCAAGTTTATAAATTCTCCTCATTAGGTGTTATATTCCCATTATTATTAATAAAACAAACTCATTCCTTTTCCACTAGGTCTTTATTCTTGCATATATTGTTGTTTTCTGTTTTATTTGCATATTAATTTTAGGTTCTTAACATTTGTTTTGCATATTTGAAACGTATTAATAACTATGTTTGGTTATTAAGACTGCTTGTCACTAAAAGTTTAAGTGATGGGATATTTATACACTTTCAGAAAAACTTGATGCTAAAAAGTGGCGACTCCATTGGTGTAGCAATTCAGAAGCCCTGGTGACTATTGTTTCAACAATTTTCTATATATATTCAGATTTTTATTATTTATTATTTATTTATTTTTTCTCTCAATTCTCATTTTTGTTTTTAGATTTCTACTATTTGCTGAAAATTTCTTGCTTCTACTCAATTTACGTGTCTTTTTTGCATGTCACAGGTACCAACCACATAGGAGACACACTCTCCAACACATTTTTTAGGCCTTTTTCTGCATCCGAGCACACTTAATAGGTCAGAACCTGCACCCTGTCCTTTTTCCATATTTTCCAGAATTTTCCGAGAGTTTTATGGTGTGTCGGTAAGCTTTTCTATACTTTTCTTAGTCACACCTAGGCCTAAATTGTATTATCAATTTTTCTCATTTTTGAGGAAGGAAAAATCCCCTTAGGGTTTAGAGTACATCTCTGCAATTTAGGAGACATTTTGTTGAGTTGAGGAGTCTAGTTTGTAGAACTTTCAACCATTTTTTTCAAGCATTTTTTCCATCATTTTATAGTCCTTTTAAGGTCATTTTTACAACACTTTATTCTCTTTTGGGACTTGTGTTGTGTTTCTTCTATAAGTCCCCTTGAGCATCCTTCTTTTTGCAACATTTGTTTTGCAATTTCCCAACACTTTCCTTTATGTTTTTTTTATTGTTGTTTTTTTGCATCATTTCAATAGATTTTTTCCTTAAGATCCTGGTCCATTTAGAAATTATATATTTTGGTCATTATCTGTCTTTGAGTTTTTTTTTCCATCATTTTTCTTTCTATTTGATGGCATTTTTGGGTGGGGAATTTTGTGCTTGAGCTTGTTGTTTATTTTACTGTTCATTTTCGATATTATTTACAATTTATGCACTTTATTTTTAGCAGTAATGGCATCAACAAAACATGCTTAATTAACTCATCTACTGATTCATTTATCACACACGCACACCTAAAGTGAACACGAGCTTGGTTACAACCGCCAAGCCAAGACTTGAGATACTCCACATTAATAATAACTTAACTCACATAGATTAAGCCCACTTGGGAAATAGGGCCAAACAATATTTGTAGTTAGGTTTAGGATTAGTGGGATACCATTCCAAAATAACCCATTGATCACTTACATTGAGACATAGAAAGTTGAAATTTTGGGGAGCTTAAATCCTTTATAACCCCATGATCCAAAGACAATGCGCACTAGAGACTAGTTGAGAGGGGGTTAGGCTTAGGTCTCAGTGTGCCCGACTCTCCACAATGATAGCCCAAATCTTTGGTGCATGGTTCCACATTATTGACTAACTACCAATAAGCCCAAGACTCAAATGCCCCCATGGTATGAAGGTGTCCTTAGTGTCCAATATTAGGAAAACATCCTATACGAAGTGACTATGGGAAAAGCAGTCGCTCCTCTACCCTAGCTTCCCCTAGAAAAATCTGCTTGCTAAGATCATACCTCGTCAAGTAAGAAGTCATTTGGAGGGCCATTCCAAATAGTAGAACTAGGACTTGTTTGAGGATTTAGACCACCTTTAGGCTAGAGGTCATTTTCATTTTGATAGGATGTGTTTTGGTTGGATTAGAGTAGCATATCTTTATAGTTAGTTTACAATTGGCACCACTGCATTAGGTGTTTTCTTTCTGTTTGTTACTCTCTTCCTTCATAATTACCCTTTAGCCTTTAGTGTCATCATTTTTTCCTGACACCATTGTGCTCCCTAGGTGTCTGTCATGGGACTTCATAGCCTTCACCCATAGATTATTTTTGGACATCCTCTCACGCTTGCTCTTCGAGTTAGGATCCATCCTCCTAGTCCTCCTTTGAGTTTGCATACATACTCTAGTTCTTTAGATTCTTCTAGTTCTTCCTCTGATTATGCATCCTCCAAAACCCACAACACTACGATTTTAGGAGCTAATTCAGGTTGTGGAAATCAAGGGGGTACCACTGGTCCTAACCAGGGTAACCCTCAAGGAGGTAATATCGGAACCTCTTTAGGTATGGCCACTAATCAACCTCTCCTTCCCTACATGGCTGGTTTGAGCCTCCTTGACTTAATTGAACTCAACAACAATCCCCTTCTCCATGAATGGAATTAGCCTCCCATGCCCACCAAACTTCCCTGAGACATTCCCAAGTTTGAAGGTAATCCTAGAGAAGACCCTACCAATCATGTTCGCTCTTTCCACATGTGGTGTTCATCAAATTCCATCAATGAGGAATCCATTCGTCTTATTATTTTCCAACACACTCTAACTGGAGCTGCAACCAAGTGGTATGTCAATCAACCACATGCCTCTCATTCTGTGTTTGCGACTCTTGAAAAAAAAATTATTTCATATTTCCAATTACCTCTTTGATATGACATTGGTACCAAAATATTGACCTATTTTCATCAAACTTTTTCCACTTGTCTTTTTTACCATGTATAAGAATGGCACATGAGAAGGAGCCTTTGTAAATATCCTAAGTTCGAAGACCAAATTTATATGGATTGGTTTTTGAGAAAAAAAATTTCCCCCATAGGTAAATATTTCGCCTCTCACTGACCTCAAACTGAGGAAGAAAATCTCTAGATAACATTGAAATATGACATGATCTACGCATCGTTGGGTTATGTTTATACTGTCCTTCTCGATCTTCCTCGACCTAGTGTTGCTCTTGCACTGGGGGAATCTCATGCCACCCACGATATCGTCAGATCAATAACACACCCTCATTCATTACCATATTCTCAACCAACGATGGGTTATGGTCAACCCCGGTGGGGACCAATTCAACTTACACCTATCCCCCTTTTGATCCTTTGCTTGTCAAATCTTACCATGGTACTAGCATGTCATATGCATTTTCCCATTCGCATCAACTAATGCTAGGGCTAGCTGTTTCCCAACCTAGTTGCTAAAATATTTCTGCGAACCCTTATTATCACTTTGCACCTCCTAGTGGTATAGCCCCAATGACACCAATGCTTGAGCCTTCCATTCCTCCACCATCTTTGCTGCAACAACCATTACCTCCTCAAAGTCAAGTGTACGCTCAATAGAGTGCTACCATTCGCCCTAACCCTAAGAGACAAAACAAGGGGAAGGGTAACCATAACCAAAAAAGTCAGGGTAATCAAGGCAACCAAGGTAGACAGCCCAATGCCAATAAGGGTGACTAGTCTAATCTCACAACCTAGCAACACGGCACACAACCCAAGAACAACAAGGCTCTTAGAACTAATAAACCTTATGCTTGTTGCAGGAATTATGATAATTGTACTCATGGATGTCCCCTTTCCCTCCGATGAATTAGGCATGGGAAGGTCAAACAAATGCCTCTAGAGGACCACAACCCATCTCTCAACCCCCTCACATCTGACAATGCTTACCAATCTATTCCTTGACCAAGGATATGTGGCCACCTAACCCATCCAAAATCCTCCATCTCCTCAAAATTCCTAACTCGGGAATGAAAATTATCAAATTCTCACGATGAATACTGGAGACATAAACCTCCAGACTCGGTCGCGCTAGTATGAAAATCCTCCTGATAAGTCAATGAATAATTCTCAACCCAATAGTTCCATTGATCCCTATTCGTCACAAAATGGTACCTTCCATATCCCTCATCCTAAGGTAGATGTTCACCTTAACATCAACAAAGGACCATTACGTTGAAATGTTTCTTTTTCTAAATCCACCAACATGTATAGTATAGTATATGACTTGGTGTAATATCCTACTACTATGTCAACACTGGAAGTTCTCAAGATGTGCCCCTCCAAATGGAAAGCTCTAATATTTTCTCTGGGATTTGCGGATCCTTTTAACTATTATTTAATTGTCTTTAATGTTGAAAAGATAGAATACCCCCTTCATCCTTCATCCATTACTTTTTAGATACCACTATTAATAAAAATCACCATTGTTCAACGATGTATTGTTGACGAAGGCACCTCCACTTGTGTGATGGCCACTAATGTCTAGAAGCAACTTAGTTCCCCTGATATGTCACCATACACTATCACTGTAAATTATTGGAATGGTTAACCCTCGTAGCCCCTCATTTTATATCAGAATTTCCTCATCATTATTACTGGAAATATGGTCTTAATTGATATCAAAGTTATCGATGCCCCTTTAGATTATAACATCTTGCTTGGTCGTAGTTACATGTATGTCATGTTAGCTGTCACATCTTCTATTTTTTGTAAGATGTTATTTCCCCATAATGGAAAGATCGTTATCTTCGATCAACTAGCTTACTATGACCCTTAGTCTCATACCTCTCCTCATACCACTATTTAATTAATGACAAGTAATAAGACAACCCCTACCTTTACTGATTCCTCCCCTGGAGTCCATAAATATTCCACGATGCTTGGGGCTTATTATGTCCCACCGCTTGTTTCATCTAAGCCTAGCTCCTCAAGTGTTTTAATGCTTAAAGCATCACGATCCACCAAAGAGCAGTCTAATACGTCTTCCCAACATCCAACTCCTCAACAATCAACTGCCCATGACTGTGATCGTTCTTAAGAAACAATTAGTTTAGGCCAGTTTCCCTTAGGTGTTTTTCTTTCTGGCCCTCCTCCCTCAGGAGGAGTTCCTCCAGGTCATTATCCCTTTGGTCATATAACTTTCTTATTCCTGGCACCACGAATATTTTATACTCCTATAATTTCCATGTTGAGTCTTACTAACATGACTTTGGGGATCCTAGTTTCGTACATCGATCCTCCTGAAAAAACTCCTTTTGACCAACTCAAACCTTACATGGATTTAGATTTGGTTCAAGCCATTCCTACCACCCCTTCCTTTGCTTCAGTTACACAACAACCTTAATATGAATGCACTCCTGTTGCGAAAGAATTTGGTGAGGGGGGTAAAGCCCAAAAAAAGGGGGGCAAAGACAAGGCAACCAAAGCAACTACCACTCCTCCCAAACTACCGAAGCCTTATCCTCCATATGATTTGTGTGATGTTCTTGGGAATGCCACCAATAATTTTCCTAAACTCCCCCATGTTAAGAGTGTGATATCATATACTCAACTTGATCATAACATTCTCGAGATCCATGTCATATTACTTGAGTCCGCTAAGAAGAACACATCGTTACACACAAACCATCCATGTTATTTGTGTGATATGTTCAAACATTATTCACATCATTGTCCCAATCTCAAATATTTTCATGATACACTTCATGTGCTTCGCGAGTAAGCTACCGCTCAAAGTGACTATCCTTCTCTACATGTGGGTTCTAGCCCCAATTCTTCATCAGGACAAGAGGTTGCCTAACCCACCATTATGATTGCCCCTCATGATGTCAAGATGAAGGATAATTCAACACCCATTCTATACCTTTCATCATTTACGGGATCAACTTCTTCAAACTCCTTACGAGATTATGAGAGTGTTTCTTTAGAACCATATTTTGAAGACACTTCGGTCTCAACGTCATGGATTTTGAATACACTCGTCGTTTTTCTACCCTTTTTGACAACACGCATGTGAACCATGTATCCCATGATGATGATTGGTTCCATCACCCATTACTTCGAACCCAAGAATTCAAACCACATCCATATGTGGCCATTACATTTCTACACAATGTTAAGGTAATGGGGCATCCAAATTCAAGTGTCCATGAGAAGTAATTCTCCCAAATCCTCCTATCACATTTGGTAGTGTCGACTCTAGTGCCACTATTATTCCCCACCTTGAAGAGCTTCTAGAGTCCCATATCACTCTAGATCACTTTGGGAATGATCCACTTAATCATCTCTCATTTTTACCTCAACAACCCAATCCCTTAGACATTATTGTTTTTCAACCCTAGTGTCATCTAAGTGAGAATCTATTCATTATATCTGAAGCCACTCTTTGGTATGGTGACACCATGTATGCGAACCCAAAAATTCTATCCCTTTGACTAATATATGTAGTACCAAATGAGATTTAAAATCCACCATTTCCTTTCTTCGACTATATCTATCTATTCTTCCTATAATAATACAACCATAAAAACAAATGGCGATGACACCACAATACCGTGCATAACCATATTATGTACAACCATCATAAGTGCTTAAAGGCCACTATTCTAAATACATCCGACATCTCCATAGCATGCTATGTCCATACATCCAAAACTTGGGGGCACCTATGCCCCTACATATACTCATCATCCTCTAGAGACTTTTGTGCTAGTCGAACTAGATTTTTGAATCCCTTATTTGAGCACTTGGAACACAATGGTGCTCCAAAAAATCATCCATCTAGGGGCATCATTCCCACCTTTTCATACATGATAATCTCCCTCTATCATATGTTGGGGCCATGGTGGCACCCTTTCCCACCTTATCATTTATTAAGACGAGTCTCAACATATATACCAAGGATATAGGTATGGTCAATTATCCTCTCATTCTATGGATAGTTTGTCCTAATGGCCTCTTTGGCGAGCCATATACACATCGCATATCGTAGATGCTTGATACCATATCTTCAAATATTCTACTCTATGTGATACTACACTTACCACTCGGTCCCCATGTTTGACTTGGTGGGCGGGGATGATCCTAGACCTTCTCTGGTAGTTAATTCATGTATCCCTTTCTTCCCTTGATTCTTCACTAGGAACCATCCTTTCAAGAAGCATTAAGGTCATTTTTAGACAATTAAGGCCACTTGCCTAAAAGTCGCAAATCCGAATTCCATCCATCAGTTTTTCTGCTATGAGCTCACCAATATTTATTACACCTCCTCCTCTCCAAATTCTTCAACAACTCTATGTGAAAATGATTGGAATTGGGGGCAAGAAGACCTTTTATAGGAAAACCCAGTTTTTTTTTTTGTTTCCATTACAATTAAACCATAGCTCGATTTAACTAACCACCAACATCATTGGAAATCTCTCAACGAGCTCTATAATGGATCTCCCCTCCTTTTCAGTAATTTGAAACTTCACCGGGAAGCCATTTTTTCCATGAGGTCTCACTTTTCTGCCTATTAAAATCAAATCTCTTCATATGAGTCGCTCATACTCTAGAACCACTTTTTCTTTTCACTTGTCAACTTAGGTGTCACGTTTTTTCGTGAGTAACCACTATTTACTCATGTTTTTATGGTACCCTCTGGGCCTTTCCCATGTGGCAACATCATAGAGTCACCCTTGTTCAGAGTATCAGAGATGAGTCGCCCTTGAAACCATGGAATATGTTTAGAGTCCCATTGAGTCCTATTATAATACATTGTACCTTGATGCATCACATTCATCCCATTTTTCTCACATTTGGCCTCCAGCAATTTTGATCTGTCTTTGAAAAGCCTCCGCCTTAATAATTGACCATCCCCTTCATAATTTATCAGTAATTGCCAGGTCAACCTTCCATATTATGCTTTGACAAGGGAATTTATCAGTCCACAATTTCCCTTATTCCTCCATCATCATCCCTGGTGTCAGTCTATATTAGTCACAATATTATAATCCTTGTTCCTTTGTTGAGGAGTCCTCATTACCTCAACTCTAGCGAGCCCTCTTCTGTAGAATACAACACATATTTTCCAGGAGAGTGGTCTAGAGGGAAGTGTACCTTGGTTCTATCCTTCATCATTGTTCAGTGCCACAGATCAAGCAAAGGGAATCATCATTTCCCTTTGGCTTGGTTGTTTCTTGTGTGCTCGACTCCAACTCATTATCGCATGATCAAGAATCATACACTTGATGGTCTAGTGATCTAGCATATTGCACCAACATTTCACGAGTGTGTGTGATATGTTCCATAACTCATGAGGGGGTGTCCCTTCAGGTATCCCCCCACATGCACAGATGTTAGTAGATCATGATCCATCCTCAGATGTAGTTCCGTATATTTTACTAGTTAGATTTCTATTGATCACAAATTTTGCCACATGCATTTCTCTTTTAGATGGCCTATTCATGTCTTCAGAGCCCTTTCCTGTTCAACAAGGATTCTCTGGTTGTGATTTTCCCCTCCTATCAGTCCTGACCTATATCTTCCAGTCACATTTTGTATATGGGACTCATTATTTCATAGTATTACTTTCTGGCACATTGATACCAACATATGATGTATCATGTATTTTGTTGCTCAAACCCACATTTCTAGGCACATCATTATCATTTTTACTCTGTTGTCTCGGCAGGTATGGGTATGACTCCCCCGCCTCATTGAGATCATGTAATTACCAATAAAAATAGACTTCTATTAGGCAAGTAGGTCTTGCTCCCTCCACTTCCAGCCCTTCCTTTCATTGCTTCAACACACACACGCACACACACACTCTCTCTCTCTCTCTGACTCCCCTTCGGTGTCTCGTGAAAGTGAAAACAAAAACGTATTCAGTCATACGATTTTTTCTTGACATTCTTACATTGAGAGGAAATTTGTTATCACCCAAAAATGTTCACCTAGTCATTCCTTACTGGGTTGATTGAAATACACCATGTAGGATGAGTTTTTCCATGGTGAAACCCACTTTCACCATAGGAAATAATTTAGTGAACCATTTTCCTAAATTATTTCTCATTAAAATCCAAAAACCCCATGTGAATAATTAAATAAATCATTATCTATTTAATATTCTCTCAAAATAATTATTAAATAATTATTTAATGATTATTTCTAACCATGTTTGACTTAATCACTCATGAATAATTAAATAAATAATTATTTATTTAATATTCCCTAATTTTCTCCATGAGGTAATTGTTAAATCATTATTTTATGATTATTTCTAATTTAAATATGACTTAATCACCATAAAGTAATTAATAAATAAATTTTTATTTGTTAATTACTTTAACCATTTTCTAAATAAAAATATTTTACCATTTCAAATATACTTTTTCTCTCAAAAAATATAATAAAATATTCATAACAACTAGATTTTGATTTAGACAATAATATTTTATTATTTTCTAATTCTCAATCTATCTCAATATTTTGCTATAAATAGAGGGGTTATTCCTCATTCTTCACCATGACCATTCCTATCGTCCCTATTATTGTCTCATAACATTTGAGCTCTCACTTGAGTTCAAGCCTCCATTATTTTCTTTTGCCCACTGCATACACATATTGAGAGAGAGTGGAATATTGCTGAAGTGCAAGGTCAAGAAGGACCCATCCCACAAAGGGGGATTTATAGACCCAAGTTTATAAATTCTCCTCACCATGTGTTATATTCCCATTACTAATAATAAAATAAATTCATTCCTTTTCCATTGGATCATTATTGTTGAATATATTGTTGTTTGCTATTTTATTTGCATATTATTTGCAAGTTCCTAACATTTGTTTTGCAGATTTGAAGAGCACTGACAACCAAATTTTGTTGTTAGGGTCATTAGTCACCAGTGAATTAAGTGAAGGGATTTATGTACACTTGCAGAAAAACTTCATACTAACATAGGAGAATAAATAAATAAACAATATTCAAAATTGAAATCATACATAGATATTCTATTAGAAGAAAAATTGTCTTCAAAAAGGTTGTTTTTTCAAAAGATGCTTTCCATTTTCTTTCATTTTCACTTATTATTCTTTTCACCCTCATACATTCAATGGTTCTATTACATAAGTAACCATTCTAGAACCTTTAGACTTTCATTCTACATGGCCAAAGTATAATAAGGTACAAGACGATAAGAATTTGCATATAGAAAATGAAAAGAACAAAAGTTATTTCCACAAATCTAATTTTGATTTTACGAATTATCAGTATTCTACGTGGTTAGAAGGAATTAATATAGCAAACATGTTTCAAAAGGAGTCTTCTATTGACTCAAATGCATGTTTGATTACTAAAGAGTCTTGTTGTACTAGTAATGAAGTAGTTAATATTGAAAGTTTTGATGAAACAAATGATGTTGATTTTTTCCACCCTATTACTAACAAAATGTATTATACAATGAGGGATGATCACCCATACGCATTATTTTCTCCTATTAATTTATTTCAAGTTGTTGGTTATTTAGAATATGATTCCAGGAAGATTTGATAAAAAAAATGAGGCACTTCAGTTTCAACCAATGGTTATGTCAAATTCTCATTATCTTGCTCCGATATTTGAAATAAATCATGCCAACAATGTCAAGATTCTTCCACAAGGTATTCTTCATAACATTTTTTTTGCATGATTCTCATCAGCTATATCACTCATCTATAGATTCCTTCCACTACTTATACATTAGTCATTGTATATATCATGATAAAATAGAAGCATGTATAGAGGAATATTTTCATGCAAGATATCCTATAAATAATAATGTTTTATCTTGCACATGATGGATATAGACGTAGTAATTTTTTTTCTACATTTAGTTTATTATTACTCCAAATTTTATTCATCATTTATGATGAACATGTGATTGCAAGTTTGAATTTACATGAATGGCTAGATTGCCATTATGATTTCACTTATTTTACTATCATTCAATGTAGTTTAAGTTTAGGAGTAGATGAATTAGTTTTTCAATTTGTTTCTTGTACAATTTTATTATTTTACTTTTGTTCTTATTAAAAAATAAAATAGTTATGAAATACGAGTCAATTTCAAACAAAACATGAACCTTCATCAAAATATATTCAACAAAGCTTCTCTTTATGGTTCCTTGTTCTTGGTTACTAATTGTATTTCTCACAACAACATTGGTTAAACATTTTATTTTCTAGTGAAAACTTAGCCTTCGAATATTCAGTTGACATTATTTAAGGATTTGATTTTAAAATGTTTAGTAAAATTTATCTTTTACAAAAATAGGAAGCAAGAATATTTTAAAAGAGTAAAATGAAATCCAATTTTGTTTACATTTCACTATTAGATTTTTAAAAATATATTTTAGTGTGTAACTAATTAAATATGTGATTCTTATACTTCTTAAATTGATGTCATAACTTTACAATTAATTTTCGATTTTGTCCAGTTAATTTTACGTTTTTTTTTGTTCATTTTTAATAAAATAGGCCTAATTAATTAAATATATCATGTTTTGGTTAACAAATTTTTATCTACCACAATTTTAATTAAAATTGATAAAAGGATGAACTTATTCAAAAGAATTGAATGTCCAAATCTTAATAGAGATAAGGGTTTTCCCTTAGAATCTAGTTCCTTCTTTCTTTTTTGACTTATGACATGTTAAGATTTTGGTTTGTGTATGTTTCCTTGATTTCATTATGATCATTGGGATGTTGGATTTTTTTAGGTCTATTCAATAGTTTATTTTAGATGGTTTTCCAATCTTCCCAGATTGTTTATGATTTTTCAATTACAAATTTAGCGTGCACACACAGTTTTTTTAAGTTTTTAATTTTCTTTTGTAGTTTGTAAGGAATTGTTACCCTTGAAAAAGGAGAATGATAAAATTTGGGTTATGATCAAACCTCTGTATATGAACTAAAGGATTGTGTGTAATTATCTTTACAAAGTTCTAGTATTTTTAGATAAAATATCTATATTTGTGGCAGAACTCCTATGTTACCATATATTCATATCTAGAATATGAGCACACCAATTTCAGGTGTCTTATATAATTTTTCTTTGAGCTCTGTCTAGTTCACATTAAAAGATGATTTCTATAATAATTTAATGAGAGAATACCTTAAGATAATTTTTAAAAGTGAGTAGTCTTCCAAGCAAATAAAGACACTCTCATATCAACCCACTTCCCTAACATCCAATTTCACATGCAATATACATACAAATTAATAAGGGGGCATCAAAACAAAAGGGATGTTGAAATCACTATGTATAGTATGGGAAGTACAAGAAAACTTTCCAAGGCTATGGACCATGGGCCATGCTTGTATGGTACTAAGGCACCTTCATCGGGGCTATGGACACTTGTAGGAAACAAAACGATGTTAGGTAGATATAGATGAAGAATACACATAGCTCAAAGTGAAATCCCAGGTCACACTTTCAATTAATCATTTGCAGATTGATGCTTAGGAGGATTAATTTCATAAATTGGCTCAAAGTTGGATGTCAATTACGCGATGTTTGTTCCTTTGTGAGAATATCATTTAAATCAAGGAACATACTCTGGCACCCACAATTAAGAAACACATTCTTACAATAATTGAATTTATCTTTAACATTAACAATGAAGAAGTCTTTAGAAAAAAATAGATAGAGAAAACTTCTCTACCCAATGTGTTTCAATTTATTGAGCCCTCAACAACTCCCCTTAGTTTTTACTGAAAATAAAGAGGGCTCCATTAAATTTTGAAATTACTATTTTTTTCATGTCAATTGATCTTACACTTCTTAATTTGAAGGGGTGGTTTTATGAAATTTTCTTTTTCAATATTTTCGTTTTGAAGTGCTTTATGATAGCTTTTAGTTCATTGAGTGAGGACTTGAATTCTTGGAATGAAACCTTGAAAATATGATTAGTACATTATGTCTTATAATTTACATTTTTCGGTGAATTAAAATAATTCAATTAAGACTTACACCTATGCAACTTAGTCTATGTCTTAAAATAAAGATTAGAGCCACGTTAATGATATTTAATTTGAGCAAAACATCATTTTTTAAAAAGCTGTTACATTTGTTAAAATTGATTTTTGCACTATTTTTCTTTTGATGGATTTGATTGTTTTTTATTTTGAAACACTTTGCTTTTGGTTTTCAATATTCAAGAACTCATTTCAATTGAAAAAAGCTTAATAAAGTGTGAATTATAACTACCCCATGGCTAAAAGTTGTTTGAATTCCTAGCATACTCTCTTGAATAAATTTTAATTGTGAGATATTTTTGTTTATTTCCATCAATGACAAAGGGGGAGATTGTTAGCCTTGTTGTCATTGATGACAAAGAATAAACAAAGGAACAAGAAGATAGGTCTTTTATGTATGCACAATTGATGAGGTGTTGTGATGCTTGTGAGCAACAATGTAGAACATAGAATGTTGCAGAGATTATTATGTAACATAGATTAGTTGAAAAGGTGCAAGGAAAGGCACTGTGATGCATCAAGTTATGCTTTTGTTGATTCTATGTTGCGAAGGAGCTATGATGCTATGTTGTGAAGGAGTTGTGATGCTTGTTATTGAACTGCTTGCATGTGCTTATGCTGTTATGTTAATATATTGTTGATCACTATTATGCTTGATGACAAGGTATTCTACAAGCTATGTTAATTAGAGATGAAGGAGTTGAGCTTGTGATCTTGAGGTATGCTTATGTTGATTTTGGTGATTGATGCTTGTTATGCTTATGATGCTTGACAAAACTGTATGAGGAAGTGCAACTGATGGTATGACTGTCATGGATCTCTATGTTTATTGCATATGTTGTGTAATTGGTTACATATGATAGAATGTTGCAGATATTGTTATGTTGCAAAGGCAAAGTGATGCAAGGCAATGATGGCATGCAAGAAGAATATTTTGATGCAAGGCAAAGGCATGAATGATGTTTCTATGCTTATCATGTTATAGTTGTTGATGTATTGTTGAGGTATGTTGAAAATATTGTTGTTGTATGTTGTAGAGGTTCGCGTTGAAGAAGTGGTTGTAGTGTCTTGTGACAACTGAAGGTTTCTTGTTTGCAAAATGTAACTCCTATTCACTTAGTTTAGTTCCTGTTCAAACATCCTATTTTTGAATACCCATTTGTACCTATGAAATTCTTTCCTGCTAATCTTGGTGTCAGTTCCCAAGGATTGTTCTTTTCAATCTAATCTAGCTCCATGTTCATAACATCTATCCAATGTTTTTCTTTGCTTGCTTCATCAAAATTTCTTGGTTCAATATTTGACAACATGGCTATTTGAGCTTGATTTGTTTTCTCTGCAAATTTCCTCCTAGTTTGAACTCCTCCAATGATTTGACTCTTAGGGTGATTATTTTGTACATGCCTTGAGGGATATTTTGAATGAGTCTCTGTCTTTTTTTATTCTTCATCTAGCTCTTCATTTTCTTCACTGTCATGGTGATGATGTGGAAGATTGATAAAACATGTGCTTTTGTTCTTGTTAGGTAGCTCTTCATCAAACTTTACATCTATATTATCCACAATATTATTCAACCTTTTATTATAGCACATGTATCTTTTAATTTTTGTCGAATGTCCCAAAAATATTCCTTCATATAATCTCTAATCAAACTTCCCTAAATTTTCATCGTTGCTTTTTATATAACACTTACTTCCATATACTTTAAAATGTTTGATAGATACTAGTTTACCCTGCCACAATTCATATGGCGTCAAATCACAATTTGGTCTGAAATGTGTCTTATTCAAAACATGAACTGCAGTGTGTACTGCTTCTTCCCAATAAGTTTGTGGAATGTTTCTCTCTTGCATCATGGCTCTCTTGTATGGATCTGTTCTGTCTCTCTTCAACTCCATTGTTGTGGAGTGCTTGCAATAGTATACTTACCTTTTATACCAAATTCATCACAAAAATATGCAAATTCATCTTCATCTGAAGTGAATATCACCTCCTCGGTCTGAACTTGTAAACTTTATCTTGCACCCGGTTTTTCCAGTGATGCGTTACACCTGTGGTCGGACAAAATTGGGAATTTTGACATAATATAACGTACATGGATGCGTTATGGTAAGAGGGTTGTCAGAGTTACAAATGCCAAGACACCTAAGATACTAGAGGTGCATTATGATGATGCCAGAAGTATACCGAGCCTCGTCAGAATGAAGAGCGGATGCAAGGGAATCAAACTAGAATACCATCACATGCCAGACCATCACTAGAATGTGGACCTTCTGCCAAATTATCTATGATATGCGTTACATGTATGGGTTGAAGAATATCAGAGGTAGTCACCGTTACTAAAGCCAAAATCATCATGTTCCCATAAAAATATATATTTTCAAACGTTTCTCGAATTCATGTAACACGTTTTCATTTTTCCGTTGTCATGTCTCCAAAGTTCCGAGGATGTATTAATCATAGTTTTGGTGCTAAGCCCTGGCTGTGTTAAATTAGACAAAGTTACAAATTCTATGAAAGATGGATAACCACTTAACAAGCGCGTCGTATCATAAACAAATTAGTGCTTCGTTGCCACACATTTTTATTAAGGAAACCGAAGGGATGGTAAGCATTGTCGCATGGCTAATACACCTAATATTCAGGAGCTGGAGAGTTGACTATAACGGTTGGCGTGCATCAGTCCACATTTATCGATGTTATACATGCTATGATAATTCTGGTCGAACATATGAGGTATTCATAGATACAGGTTGGCACTGCAGCCTAAGTGAATGCTTATTCTAAATGAAAGTATACAATCATATAGACCGTGTGAAGTTCTTTCATTATTTAAACCCCTCAAGGATTCAAAATATAATTTGTCACGGAGCAGGCTTGTATGACATTTTACCCAAGGAGTATTTCTATCGAGAATTAGTCAAGAATATGGGTCCTATACTTCTTCTAGGTGGTTTTCGACAACCTACATTACTTTTTGAGATACAAATAGTGTAACATAAAGTGTCTTCTAGTTGAGTCAAAAGTTTGATAAATATAGTTTTGATCTTCGACATTATATGCTAATAAAAGTAACATATTACCTTATTAAAAATTTTAACTGGAAAATATTACCTTACTAAAACAACTCTCAAGTGACAACAATGTGTAAAGAAATAGTATAAGTAAATGCATTGTCTTTACACATAGGGTATCCACCACTATACACAGGAGACACAAGGATTGAGACAAAATGAGGTC
The DNA here is from genome assembly GCA_034641835.2 of Pinus albicaulis. Taxonomy (NCBI): domain Eukaryota; kingdom Viridiplantae; phylum Streptophyta; class Pinopsida; order Pinales; family Pinaceae; genus Pinus; species Pinus albicaulis. The sequence continues at coordinate 1,109,877,459 of CM076583.1, read as the reverse complement.
AATGATATATCAAAAAGGAAATAATGACTTTTGATGTTCAAAGGATGCCATATGCTCAAATGGTTAAAGAAATGGCTTTGTTAGCAAGTGTTGGTGCTCGTGTGATGAGTTTAGAAGTGATTCTCATAGAAGTAAAGATAAATCTAATTAGTTTATGCCACCAGGAACAATAAATTGTAATTTGATGAGACAAGAAAAGCTGGGAATAGCAAATAGAAAAAAGGTTTTCAAATGTTTTTGTTGAAATTTCAAACCTCTTTGTTATTTATATCAAAGGGGGAGGTAAGCAGAGGTTGTTGAAGTTCGTTCTCAGGAAAAAAGGGGGAGGATGACAATGTTGCCATCAATTCCAAAGGGGATATTGTTGGCATTGTTTTCATTGATGACAAAGAGGCAACAAATGAGTAGCAAGATAATTCTTTGATGTATGCACAATTGATGAAGTGTTGTGATGCTTGTGATAAATAAGGTAGAACAAAGAGTGTTGCAGAGATTATTATGTAACAACTATTAGTTGAAGAGGTGCAAGGCAAGGCAATGTGATGCATTAATTTATGCATGTGTTTATGCTATGTTGTTAAGGAGTTGTGATGCTTGTTATTTCATTCCTTGCATATGCTTATGCTGCTATGTTACTATATTGTTGATCACTATTATGCTTGATGGCAAGGTATGTTGTAGGTTATGTTAATAAGATATCAAAGAGTTGAGCTTGTGATCTTGAGGTATGCCTATGATGCTTGGTGCTTGTTATGCATATGATGCTTGACATAAGTGTGTGAGGAGGTGCAACTGATGGCATGACTATCTTGGAGCTCTATGTTTCCTGCATATGTTGTGTAATTGGTTACATATCCTTGTTGGCTACACATGAAAAAATGTTGCAGAGATTGTTGTGTTTCAAAGGCAATGTGATGCAAGGCAACGATGGCATGCAAGGAGACTGTTGTGATGCAAGGAAAAGGAAAAGGAAAAGACATAAAGAATGTTGTTATGATTGTGAAGTTGTGATGTTATAGTTGTTGATGTATTGCTGAGGTATGTGGCAGAGGTTTGAGTTGAAGAAGTGGTTGTATTGTTCCTGTGACAACTAAAGGTTTCTTATTTGCACAATGTAATTCATATTCACTTAGTTCAATTCCTGTTCAAATGTTCATTGATAGTAAGTTCAACTACAAAGGCATGGCCTTGGAGATGCTTGGTGATTTTTTTGAGGTGTTGTGATCAGAACAAAGGTGTTTTGATGCAAGAGAATGCAAGTTAATGCAATAGAATACAAGTTAATAGACATGAAGAATATAAACCCATGTTATTTAAATACGGTGAAATTTATTTCATGTATTTATATTATTCAAAGAGTTGAAACACTTTTGGAATTGAACAAACACCTTTGGAATGCAAAAATATAAGATCTATCATTTCAAAATCATGTGTGGAATACTAATAGACATCAAAATAGATTAGAAAATGTGTGGGGTTGGAAGGCTAATTGATGTTAGAGATTCTAAGAATGTAAGGGCTCATTGAGTTGTTAGTTACCTAACACATATAGATCATATGTGAAGCAGATTTGAGGATAAGAAGAAGCATGAACATAGATGAAAATGTGCATAATTATAGACTAGATAAACCAACACATTGCTTTCTTTATGTATCAGGGAATTGTGGTCTCCTTTCAAATTGTAGCTTGATAAATAACAAGTTGGAGCTTGTTGAGGTAGAATCCTCATATGGATTGTAGCCTGCAAAAAAGTTATGGGAGTTGGAGCTTCCATGCAAGTTGTAGCTTGCAGAAAAACTTGAGGTAGCAACCTCCTATAGGTTTGTGCCTACAAAAAATCTGATGTAAGAAGGGAGTAGAGCTTGCCTTTGCATCACCACAATAACACAATCATGGTTTTCTCCTTTATGGGTTTCCACTTATGTCTGGTGTCCATGTGTTGCTTTTATACGTTGATTTGATGTTATGGGTTACATATTACATGTTAGTTATATATTAAATCTATTGTTCATAAGGTGTAGCTCATTTAATAATTCAGTTAACCATTGAAAAGTAATCAAAATTTAATGTCCATGAATGTACTAAATTGATTCACCCCCTCTCACTTTAATTAAGTTTTAACATTATTTTTAATTTTGTAAATAAACTATTTAAATGAAGAAAATACTTTGTGTTTCAATTGTGAAGCTTGTTATTTTCCATAGTTTTATTTGCCAATTTTATTATTTTGATACATTGCTAATAACTTATTCTCATATATATATATATGTATATGTATGGATGTTGACAATCTTAAAAAATAGAAATAAAATATTTTGCAATTTTTAAAATATATTTAAGTTGTTATAATAGATAGTTTTCTAATATCTTTTAGAAAATAAAACTAAAATAAAAAATAAAATGAATTAAAGAAATACTAATATATTCGTTCATTGTTTTCTTCTTTTACTTTTATTTTATATTAATTATAAGCTTTTTAACTATCGTATTTTGTTACTTATTTCACGTCTATGATTAATGTATTTCAATTATCAAGGACTTATTGCGAAGGATTTTTATCAATTAGAAGATCTTCAATTAAGATTTAAATTTTGAATTGGAAAAGAAAGAAGTGACAGATTATAATTATTTAAATTTTTTTTTGGTTAATATGTGATTCTTTTAAATTAATTTAATGAATATTCAATTTATTTTTGGGTGAAAAGAAATGATTTGAGAAATTTTTTTTATTATTATTATAAAAAGTGTCAGCACTTTAGAGTTAAAGGGGTTGGAAATTCTGGAATTCATACTTGGACATGATTGCTAAGACAAGGAAAATAATTGAACCAAATGAGACTGAACTAGGAGAAGGAGAGCCTTGTGCTACCGTAGGATTTTCTTTTGAAACAATAGTTGAAGATTGCAATCCGAAATTGAGACTTGTACACTATAGTCAATGATAGAGAAAGGATTGATGACCTAAAAAGTAAGGACAGACAAAAGAACTTATAATTTCATACTATTATCATGTCTATTTCAAATGTTAGTGTTTCCTTTTGTTGAAGAATCTATTATTGAATTTTGTATACTATTATTTGAATTAATAAAAGGTTCAAACACCTATGATTAGTGTAAATACATTCTTGGTAATTATGAGTGGACTATTCTTTCATTTTATTGTAGACGTGTTATAACATTGATTTTTAAGATTAGGAACTATTTTAAATCTTTGAATTGAATTATCTTTTTTTTTGTCATTATATTTAGATGTTGAAATGTTAGTGTAATGTTCTATAACTTATGTTATATATTGTACCTAACAAATTATTGAACCAATGAACTATAACTTGCCTAAAGAAATTTATCTTCCTCTTAACATATTACAATTAAAGTGTTTCTTTTCCCAATTGGGATACTATGAACAACTTCTTTATCCCCATTGGGATAGTTAGAATTAGAATAGGAGGTAGATTTAGATAGATTATTTATTTTTATTTCTATTATCATATTAGACTAAATTTAGGTTTAGGAAAGCATATTTAAAAGTCTCCTTTGGAGGAGAAATTCTTTCAGTGGCCACTGGGGCTACAAACTAGTGGGTGTCATCACACCAAACAAGTATAGTCCTAATTGGGGCCTTGATTAGTGATGATCTAATGTTATAGGAGGAATTTTTATGCTTATCAATAGGTTGCCTTAGGGTGATTGTAAATGGTGTTGCAGGTTGGTTGGTGTGGTAAATTGAGCATTAAACTCTAAGCATTCAATGCAAGGCACCATGGTTTGATCCAACATTGTTGTCCTCATTTGATTCCATTATTGGAGATTTTTTATTTGTGCTTTGTTAGGCTCTTTGTTTTTCCTCTTGTAAATTTGGAGGTGTTGAATTTTTGTTTGGTTGGATTCTGGTGCTTTATGAGTAATGCAGGGTTTGACTCTATGCTTGGTCAATTCCCTTGTTCTTGTCATTGCAAGTATTAGGCTCGTAGTTTCTATTGGAATGGTCATAGGTGGTATTATGTATTATTGATTATGTTCAATGTTTGGTCAACCTTACTATTTTGGTTTTTATAAATTCTAGGCTTGTGGCTATTACTGGGGCAATCTTTAGTGGCATTGTGGATTTTTGAATGCATGTGGGTGAAAATTCAAATTCAAGGAAATGCACGTTCGTAGTTACTGATTTTACACTTCAACTATTAGTCATGCAATTTATCCTTTGGTGAGATTTCCCTTTGCTTCATATTTCTTTTGATTCAAGTTGGATTTAGGATATTTACTAAACTTATATCAAGATATTACTTGCTCCTAATTTAATTTTACCTAGATCCATTAAAAAAATAATTGTTTTAGAGTGTAGTACCTATGCCTTTTGTGGGATAATCAAACATGTGTTGCATAATCTCCTTTAAGCTTTTGGATTGAAAAAAGTATACGGATCATATGTTTTGTGTTGTTTAGATAACCTTAGGATTCAAAGTCAATGTTGGCAATTGTTTTTTAAAGTAGCATGGCTATCCCTACAAAATATTTCATGTATACTCATATCTATTATATTTAGTGCACGTTTGGTTTGTTTAGACCAAGAAAGTGTGGTGCAAGTATGGTTTTAGAAAGTGGGCTGAATTTTGCCCCTTGTTATTCAATTTAGGGCTGAATTATAATTTATTAAGGAATATTGAGTTCTCAAGCTCACAATCCAATGATAGGTGAGATTTCATTTTTCTTGGTATTTGAATTAATTTGAGCTAGATTTAAATCATGTGATGGCATAATATTAGGAGAATATTTGGGTTTAGCTTAATTTAGTTCAAACTTGTTAAATTTCTAGATTTGAAATATGATCTATTCATTTATGGGATGATCAAATTTGTGTTGTATGTTCTCTTATTGGATTGAAATGGTGTATAGGTGATTTGGTTTGTGCTATTCATATGATATTTGAATTCAAAGCTGACATGGACAAATTTTTTTCAAGGTAGTATAACCATCCACCAATTCTATATGTTCCAATTATTACATTTTTGGATTGAAATTTTATGTGGGTCATTTGACTTGGGTTGTTTAGACCATGTTTGGCTTCAAATATCATATGGGTGGTAGTTGTCCATAATGTTGGGTTGTCTTTGTATTTTAATGTCTTTTAGAAGAAAACATGACATGAGTATGGTTTTGGAAATAGGGTGGGATTTAACAACTAATTGTTTAAGTTGAAGTTGATTTTACATTGCTATTCAATTTATAATTCAATTATAATTTTGAAGTGTAATTTAGTTATAGGTCTTGTAATGTACCTAAGATGTTGATGCTTTCTCTTGGCTTAGTTGGTACAATTCCAATTTATTTAAGGGAAATTTAGTTACCTCTAGAGTACAAGATCGTGATGAATGTTTTCCATCACAACTTACGATAGCCATAATTCCTTGACATTATCTTTCAAAAATAAAATATTTAGTTTATTAAATCTATCCAAATATTCCATTATTAGTTATAAGTAGACCTAGGTCAATATCCAATCTAGTGAATCTATGTAACAATTCCATTTACAATGATAAAAAAACCTATGTTAAATTATGATTTAATATTAAAAGGAAATTGTGTTTAAATTTTATGTGCACAATATTGAAGATAACTCGAGAATTCATTTCCTTTTACCTTAAACTTATTTTAACACTATAAATTTCATAAAATATGATGGAGATTCATAACATGAAAATATCATTTAAGTATTTACCCTATTGGTCCTTTCCCACAGGGATTAGAGTAATTCCTTCTAATAATTAATATTTATTTTTCTTTCTCTTGGTTGTTGTGTTCATATTGGACATTCGTCCACATTGCTTCCTATAACAAGCCCTTATTTACTTCCACATATCAGTGTGCATGAACACCATTTATTTTTTTAGACCTTTATCTCATCTTTGGTGCATATAATTCTCGGGTTGCTTTTCCTATGAGGGAAAAAAAATAGCTCTATTTTTGTGATATTCATAACAATATTCAATGTTCTTTACATGGAGACTTATATAGATGGAAAAATTATGTTGGTGATGACATTAGCAATAAATGAATCAATGATAATATTTTGAGGGTTGGTGTTTTATGATGTGTGATTTATCACTAATTTCTATGCTTAGTTTTAGGTTATGTGGCCACTAGTTTATAAAGTTTAAGACATTTGTTGTTGTGGTGACCTATGCACCTCCTCTTCCGTTGGAAAATAAACACTATAAGATGATCCAACACTTTTTCGCTCTATTGTATCCACTATATCAATGATATAATAAGTCAGTTATTCGAATTCAAAAGTGATTTTGCATTCCCCTATTTTAGTAGTTTGGAAAGAAACTATGTCCTAGTGAGGTTGACCTCTTTAAAATGAGATAATTTTTACAAATCTTCTCAAAATTCTTCCCATTCCTCTACATCACGTGAAGGTGGATACTTACTAGTTTCTAATTGATATCATTTAGGATGAAATGCATTGGTTTCCATATATAGTAGATTTTTTTTTAGTTTATGTCATCTCTCATGGGAAATAACTTTGGTTTTGTAATAAATTCTTGAGTCAAGTCTTAAGGCCCTTTAATTGTCTTCTTATTTTTCTAACATTTTCATTTTTATTATTTATGATTTTTCACTCTTTATTCACTTGGGATTATATTTTATAACTGCTTAGGAGATACTTTAAGAATATGCATTCATGTTAAAGGTTGTACTTCATAGTCCCATTGGCATGTTTTAGACATTGATGGATGCTAACGTAGTTTATTTTTTGTTTTATTTCCATGATATTTCCCTTCATTTTCTAGATCTTTCTTAAATTAGGGGGATTAATATATGGGTATTTATTTACCATCATCATTGGTTGTATTAAGGATATAATATATTCTACTTATTCCGACCAATTTTCAAATAAATATTCTTGATATGTTTCCATGCTCTATTTTGGATCCATCACAGTGCTTGATTTCAATTCTCACAATCAATTACAAAAATAAAAAACATGTGGCCTTTACTATTATTGTCATCCTTTTATCTATAACCACTTCAAAGCAAAACAATAATTAGAAGATGTTTTCGAGGAACCATTTTTCTCTTTTCTATTTTTAGTGAATGCATTGAGATATATTAAAAAATGCATTTCATACAATAATTAAAAAATATTACCACCATCGAAACTTGTAAAATGTGTGCATTGAGACAAATGCCATATGATGCATATCTTATACATATATTATGCTTATTAATTTCTAACATGCATCAACCCATTGTACTACCTTGGTGCATCAATTTTAGCTTCAAATTAAAAACCCAAGTATTGTAAAATTTACAATTAAAATAAAAAAGTGACAATGCTTACATAACCTATATCACATTTGTGTGTACAATTCCATGGAAACAATGCTATGACTATCATTCTTTCCAAAAAATAAATGTTGGTGCACCTATTATTGTGAACAATATTGGCACATAACCATACCACACACACGAAAGTAGGTTAAAATATTTCTAAAATTATTGTCCATTTGTAAAAATGTGTATGTGATAAATAGATTTAAAAACATTATTGCATAACCCTACCATGTGCATCGAGGAAGGTTAAAATATTTTAGAAAAAATATATCAACCATTTTTTGAAAAAAATCCTTCTTGGTGCACAAAATAGATTTAAGATCATTGATGCATATGCCTACGATGCACACAATACTAGGGCTATCATTAAAAAAACATTGTCTATGTGATAAATATATTTAACAGTGCAAGTGTGTAACCCTACATTGCACATCTAGGTAGGTTAAAAATATTTCATAAAAAAATATTGTCATTTTTTTGAAAATGGATTTTTGGCGTTTAAGAAATATTTAATCACATCTATTTGGGTAGCACTACCATATGCACCCAAAAAAAAAACTAATGTAACCTGTATCTATATACACACTAGTATGTGAAGATATTGGGTGCACTCTGGTATGGTAAAATAAAATATTATAAAATTGAATTTTCATTTCAAATTTCATTTAGTATGTCACACCATATAAGAATTGATGCTCCCTATCCACTTGTGACTACCCTATCCACCTATGACTACCCCGATATGGTGCTACTAAGTTGTTGGATTTATTGAATTATTCACTTCCGTAGTGGATTTTCATTTATTTAGACTTTCACAAATGATAGAAAAAATTAATTTGTTCTCTACATGGAAACCATGCCTCATTGCCAAAAACGACACGGTGACTTGATCATTATTTTTTAATATATACTTTCAATGGTTTAAAATTAAGAATTAGCCTTTAAATTTATTTTCAATTTATTGAAAAAATTTCCACTAACACAATGCTATATTTTGGCTCACACTGGTAGTTGGTGCCTATATAGGGCACAACAGTAAGTAGTGCTCCAATTCATGATAAGTACACCAAACAGATATATTTAATGTACACGAATTTCTCATGTAGTTTGGTGCACTAGTGAATGTATGCATGCATTGGGAGTGGTTCTCCCCATAAGATTAGGTGCACCACACATCCTTGATAACCAACCAATAGTTGTCAACGCATATACAAATAAATAAGTGCATTGGAGTGCCCAACACCAATTGATCGTTCCTATGTAGGTTGCACCATTATATGGTGTTTCAAGGAATTTTCATTTGATTAGATAGTTATAATATTATAAACACAAATTTTCCCTACTCGGTTGTGTTAATGATCCAAATGGAAAGTGGCATCCATCCATGGTATTTACCTATCATATTTTAACTCAAGAAAGATATAAATATGGGCCTCACTTTGTAAAATGAAAAAAAATTCCACTACAATGTAGCTGTAGCAAACATTGTTTTAATAAAAAATTTATTTGTGTGTTTTCTTCTTCTCTCTGGGAGTTTCAGTTTCTCTTATATTGGACCCCCCACGATCCATGTCAGTGGTATCAGAGTGGGTTACAACAAAATAACAATTTAGGACAAGGTTGAGATGTGAAACAACAATTTAGAGATGATGGCTTGATATGGAGGTTATTGTCCTTCCCGCATGGGATTTTTTGGCTCATTGTCAGAGCCATCTATTGTTGATTTTATGGGATAAATTTACTCCAATAAATCTTTCCAACATCTACAATCAAAGAGGATATCTATTCATGACAATGTCTCTTATCCTTAGAAGGATATATACAACACACTAGATGTGCAAGCCACTTTCAGAGTTTCATAGGGGGCGGGGAGTTGTAGAAACTGCAAAGGAAGAAACCATCGAGGTGAAACCCTAGTTGATCCTATTGTTTCACAAAGATTTAATGAAGGGAATTTCAAATCATGATCATCTCAATCCAAGGGTATTTCAGATCCATAAGAATATGGGTTTTCCTGCAACATTTATGAAGATGTTGTAGTGAGCCTAGATCTCATTGAAACTCATCACTATCACATCATGCCATCATCTATATTCAGCTTAAAGTTGGAGATGAAATTGATCCACTGCAATTCCACACATAGTCCCCACTACACTCACTTTCCAAGAAGACACGATGCCATGCAAGCACTCGCAAGCCTCAATTTGATAATATACCATCATATACATTCTAATTCCCATAATTTGGCTCCTTCTACGCTTCCAATGGGATCAAAAAGTGAACCTAATAATGCATTTGAAATGTCAATATCCTCTACTGCAACTATGTGAACTAGTATTTATTTTGTACAACTCTATGTCGGGACTCCTCAGAAAATACTGCCTGTAATAAACACCATTAGCTATCTCATCTGGGTGAACTGCATTCCCTACAAAGGTTGTGTCTTGTTCAATCCTGAAGGATCCTCATCTTTATCATACATACCTTGTTATTCCCAAGAATGTTATTCCTTTTCTTCCCCAGTATTGTGCATTATTAAGCCTACAAATATACCCAAAGTTACATGGATGAATCTTTCACCACAAGCCCTTATATACATGAAAATATTACATGGAGATACACATATGGGAAATCATTCAAGAGAGAAAATGTGTTGATGGGATGCAAAAACCAAGGCTAGATAAAGGTTTCCTTAGAAGGCATGTTGGGTTTATGTCAAGGACCTAATTCATTTGCAATACAAACAACTAGTTTATATGGATGAAAATTATCTTACTGCTTACGAGGATATCTAGAGCCCATCACAATGAAAATATATCTAGTATATGACAACATGATTAAAGGATAATTAGGCCCACAATGTAGAAAATTTGAATAACTGAGATATTATTCACCGAGATTCTCCTGATCACACACTATTTTAGCTTCATGCATATTACAGAATCTCTTCTACCATTGATCATTACATGCGGAAATAAAATCAATTGCATGCACACATTAAAACCACAAACAATCACACATATGAACACAGTATTTAATGGGAAAGCTTAAAGTTGAAAACCCCAACTAATCAGATATTATATGTCATGGAGATCATGTAACAATCATTGTACAAAGCTCCTCACAAGCTCAAAGACAACCTCGAATTGCTACACACCGTCAAGCTAGATTCAGCAAACACATGCTCCAATCTTTTGCCACTTGATAGCCAGCCTCTATTGCATTTTCAATGCTATGGGATGGCTTAATTAAATAGATAAACCACCTGGCTTGTACTCTGCAATCCTCATGGGCTTATCACCTATCTGTGTGTTGCAAATAGCAATAGTATAGTCACAACTGATAGTTAACTTGCTCTTTCACCTATTTCTCCACTGGTCTCCACTGAAACTGCCATGCACTGTAGTTAACTGATGTATTCTTCAGTTGATTAATGAGTTATTATTTGTGAATTAATTAACTAATTAATTCACTCCACTCTCACTAGTGTATCAATCAGTTAGACTAGATACAACTAGCTCAACTGAGTCTAACTAAGTTAAACTGAATACAACTCCATAACTTCCTCAATCAACTCCACCAAACTCTCTCACATGAGCTCTAACTGAAGTATCCATGCAATAGCTCCATTTAACCCTTAGGAATAGCGTAATTCCTTCTGTCAGCTCATGTGCCACATCTGTGCACTTAACTGAAGTGCTCCAAGAGAATAAGATAATGTTTATAGTCCAAATATTATTAAGAGCTAATAATATTCGACATATCTATTTTTAGACTGGCAATCTAAAAATAGATTCCACCCAATATGTCTAAAAATAGAAGTCCATCTATTTTTTTTCCGATTTGACCAACCATCCACAAATAACATCCCGCAACTCATAGAACATGATCCATATGTGTAAAAATAAACATAGTTTAAAAATAGGCTTTGCGCCAAAAATAGCCTGCGGGCCCACTTAGTGAAGGTGAATTCTTTCCACTAAGCTCATCAAGAGAGTTGGGCATCAACACTCCCTCTCAACAAGATAAGGATTATCTGCAACCCCTATCCTGCCCCTGTGGTATTCGAATTTGCTCCTGGTGAGCGCCTTCATCAAGATATCAGCATCCTGATCCTCCGTGGGAATGTATGAAAGTAACATGACCTTCTGCTGCACACAATCTCTGATATGATGATACAAGATGTCAATGTGTTTAGATCTATCATTAAATACTCGATTAACCGAGAGTTTGATGCAACTCTGATTATCACAATAAATCACAGTAGGATCCAAGTGTGAACCGAACAACCTGACCAGGATCTTCCTCATCCATATAGCCTTGCATGCAGCCAAACTCGCTGCCATATACTCGGCCTCTGCTGAACTGAGTGCCACGGATCTCTGCTTCCTGTTGTACCAAGAAACTGTTGTTGACCCGATACTGAAAATCCCTCCATATGTGCTCTTTCTATCCATTGGTCTCCCTGCCCAATCTGCATCCATGAAGCTACACAGCTTCACCTCATCTGACTGTCTGTACCATAATCCATATCCCGATGTGCCTCTGAGATATGTGCCTTTGAGATATCTCAATACATGCTTGCCTGCCTTCCAGAAGAGCTTGGTTGTCTTAACCATAGCTTGTGAAAGCTGGTTAATGACATAGCATATGTCGGGTCGTGTATTGACCAGATACATAAGCGACCCCACCAACTGTCGATAAACAGTGGCATCCACTACCTCCGCCGAAGTAGCATCCTCCTTCCTCCATCCACCAGGAATAGGAGTATCAACAGGCTTGCAACCATGCATGTTGAACTTCTCCAATATCTCCCGGGCATACTTACCCTGAGAAACAAACAGTCCACCACTGCGCTGCCAAATTTCAAATCCCAGGAAATAATGAAGGAGGCCCAATTCCTTCATCTCAAACTCCTTTGCAAGATCAGCCTTGCATGAGTGTATCAACAGTTCATCACCTGTCAAAATCAAATCATCTACATAAAGTACAATGATCATCAACTTACCCTCCACCACAATCTGGTATAGGTTAGGATCTGCCTCACTCTTGGAGAATCCAAGTCCGGTGAAATAACTGTCTATCTGTGTGTACCAAGCACGAGGTGCTTGTTTCAACCCATACAACGCTCTCTTGAGCCTGTACACATGCGACTCGCTGCTGAAGATCTCGAAACCTTCGGGCTGCTCTATGTACACCTCCTCCTCAATGACTTCGTTGAGGAACGCAGTCTTCACATCCATCTGATGAATGTGCCACCCCATCTGCGCTCAGAGAGCAAGAATCGTCCGTATGGAATAATACCTTGCGACAGGTGAAAAGGTATCCTCATAATCGATCCCCTCAATCTGTGAAAAGCCTCAGGCAACAAATCTTGCCTTATACTTCTCCACACTCCCGTCAGCTGCCTGCTTCACTTTGTAGATCCATCTCGAACCCACCACTGATTTCCCCTCCGGTCTCAGGACAATCTCCCATGCACTTTTTCTGACAATCGAATCATACTCTTCCACCATGGCATCTACCCATGCAGGGTCATCCACAGCTTCCTCGAAAGAGGATGGCTCTGTCACGATACACTTTCTCATAAGAGCCATGTATCCAGTATATTGGTCAGGTGACTGTCTCTGTCTGCGTTTTGATGTAGGTGCTCCTACAACCTTCTCTACATCTTGAGCTAATCGCTCAGCTTCTGTAGTGCGCTTCCGCCCTCTGATGGTTGGCGCCGCTTGAGTGGTATCTTCCACTCCATGAACCTCATCTTGTGGCTGATCCACATTCTGAGACTCATCCTTGGGAACTAATAGCTCCTCGTCTGCATGCAAGTGTGGCTCCCTCTCAAGCGAACACTTCATGGCTTTCTCCTCATGAAATTTGATATCCCGTCGCACAATAGTCTTGCGACTATCTAGAAAATACACACGATAGTTGTGGGGTGTATGAGTGTACCCCACAAATATCCCAACCTCCACAGTCGGCTCCAGCTTCTTCCTGGCATCCTTCGTCACATGAATGTAAACAGGTGAACCAAAAATCCTCAAATGGGAAATATCAGGCCTCTTACTAGAAAACGCCTCCTCGGGTGTACTCATGCCAAGTATCCTGTGAGGTCAACGGCTCTGCACATATACTGCAGTATTGCATGCCTCAGCCCACAAGTTTATGGGTAGGCCCTGATCATGCAACATCGCCAGTGCAGCACCCACGATCGTTCTGTTCTTCTGCTCAGCAACCCCGTTCTGCTGTGGGTTATGAGGTGCTATGAGCTCTCTTCGAATTCCTTCTGCGCTGCAAAAGTCCTTGAATTCGCCAGAGATGAATTCACCACCATTGTCGCTCCTTAGAGCCTTCACCTGCTTCCCCAATTCTTTCTCAACCAGTGCCTTGAACTCACAAAACTTTAAGTATGTCTTGCTCTTCTTCTGCATGAAGAAGATCCAACACTTACGAGAAAAATCATCAACAAATATCACATAATACCTGTGCTTTGCTATCGAAGCTGCTGAGAAAGGTCCACACACGTCTGTGTGAATTCTCTTAAGGATTGTCGTGGCGCGACTATCCTTCTCGTGAAAGGTGGCTTTCACAAATTTTCCCAAGGTACATCCCTTGCACTGATCTGACTGTGCAAGAGTACCCTTAGGAAGCCCAGTAGAAATCTGCTGCAGTATCTTCAAATCTCCATGGTGAAGGTGGCCCAATCTCCGGTGCCACAACTCGCCATCATCCCGGCTCACCACTCCTTCTGCCTTGCCTGCCATTGCTGCGCAGCCATCTACCTACAATTGATAAAGGTTCTTAACTCGAACCCCTATCCTCCAGGTCTCACCAGTTGCCTTACTGCGCAGGAAAGCCTTTCCCTCGCTAAAGACAACATCATATCCCTTGTCTTCTAACATCACCACAGAGATAAGATTCTTCTTCAATCCTGGAACATGCATCACTTCCTTCAATACGAAGGGTTTACCAGACTCCCTCTCAAAGGAAATGGTACCGATACCGGTCGCACTGTATCTACCATCATCACCCATCTCGATGTGCACTCCAAGATCTTTCTCATCTAGATCAGTAAACAAATCTCGATCTCCTGTCATGTGAAAATACGCACCATTGTCCAGAAACCACACTGAACCCATCACACTTGAGACCAAGCATGCGATCAGTGAAAAATACAGCTCAAACTGTGAGGCTAAGGCCTCTCCAGCTGCAGATCCAGCAGCCTGCTTATTTTTCTTCTTCTGCGGACAATTTGTGGCATAATGTCCGTGTTGGTGACAGTGAAAGCACTTCACCTTGGACATGTCCCGCTTCTTGCCTTTCGCACCGGAATGAGAAGCTTTCTTGCTCTCTCCTCGATTTGGCAACCAAAGCGCAATTCTCTTCATCAGAGTTCTTTGATGATGATCCATCCCTGGTACTTCGCCTTATCTCCTCTTGCACAAGATTTGACCCAAGTCGCTCCCATCCTCGCAATTTCTCCTGACCATTAACAGAGTCCTGATAGGAATGCCTACTCTTTGGGAGCCCAAGGAGAGCCAAGCTCCCCAAGTCCTCATCATATATAGTCACCCTCACACTTCCCAGCTCATCCCTACATTGGATGAACTTTGTGAGGTACTTCGGCATACCGTCGCCTTTCTCCATCTTTATGTTTTTGAGTTTATCCTTGAGTGCCAACTTCCTCTGGTCGCTCTTGCTTTGGAATAAATCAGTCAAGGCTTTCCACATCAAGAATGGAGAAGCCTTACCATGCAGGATAGACACTATGTGATCCTTCAGGCCCTCCAACAGAATCCTTCGACACTTTGATGTCATCTTTTGCCAAGCCTCAATTACGACAAAGATCACTCAGAAGTAGGTTTTGGATCTTCGCATCTATGAACTCCTTCAACCCATTGTACTCAAAGACCGCTTCCATCCTCTCCTTCCATGCAATATAATTCGAGCTGCCCTCAAGGGAATACTCCAATCGCAATCTGTTGAAAGACATCTCAACTTCGACACCAAGAAAACACTGCTGCAAATTCGAATTCCACCAGCACAAAGCTCAAACGCTTCAATGTTTTGCAATTTCTCCAATGATCAATATCACTTTGATACCATGTAAAAATTTGAATAACTGAGATATTATTCACCAATATTCTCCCGATCACACACTATTTTAGCTTCATGCATAATACAAAATCTCTTCTACCTTTGATCATCACATGCGGAAATAAAATCAATTGCATGCATACATTAAAACCACAAACAATCACACATGTGAACACAGTATTTCATGGGAAATATTAAAGCTGAAAACCCCAACTATCTGTATATTATATGTCATGGAGATCATGTAACAATCATAGTACAAAATCTCCTCACAAGCTCTCATGCACACCCTCAATTGCTACACACTATCAAGCTAGATCTAGCAAAACACATGCTCCAATATTTTGCCACTTGATAGCCAAACTCTATTGCATTTTCAGTGCTATGGGATGGCTTCATTAAATAGATAAACCACCTGGCTTGAACTGCGCAATCCTCATGGGCTACTCCACCTATCCGTGTGTTGCAAATAGCAACTGTATAGTCACAACTGATAGTTAACCTGCTCTTTCACCTATTTCTGCACTGGTCTCCACTGAAACTGTCCATGCACTGAAGTTAACTGATGCATTCTTTAGTTGATTAATGAGTTTATAATTAGTGAATTAATTAATAATTAATTCACACCACTCTCAATAATTGTATCAATTAGTTAAATTGAATACAAATAGCTCAACTATGTTTAGATTAGTTAAACTGAATACAACTCCACTAACTTCCTCAATCAACTCCACCAAACTCTGTCACATGAGTTCTAACTAAAGTATCCATGCAATAGCTCCACTTAACCCTCAGGAATAGCGTAATTCCTTCTGTCAGCTCCTGTGCCACATTTGTGCACTTAAATGAAGTGCTCCAAGAGAATAAGATAATGTTTAGAGTCCAAATATTATTAAGAGCTAATAATATTCGACATATCTATTTTTAGACTGGAAATCTAAAAATAGATTCTACCCAATATGTCTAAAAATAGAAGTTCATCTATTTTTTCCGACTTGACCAACCATCCACAAATAACATCCTGCAACTCATAGAACATGATCCATATGTCTAAAAATAGACTTTGCGCCAAAAATAGCTTGCGGGCCCACTTAGTGAAGGCGACTCCTTTCGACTAAGCTCATCATCTTGTTGCAATCTCAACACACAATTATTGATAAATCCAATTCATTATACTCCAAATATGTAAGGAGGATCATCATTCTACTACTTGGGTATAAAGGAAATTACCATAAATGGACATAAACTTCCCATATTCATCAATGCTTGGGAGATGGATGAATTTGGAAATTAAGGGACGATAATGGAGTGTAGGAATTTTCTCACTTATTTGGAAGAGAATACCTATGAAATAATACTAGAGGCATTGAATATGGAAATTATAGATCCAAGGACTACATCATTGCCTCCATAGCAGTTATATCTCTATTTCAGTGCAACGGGTGTGAGTGAATTGAAATTTCTTGAACTCTCGATTATTTTGGAAGTAGGTAAAACATTAAGTTCACCAAAAAATAGTTATATCCTGCACATCAAGGACAATGTAATATGCTTGAGAATGAGACCCATTGGAGAGCCAACACCAAATTAAAATAAGAAAAAGCTATAGAAACTGGGGCCAATGACCAAGAATGAGACCATGGGACACACTACGGATCATGGTTTGCCTTTGGATTTTGGGGAATGTTGAAGGTGGATACTTTCACTCCTAAAATCCTTGGTTTTTTTTTCCTTCTTTGCGTAGGTGTTGTGACATGGAAGGAGTGTCTGGATGATTTGGGACACCCTTACATGGTTTGTAGCAATAATTGCAATGGAAGGCTATCTCAACAAGTATGGTAAAGTAGATATCGATGCTGAGGATACTGTAATGCTTAATAATGGATGTATATGCTATACATTGAGAGGTGATCTTCTGTGAATGTTTTCAAAATTGGTTAAAATAAAAAGAGACAAATTTTATCACATAATTATCCAAACAAGAGGTCTTGAAAAACTTGTACCAATAATTTAAACATTCTATGTTGAAGATAAGATTGTAGAATACATAAAATTAACGAAGTTCTTTATCAATTTCATGCTACTCTCATACATGCAAATATATTCCTACTCAACCATCATTATTGGGCCTTCAAATATAATCCACCATATTTCTACCAGGAAGACAACCAATTGAACTATCCTGAGGTCCATTTGTTAGGTTATGCACTGTCAATCTCATAGTTGTCCCATAAGAATTACAAGGTATCTCTATCCTTTAATCTTCATTCATCATGGTTATGTGTCAACCACACAAAATCCCTTCCATCAAAGTCCATTTTCTAGGTCGTACACTATTAGTATGACAACTATCCCACAAGCATTATAGGGTACCTCTATCCTCAGACCTTTTTTCATCATGATTATGGGTTATCCAAAAACCCATGGTTATAGGTTAACCACAAAAAACCCTTCTATTCATTTTATCACTTTCAAGAAAATCTTCACAGGAGGGAAATTTACGCAATGGGGACCATTTCTTCCTAAGGGGGAAGGAAGGATCCGAATGGAAAGTGGCATCCATCTATGGTATCAAACCATGGTATTCACCCATGCTATTGTAACTCAATAAGGCTATAAATATGAGACTCACTTTGTAAAATGATATATTTTTCCACCACAATGTAGTTGTAGCTATTTCTCATTACTTTAATAAAAAAATTCTTTGTGTGCTTTCTTCTTCTCTCTCGGTGTTTCAGTTTCTTAGATATTGGACCCCTAAGATCCGTATCAGTTAATTAATGTATGAATGCATGGGAGAAATGAGCCTTATAAGATTTGGAATCCTACACATCCTTGGTAGAAACTATGGGAGATGGACATACAGATTGATAAATAAGCACACCGATTGATATGAAAATGGATGAAAACTTTGATCATCCTCTAACACTTTGCAATCCTGATAAACTTGGTCTTTGAAATGTAAAATTAGTTTCACAAACTATTCAAATATGATGAATTAAGCTTTCACATGAACTTAAAAGTGAAAAAATTTCATATGCAACTGAAGATGACAATCATGAAGAGACAAAACCCACAAGTGATAATGAAGTTCACCCCTCCTAGGCTACGTCTCCGGGCCTTGCTCCAATGGCTAGACCGCTATATGAATTTCAACAGAAAATGAGCACATTACAAATTTTTGACTCTAGAGTGGCTTGTTTCTCCTATAAAGAAACATTCTCCTACAAAGAATTATAACTCAAAAATATGACTCCCTACAACAAGTCATGAATATGTCAGCATAAAAAGGACTCTTTCACAATATGTCCTTGTACTCCACCCAAAATAAAAAAACATAAACATACAACTAATTCACAATGAAGTTTTGAAAAGGGCTTCTCTCATAAGCACATTGATAAAATACTGAAAATAACTTCTCTACTGAAGTAACAATTGTTGTAGATGAAACTGGAAGGCTGGAAAATCTCTAACTAGGCTCTTTCCATGCTCAAATATGCCTCAATGTTGCTGCAAAAATTTATCTTCTTCTAGCACTAAAGGACTTGAATTTGAAAATATTCCATCATACAGTGCTCAAACCAGAAATATGAGGCTTATGTTGAGTTCAGGACACTCAAAAACCCCTATCTAGGCTCTTCTTGAGCTCAAAAAGGTTAAAATTTGAGCAAGATATGCCTCTTGGAACCAAGCTCTGTTATCTATCCTAAAAATTGGAAAACCTTGCTAATTTTTCTAAATTTTTCCTTTACACAATTCTCTGAGTGATAATTTCTCCTGGGACTAGTGAGTTTCTTGCCACAAAATATGCAATTTGTCACCTCTTTAAAATGCGCCATAACCCCTAAGTGTCGAGTTAGGGTTACGTGGTGTGCCATGTGGCTGGGGGATGAGACTAACCACTCGTCCCTACCTTCTTAACTCTCTACTCTATATATTTTGTTTGTGTGGGAATTAATGAGACCAAGGGTCAGGCCTATATGCCCGCCCCCTCCGCTTAACTCTAGTTGACAGTTATGGTGAGGTCGATAGAACCGGGCACTGTGGCCAACTCCCTGCAGCCTCCATCATTTGCCGTGATCACATTAGCTACTGTGTGATCAGGGGATGGGGCCATGTGCCTCGCCCCTTCGTCCAAATCGTCGGTGGTCATGTTGCAATCATAAAACCTGGGGCTGGGGCCAAGTGCCCTTTCCCCTTCCCCCATTACGACGAAACTCCAATTTAAATATAACTCGAGTTCAATAATAGTTAAGAAATAATGTGGTGGCGTAGCGGTAAAGTTGGAGGTTGGTTTTTCAGAGGTCTAGGGGTCGAACCCCGATGAGGCTCTTCATCCCTTATACAAAATTTTTGACCTATCATGGAGGGCCACATGGTGCCTCATAATTGGTCCACATCACAACCAAACCAACCAATAAAAAACGATCACCCCAAATTGTATGGTGATACCACTTGTCAAGCCTGAGTTGGTTCGTACTATCTAATGTGCTTGCCCAGTCAGTTGCTGATGTTAGCGTATGGTTTTCCTAGTTAGCAACCCAATCAACCCTATAAGTTGACTTTTTAGCTATTAGGAAAAAACTTCAGAATGTCATAACTTTCACATACGACGTCAGATTGAGGAGATTCAAGCAGTTTTGGAATCAAGACGACAAACATTATGATTTGACACCAATTTTGGAATTTTTTTGGCACTTTGTTTTTTGAGCCTCTTTTTTATCTCTGGATCATACCTCCCCACTAGGAAATTTTTGACCTCCAAACATCTATCTTCACTCAACAAATAAGTGAGGAATCAGATCCTTCACTTTACCGATCTCAACATTTTTTTCTCTGCTTGGATTGGTGCCTTTGAGCCCCATTCAAAGGTACTCCACATCATCTCTGCATGAATTCCTTGTATTCTTGTCAAGAATTGTTTCTTGCTGCAATTCTTCTAAAAAATTCAAGCATAAAATATGGATGGAATCTAAACATTCTCTTCAAGAACATCTATTCACCTTGAAGTCTTTCTTTGCTGAAACCAAACTAGATTTTCCACCTGGAAATCATAAGCAACTTAATGCTTGTCATGCATTTATTTGTACTTTTCTTTTCTATCCTCAAGCTACACTTGTAATATTTGATGCATTGGTTGCATTTTTTCAATAACATGCTTGGATATTTCCACATTGTTATGGTCATATTATGAACAATCTTTACTAAATATCAAATTCACAAACAAGCTTCACATATAAATAATTGTATAGGTGAGTGTCTGGCACAATTGTAGACATGCTGGATGAAATGCAAATGCTCATCACATAAGTCCCATACAAATTGAATCATCATCAAGCCAAAATAACATAACATTCCAAAGAAATACACTTGTTGCATATAAGTTATTTGTACATGACTTCACTTTAAAAATTACCCAAATAAGAATATACAACAAGTAATTACAATTTTAGAAAGCAAGCTAAATGTACAAAATAGTCTACCCATTATTTGCCTAACGAGGCTTATGGGTTCTCTTTCTACAGTTGCTCTGTTTCA
Source organism: Pinus albicaulis (assembly GCA_034641835.2). Lineage (NCBI taxonomy): Eukaryota > Viridiplantae > Streptophyta > Pinopsida > Pinales > Pinaceae > Pinus > Pinus albicaulis. The sequence goes on along the minus strand of CM076583.1, from coordinate 1,109,856,488 downwards.
AAGGCTAATTTGAAAACTACACCAGTTTCCACTTTGCCACCTATCACTTCTCTTGCAGGGGATCACATGACCTCTTTGTCCTTCTTGGGATGAAGTTCTAGATGGAGTTTCCAACAATTTTCAATTTCCCATTCATTCTACAATGGGTACAAAAATGCTTACAATTTCATATCGACAAGGAATTATTCATACCTCAAAGAGTTTCCTCATATCTTTACCCAAGGATTTGATCCATTTTTTTGACCATCTCCTTACGTTGCTCACAATCAACCACATAATGGTCAAATGCATCAAAAAATATACAAGGAAACATTTCGCATAAATGATCATAGGAACAAACATTTCTAGAATCCCCATGATGCTTATATCTCTCTTTCGAGATATGAATTTGACGAGGAGAACCGGACTTGGCATGTCCTGTGGAACGTTTATCTCTCTATGGGGACAATTTTTCATTATCACTACTATCATGGCGTGTTGTACAATTACTTTTTAGGAGCCCATTTGGGATGAACTCCATACCTGACAATTTCTTTACCTCAACAATTTTTGAGAACCCTCTAATTTATTCATGGCCATAACCCAATCCTTCATACTATGTCCATTCCTTAAAATTGATACGATTAATGATTCCTTGGTCATTGACTCTGAGGCCTCTTCCATCATAACCCATCTGAGTTAATAGCTTCATACCAATCCCCTTGGTATGATTTTCGAAAACTGCAAAAGATGTGTTATCAATATTAACTGAAGGAGTAGAACTGGATATACTAATTACCTCCTTTAGACAAGCACCCATATTTTTCGTTTCAGATATTGATGAAAAAGTGGATGATGTCTCTAGCCAACCAATTTTACCAACTGGCACATAGGGAGAATCTTTCAGATGTTGGCATAAGTTGCAAGCATAATTCTCAACATAGGGTCTATATCTTGTGTACTGACCTTGCCCACAAATTGGTTTAATATTTGAGGGACTCTTTGCTACTTCTAGGATGGAACACTCACTAGTATGTTCCTCTACAATATGTTGCAACTGCAAGCGCATTTGATTTTTCTCTTCCTCTGCAACTTCAAGAAAACTCCTTAGCTCAACATTCTCCATTCAAAGCGATAGATTAATCTCCTCCAACTCTTGGAATCTTTCACTCTTAAATTTATTTCCCATACTTGCAATCTAGTTAGAACCCATTCTGATACCACGTGATCTGAAAATGGAAGAAAACTTCAATTGTCCTCTCCACTTTGTAAGTTGTATAAAATTAGGTCTTTAAAATGTAAAATTAGTTTCAGAACCTCTTCAAAGATGATGGATTAAGTTTTGACATGACTTTAAAATTGAAACATATTCATATGCAACTCAAGATGACAATCATGAAGAGACAAAACCAACAAGTGATAATGAAGTTTACCCATCCTCTACTACATCTCTGGGCCTTGATCCAATGGCTAGACTGCTATATTGATTTCAAAAGAAAATTATCCCACTATGGAGTGGCTTGTTTCTCCTATAAATAATTATCACTCAAAAATATGACTCCCTACAACAATTCATGAATATGTCAACATAAAAATGACTCTTTCACAATAGGTTTTTATACTCCACCTGAAATAAAAACACATAAACATACAACTAATTCAAAATAAAGTGTTTAAAATGGATTTTTTCATAAGCACATCGAGAAAAATATTGAAAATAAATTCTCTATTGAAGTAACAACTACTGCAGAAGAAACTGAAAGGTTGGAAAACCTCTAACTAGGTTATTTTCATGCTCAAATATCCCTCCATCTTGCTGCAAAACTCTCTCTTCCTCTAGTACTAAAGGATTTGACCCTGTAAAAAATCCATCATATAATTCTCAAATCAAAAATCTAAGGCTTCCATTGAGTTCAAGGCACTCAAAAACCCATATCTAGGCTCTTCTTGAGCTCAAAAAGGTTAAAACCCAAGCAATATATGCCTCCTGGAACCAAGCTTTCCTATCTATCCTGCAAATTTCAAAAACTTGCTAATTATTCTACGAATTATACCTTTACGCAATCCACTAAATGAAAATTATGCGTGGGACTGACATAATTTTTTGCCTCTTTAAGATGCACCATAACCCCTAAGTGTCAGGCTAGGGTCACGTGGCATGACATGTGGCCAGGGGCCACGGCTAACTGCCCATCCCCACTAGCTTAGCTCTTTGTTCTGAAGGTTATGGTCACATGGGCATTAATGAGATTGGGGGTCGGGGCTAACTGCACTCCCCCACTAGCTTAACTCTCTGCTCTGAAGGTTATGGTCACATGGACATTAATGATATTGGGGGTCGGGCCTATCCACCTCCCCCCTCAGATTAATTGTCACTAATGGTTATCGTGAGGTCTGTAGAATTGGGGGCTGAGGCAAACTCACCACCCCCTCCATTATTTTATGTGGTCACGTTAATTTCCATGTGATCAGGGGCTGGGGCCATGTGCCCCGCTCATTTGTCTAAACTGCTGGTGGTCAGGTTGCAATCGTAAAACCTAGGGCCGGGGTCAAGTTCCCCGCCCCCTTCCCCCATTACACTGACAAATCCAATTTAAATATAATCCAAGCTCTATAATAGTTAGGAACTAATGCGGCAGCATAGCGGTAAGATTGGAGGTTGGTCTACTGCAGGTCTAGGGGCTGAATCCCACCAAGGTGCTTCAAACCTTATACAAATTTTTTGGCCTATCATGGAGGGCCACATGGCACCTCATAATTGGCCCACATCACAACCAAACAAACCAATCAAAAACCAATATACCAACTTGTACGGTGATGCCACATTTCGAGCTTGGGTTGGATCATACTGTCTATTGTGCCTGCCTAATCAACTGTTGATGTTAGTGTATGACCTGCCTAGTCAGCAGCCCAGTCAACCCTGCAAGTTGACTTTTTAACTATTGTGAAAAATCTTCAGAATGTCATAACTTTCTCATACAACGTTGGATTGATTTGATTCAAGTGGTGTTGGAATCAAGACGAGGAGCACTACGATCTGATGCCAATTTCGAAATATTTTAAGCACTTTAATTTTTGAGCTTCTTTTTGATCTTTGGATGACCAATACATTGTCCTTTGCCATTTTCATTACATCATAGTTTTTCCAGAGAAAAATACCCGTAATTTCATTCATAATAAAATGATGAAGTTGCAATTTTCATATACACTACAAGAGTGTATTCCTAAAAAATCCCAACAACAAATTTACACTTTATCTCACTAGAGGATAAATGAACAAATAAAACATAACAAATGTCATCCAAATACTTGTGCTCAGAAGGATAAGTATTATATCTCCTTATACAAAAAGTAGATATAAGAAAAAAACCATTTAAAACTGAACTGTCCATGAGAGAAAAAAATACAAAGAAGTATCTATAGAAACCTTAAGCCTTCAAAAAACTGAAGATTTTTTACTGAGCTATACATTTATAATAATAATTTAAAAAAAAATAAAAATCATACAAGACCTGTGTGGTACATTTGAATAGAAAATAGACCTGCCTCTGTAAGTATGTGATAAGACTCTCGAGTATTAAAGATTAGGAACAAACTAACAAAATCAAATCAGGAGTTTTTGAAAATATGTGGGGGTCCCTACAAATCAATCATTGTCAGTAGTTGGAACTGAAAATTTATCCTAGTATGGATGATAGAAGTATTCATGTGATTTATTATCGACCTGTTCCATTATTTCCCAAATATACTTTTCTAGACAGAGCCCATATTTTGACAAACTATCATCATCATGATTCTTCTCCTTGTAAATATGTGAGCAAGAGAAATATGTGAAATTATCAGTAATACATTTTATCTCCTCTAGAATAGGCCTAGGGAAGATATTCTTGAATGAAATAATGTAATTAATCCAATTTATAGATAACATGGAATCCTCAAAAATATGAATCTTAGTGCAACCCTTCTCTTTTGCAAAAATGAGCAGGTTTTTGCATGTAATAAATTCAACTTGGTTATCTGTCCTAGGTCCCATAGCCATATTGAATTTAAAACTATGATTTGGAGAAAGGAACAAAATGAAACAACCACTACTGATCTTATAATTATTGATAGAATTTCCATTAAAAAAATCCCACGACTTAGAAGAATCAATTTTTTTTCAAAATAACCACTCTAGGGGCGGAATTTTTTTTTTCCCGTGGATAATGGATTAAGATGACTAGCACCTCATCAACAATGTGTGAAGGAACCATAATCTTCTCCTGAAATACTTCCTTGTTCCAGACCAAATAGAACCATAGCATATGATAAGGGGAATATGTTTGAATGGGTGACAAATGGGGTTGATATACCAAGAAAGCTATGTCAGCTCCATATCTACTCTTTCCCATGGAAGAGAATGACACAATGCTAAACTACAAATATTCCAAACCTGTTGGAAGAAAGGGCATGCAATAAACAACTATAGATAACATTCCTTTTTATTTTGACATAACGGGCATCAACCAAGCCCATACATGAACCCTTTTTATTGGACTTTTTAGGTGGGAACCTTCTTCATCATAATACACCACATGACTAATTTTTATTTTGAGGGGAATTTTGATTTTCATACTTCCTTCCACCACCAATTTTACTTGACTTCCACTCTATCAACCATAAGATAAATGAAAACCAACTTTGGAGATTAGAATATGGAATGGGAGATGCTCCAAATAAGTTCATCGGATATGTAAATCAATCTAAAATTTCCATTAGAAAGAGCTTGAATTAACTCTTTCCATATGACCCTATGTTCCCACTCTAAACCAAGCTCCTCAGTAGATAGCCATCCTTGACTCCAAATAGATGAGAGATTTGGGTTAGAAATGTGAGAAATTTTATTGAAGTCTCTATTCCTGAGCATATTTATTAGTGGAGGCAACAAATGATTCATACCACTACCAAGCCATCGAAAAATACCAAGGCACACTCTATCACCTCTACCAATCCACCATGCAAGACCATTTTCAATAATATATAAAGAATTGAGAACAACATGCCATATAATGGAAATATTTGATCTTGGTTTGCCTGGTTTTCTCAGCCAATATTCTAAATAATTAGGAGAAATGTATTTTTAAAAGACACCGATATTGAAAGAATTTTGGTTGAAATTATATGCCAACCACATGTAGCTGCCAATGATTTTGAAAATTGGAATGAATTATTTAAGTCCTAGCCTCCCAAGGCTTTAGGTTTGGAAATGGAGTCCCATATTATGCATGATGATACCCCATTCTCATGATTCCCCACCGAAAGAAAAAAATAACATAATCTTCTAATCTTGTCCAAAATAAATTTTGGAATCCATGCCAAGGAGGCCCAATAAAATGCTATATCATCTAAAATTTATTTTATGAGAACCAAAAAACCTACTAGGGAAAACCATCTATGGCACCAAAAATTCAACTATTTTTACACCTTAGAAATGAGCCAAGCCCAGTCCACTTTTCTATAACTATTGGGTTTCAACCGAAAACCCAAATATTTAAAACCCTACTCCAATGACTTTGATTCATAAGGAAGAAGGTGAGTCATATGGTGAATGCCAACATCATAAAGATTATTCTGGGAAACTGAATATTTATGGGGATTAATAATCATTTCCATGGCACAACCAAAAAGCGAGAATCTCCACCAACACCGATAAATCTCTGACATCACCATTGCAAAAAATAAGGATATCATCACCAAATAACATATGGGTGATGGCGAAATTCTGAAAAATAAGAGAGTTGTGGAAGACCCCTTGTCTTTTAGCATCCAATAGAATTCGACTCAATCCCTCCATTACCAATAAGAAGATAAGCGTATAAAGAAGAAAACATTGGCGAAAATCTCTTTGGGCATAGAAGAAAGGAGAGCCATAACCATTCATCAACACTGCGAAAGAAATTGACAACTCATGCATAAGTTAACAAAATCAAGATTGAAACCTAGATGAGTAACATGAGCTTGATGTAAATCCAGTTTACTCTGTCAAAGGTCTTAGAAAGATCGATTTTAATAATTTTTGCTTTCAAATTTTGAGTTTTGATGCTGTGTAAACCTTTCCGAGCTACACCGATGGCTCCATGGATTTTCCTTCCTTAAAAAAAAATGAACTAATCTTAGGAGATGAATCTGGGTGAAATTATCTTGGAAATAATCTTATAGATGGAATTACATACAGAAATAGGCTGAAATTCATTGAAAGAGAGAGGATGGCTAGCTTTGGGAATAAGAACAATGAAATTAGATATGAAGGTTGGATAAATGCTTCCCTCATTCTTAGATTCTTTAATAAAAACTAACAAATATTGGCCCAAAATATCAAATATCTCCAAGAAAAATTGAACTCCCCATCCATCTGACCCATAAAGTTTCTCTTTAAAATTTGTGCAACATCGCATTGTGCTCATTCATTAAATCCCTACGCTGCTCTTCATCAACCATTCTATGGAAAAAATGAGAAATTTGGATGAATTTTCCAATTGAAGTTTTTGGAGGAGCTTTGAAAATATGTTCGAAATACCTTTCTCAAAATTTCCAATCCATTGAAAAAGGAAACTTCAATACCATTTTCATCCTATAAGATCCAAATAGTATTTATCGATTTTTAGCCTTTTGCATAAGACTGAAATTTTTTCCTATTCTCATCACCACTTCAATTTTTTCTACTTTTATGTTGCCACTTCTCCCCCTTGGCATTTAGGAGAGTGATCTTTATTTTTCCCAGAATTATATGTGTATCACTAGAATCCTAGGAAGATAAAACTTCCCCTTTAGAGGATGAGATAGACAATAGCTGATTTTATGTTGCTTCCATCTCCTTGATATCCAACAATTTCTCACTTTTAGCCCACTCCTTTGTATTTTGTTTGATCCTTTTTAGGATAACATCAAAATGAGGAACTACCGATACATCCATCAAGGGAGAGGAGGGAATCCAATTGGACTTGACTAGAGATAAAAACTCCTAATATTTCAACCATTATGAATTCAATTTGGAAGAACTAGTAGTTTTCTTGGGAGCCCATATAAGGTCCAAGAAGATGGGGGAGTGGTACGAGATACATCCGTCGCTAGTCCATTATCTAACCAGGGTCAGAGAGTCCATAACAACTTTAGTGAGGAGGAACCTATAAATTCTCTTAGCAATCAAATCGTCCCTCGAATGACGGTACCTCCAAGTAGGAGATATCTTGATTGGTTCAACATCCACTAGTTGACTGCAGGCAAGGCTACTTCTGAAGAAATATATTTTTAAATCCGTCCTATCCCAAGGGCTCCATGATTTAGAAGGACCCAACGATAAATTTAGGTCGCCACCAATGATGACATTGTTTAATTGACAAAATGATTTATTGAGAATGAAATCCTAGAATTCAATATGATTTTGAGATGGACCATAAATATTGAGTAACGAAAGAGTTTGGCCCAGGACCAAAGATGAAACCTCAATCCCCATAAAAGACTCCATGCTCCAAATATTTGAAACAAGTATTTGGCATGGATTCTAGCACACTACAAGCCCTTCAAAATGACTAGAGGCATCCATTGTCGAGAAAGACCAACCCTTCAAGAGGGATTCAAGACATGAGGAAATCATCACACAATTAGCAAGGATTTCCTAAATGAAGATAATATCTAGTTCATTTACTTCAACAAATATCTTTAAAGATTGATTTTTAGAGGGACAAGCCATACCCCGACAATTGAAGGACATTAATTTCATTTATAGGACTCCATAAGGGTCAAGATTGCTCTAAGGGCCCCTCTAATGGACAATCAATTTCCAATAGCAATATATGCTTGAGTTTTTTCCTTGGATTTGGAAAAGAGATATTTTCAACCACGACTCCGGCTCTCCACGAGGGACAAAGAAAGTTTTCCCAAGTCCTAGGTAATTCCATCCCTCTGAGGGAACACAAGTCAAGAGTGAATATTATACAGAATATTATTGAAAACTTGGAACTCACATGAGGTAAAGGAAGAAGAGGACGACAACAAGGACATGTCACCTAGGGCAAGAGGAATGGGACATATAGTAGGGATTGGATGGGAGGAGGATAATCTAGAATTGATGCAATAACTAGCTAAACAAAATCCCATAAATACTAGAAAAGAAAAAACAAGAAATTAAATAAATGCAAGCATTAGAGGAACATGGATTTGAGGAGGGAAAGGGAGGAAAAGACTCAGTACCTTCACATACCAAAGTTGAAGGAATAGAAGGAAGAACTTCTGGCTGAAAATATTTTTTCGATTAGTGTGCAACTTGGGTTGAAATATCAAATCCTAGGGAATCTGAACAATATGTAGAAGTCAGCATCTCCTTAGAATGGACCCCTGCGCCTTCCCACTTGCCTAGGATTGATCAAAGGATTTGTGAACCTTCTTGTGCATTGGAAGCACACAATATTTCGCCAGATTCCCATGTTTATGACACTGCCAACATTAAAAGGTATTCCCTCATAGTCCAACTCTAGAGGGGTCATTCTTGGACCCATTTCAATATCACCTGAGAGCTCACCACAAAGGTCCATGTTGATAATAATGCGAGTCGTGACATATCATTAGAGGAAAGATAAAAGGAATCATGTTACAGATAGACCCAAAACAAGTTGCCAATATCTTGGAAAATTATCTCATGCCAAAAATGTGTTGGAATAATAGGAACTTGGACCCAGAGAGGGACACTATTCATTCAATCTCACCTAGCATAAAAAATAGGAGACCATTGTTTGAAGACAATAAGAGATGAGATAATTTTCATAGCCTTCCCCTCAATAAGCTTCACATCCACTTCATTGTGGAAGATCAAGTGAACCCAACCCTCAGACAAAGGAAACGATGAAGCAACAAGGTGAGGAGGACCAAACCATAGCTCCCAAGACCTAGAGGAAAGCAGGGGCGTCACCGTAGGAGTAGAGACACTCAAAAACCATGGGTAAGAGTGGAAATCGTAGAACCTATAAATAGAAAAGGAGCATTCCCGAACACCTAAAAACCTAGCAGGAGAAAGAGTGACCTTACCAACTGAAGAAAATAATCCCAAAAAGTTAGACATAGAGGAAAGAGACAACAATGAAACAAACACACCTACCAAGAAGATAACATGCCCTCCATGAAAATTGTGACAAAAAAAAGTCTGTTTGGCTTGTATTTCTTAAGAGTCCAACATATCCTGATCATAATCAAGAGGTTGCCCATTCCCCATTATCGGGGAAAAATTGAAAGCCATGTTATATGTAAGAGCTATAGCAGCGAGCCACATGTGCAGAAAAAAACAAATCTTGCGTATAATGACAGGAAATTCACAAGGAATATGGGAAAAACAAGGAATCCTGAGCTATACCCAAGTACATCATAATTATTAATGCATTGAAGAATATTATGGTGCACAAAATATGGTGCAATTACATAATTTGGGTGCACTAATATTTAAATTGCATAAATAACCATCAGTATTTTTAAAACTCATCGAACGAATCTATGGGTGAAATATGTAGTAAGAAAGCCCCATTATTAGTGCATTATTCAAAATGGGGCTCACCTGAGGTGTTTGTGCTAATGAAACTTTAGTGCACCATTAATGGCGTGTTTACTTATAATGAGTGCAATAGTTAATTTTACAAATGTTTTATACAACCAAATTCAAGTTCAATAGTTAATGAATATTAGTCACATGGTAATTTAGTATATATATATTCGTGGTGAGGACTTGTATGTGAATTAGAAACAAATATATGGGTAACAAGTCAACGCATATAACTTCGTGCACATATGGGAAGCTCAAGAGAGTGACAAGGATACATTCCCTTATCTTATTACACCTTAAACTCATCTCCTTTTGAGGGATGTTAGCCTCCTTACGTTTTATGAGGACAACAAATCACTCAAGGGGAAAATAGAATTATTGATACATTGTGCTACTAGGTTTGGTCTTGATCTCTAGTACCAACATACAAAGGAGGACTTTATTTTATCTTTGAGCTATCAAAGGGGGGTCGAGGGGGCGAATTTTCCCATTTCCTCTATTTTTCACTTGACATTGCAGGAGAGTGTTAGTTGGCATATGTGCAAAGATATGTCAATGTAGAGATCACTAACTCCAGTGACTTCCAGGTTCCTATACATTCGTTGGGATCACATTATTCTAGAGAAAATGAATGATGGTTCTTGCACCTTATTATCATGACACTAGAACACCATATCACTAAGAGTAAAGCATATTTTCATAAGCCTAGTTTGATCAGGTGGTTTGCCATTATTTTACAACAATTTTGTGTTGCTCTAGATCACTTTTATAACATGTTTGAGGTGAGACATATCTTCCCCTTTACTTTAAGTTTGTTTACTTTATTTTTGACAGATTTTTGGAGGCTTGATCAATATTTTTCCACCATCCTCTTGGGTCGATGATTGATGTGCATATGCACATATCATGGCATATTTTTTCCAAATGGGGCTAGTTAGAGTACCCATGTAAGTTGGTGGGTGCAAAGTTTTTGTATTTTTTAGGTGATGATGTTGATATTGTCCTTGATCTTATATAATATCCATATTTAGGAATGGTTTAGTGAGGATGTCCAAATATCCTATTTAGTACAATCAAGGCACTAGATGTAAGAGGTAGTACTATCATTATCTTTTTATTATTTAATTTAGATGTTTTTTTTGTTATTTGATTTACGTATGATTAATTATCATATTTTGTTTAAATTGTTGAATTATAGTTGTCTACAATTTTATAGATATTGGCTTGTATGTTAGTTAGGAGTCTCCCTAGCCCTAATGCAGACATGGTTAAGGCCGATGACATACATTAGGTATGTAAACATGGGATGCCATAATGACCAAATTAGATATTTCGTCACTAGGTCATAGATAAATTATTTACACTAATGAATAAATTTAGAGTGGTTCCAGAGTCATTATGTAAGACCTTAATCTTGTATGACATTATTGATGTACTATATTTCCTTTATAACCATCCTACTCTGAAGGGTGAGGGTTGAGCCATGATGAGCTAAGAGGCATGCTTAATCATATTCTTCATCTACTTTATCTTCATATGATGAGATGACTAAGGATGTTCCTCCTCCATATCCTTGTCCTTAACCTCCCCCACCATCTCGTCACCCTCCTCCTCCTCCACATACACTACTAGCTACACCAACTACCAATCCATCCATTGATCCACTTAGTGATCCACCTATTACATTAGTTATTGATCCACAATAGTATTGTAAGTGACCCATTTAGAGAATATATGGTAATAATATAGTAGTAGGGAATTTCAATGTAGCTTTATCAAGCAAGGAGAAAAGGGGAGGTAGTATTATAAGAGACCCATTTAGAGAAAACATGGAGTAATTAACAATTCACTAGCATATAGTAGATGTCAAACCACAAAAACGTAAATATAAATAGACATATAGTATCCTAGGTCCATGTCATATAACTACTAAATTAGATTGATTCCTCATGCATAGAGATCTTGTTATTAACAACCAAATCATTACATCTAATATTGTTCCTTCCAATATTTTTTATTGAAGGCCTATCCCAAAATCTTGGCCCCATCCTTTTTAGTTCAACCCCCTTTAGTTACAAAATCCAAAAGCCATGGAAATTGTATATAAAACCTAGCAAAAAAATATTTCTAAGTATCCTTCCTTTTCGTGGAAAGGAAAACTAAAAACAACCAAGCAATATCTTAAGGAGTGAGATAAGTGCTCCTTTATATTCCTTAGCCAAGAGAGATTAAATCTTCAAATTCAACTCTACATCCTACAAACTAGAATGGAGTCGAGTAAGGTAACCAAGCAAGTTATAATGTAAGAAAGAGAGTTGTGTGGTAAGTTTCACAAAGCGTACATAAAAGAGAAGGAAGCTTGATATCTTAAGTCTCAAAGTATATGATTAAAATCATGAAACAAAAAATACTTCTTATTATTATGTATAACACAATCACTATTGGGCTGACTATCAATTAGTTAGATCAAATACATGATATTTGTTTTAATTTAACAAAGTTCAACTATATAAATTAATTTTTTATTTTCTACAATTTTTTTATTAATATTTATATCTACTGCTATTAACTAAAAAGAAATTAGACATCTTATTGCAAAATACATCTTAATCTGTAATTTTGCAATCATTACTTTTTATTAATGCAACCCAATCCGTGTGCTTCGTGTCTTGTTCGGCGAGCCTTATATCCCAGTCTATCGGCCCATAAATGCGCCTGGCCACCGTCAGATTAAAGCAATAAATGATCCTACGGTGGCCATTTCATCTCTCGGTGCATTTATGGGCCCATAAACTGGGATATAAGGCTCGCCATGTTGTTATCACCTCGCAAGTCGGGTTTCAAGTTTTTTCTTGCCATGCAGGAGCTGTGGGTTCCGCATGTTATACTCATTTCTTCCTAAAACTAAAATGCACCATTAAATTTAAATTTATTCGATTGCAGAGAAAGTACCTTGAATTTAAATTCACTCGACTCTCGAGTCCCCACCAAGTACGAAGTGCCTTTAAATTTTAATTCCCATTTTAAATTAAGTTCACATGATTGCATATCGCGATGTACTTTTAGTTTTATATTTCGTCTATTACATTATAATTAATTTAGATTATTATCTTCCTAACGCATCCACCGATTAGTTAGGTTAATTATATGAAACCACAGATTAGTTAGGTTAATTATATGAAATTTGTTTTAATTTAGCAAAGTTCAACTCATTCTTGTCATATAAATACGTTTTTATAAACCAAATATTATATTAACAAATTTTAATTGTATATTTTAATTTTAAAAAATTATATATATATATATATATATATATATATATATATATATATATATATATATATATATATTATTTTTTAAGATTAAAATCTAAATTCAAATTTTAATAAAATAAAATATATATATATATATATATATATATATATAAACTAAATAATAAATCAATATTATTATTATTATTTTCAAATATAAAATAAAAATGTATTTTTATAAATTAATAATTATTTTAAAATATTTTTTTATTCAATATTTTAGTTTAAATTTTAAGAAATAAAATATATAATTCTGGATTTGGACAAATAACTTTGATTTTAACAATTAATGTAGTTTAAATGTAAATACAAGTATAACATATTATAGTTTTTAAAGCTATGTTTGTATAAGTATTGAAATAAAGACTTTGCTTTTTAATTACACAATCAAAACATTAACAATTAGTAAGACTCAAATTAATAAAATTCTAAACCTTAACATTAATTTGAATTCAATATTTTTACTTTAATTTAATTAGATTTAAACTAAACAATACAAGTAGCTACTATGTAATGCTCATACACAAGCTGTAAAAAATTACAATAAATAAAATAAATCTTTGACATCAAATTTATTTCCATGGCTCACATTTCGAGGATTTGTATGATTAGCAAGAAGAGGCAAGTCTTGATCCCTCGCAACAATGTTACAACATATTCCAATGATAGTATCAAATGAAGAAAATGGAGAATTAACTAATGATTTCATTAAAGAGAAGATATCAAGAGTAGTTAAGGAACTGGAGCGAGATAAAGATCCCAGGCTAGATATTTTTTGATCTATTAATGGTGGATTAGGAAAATAAAAAATTAGATTAAACGACATGTTACTTGAACTTCTTTGAATTAGTTCTTACATGTCAAAGATTCTTTTGAAGTCAATTTGTTTGGCCATATCTACAAAGAGAAGGGTAAACCAACCATTTAAAAATGTTTATGTTTTGATATAAGAGGAACAATCCGTTAATGTAAGAAAATGCAAAAACTTATGTTTTATATTAAAATATTATTATATTTTAAATTTTTGAAAGTGGGGATTTTTATTTTTTATAAATGTAAAAATGTAAATTTTATTTAAATATTAAGGGATTTTTACAGTGCATTATATTAGATATTATTTTTTGGATTCAAGTGCGTTAAGTAAGTTATTCATTTATGACCATTTCAATGAGAAGTAGTAGTAATTAATTAATTTCTTCTGATTTTTGAATAGTCCACTTAACACTCATTGCATTGGGTGATGCTCGTAAGGGTGAAGAAGTAGGAGTGAAACTAGTGAGATGAATCACATAGCTTCAATCATCACATCTGAGGCTTACACCCGGTAACCAGTACTTCCCAGGAGGTCACCCATCCCAGATCGCCTCTGGCTCAAGCACACTTAACTGTGGAGTTTTACCCACAATCAAGCCCACTTAGCTTGCTACCCCGTTTGCAAAACCTTAGCAAGTATTGTGCCTCATGAACCATTCATGTACAACTCCCTTCACTCTTTGTATTTAAGTATCGAGGGGTTTTCATAGTGTATTATTTCCTACTTTATAAAATACTCCATAAAATACGAATGGAGAAAACCTTTCCATCCCACTTTTATTTATATGAAAATTTTATAATTAATAATTAATAAACAATTTTTTTTTTTTACAAAGTCGGATGCTATATTATATTTGAAAAAAGAGGAAGAAGGTCTCCCAATTACATTTTGATGGCAATGAGCACAACCAAGGAGGGCTATGCAAACAAAATACCGAGCCTCCAAGGTGTCGACTATTGATACTATACTGCGTTACTGAATCAAGGTAAATTCTTACAAAGTGCATAAGCATAAGAGAAAATTTAAAAGACATGAGCAAAAAAGAAGGCGGAGGAATGAGGATTGATCAAAGCTGATAGGTTGTCTAGTGTAGGCATTGGTGTTGTCTTGATTGTCCTTTGGATTGGCGTTCTTGACATTGTTAGCGTTGGAGCACATCGACTTGAGGTAGCTAGTTGTTGTTGTTGGCGGGACTAAGCCTGTTGTTGGAAGGCAATGTCCACTAGGTGTTTTTCTTCCATGATCATCAGCTGCCCATGATTTAGATCCATTTATGCGTGAAGATATTCATAGTGTATACCATTTTCTTTTGTCATGATGGCTCCAATGGATTGGGCAGAGAGGCGCACTATAGACAGCTGTGAAGAAGGCCTAAGTTGTTTGAAGACATAAATTATTGACACAGATAAACAAGACAACAGATTGAAATTTCTGAGCGAAGGAGCCAGAACGAGATTGTCACGATAAATTCCAAGTGGCCTAGAAAACTGAAAGACAAGGAAAACAAGAAAGAAGGCAGTCATCCATCGAGAAGAAAGGGACCCGAAAGTGCGGGCTCGCTGATTTTTCATAGGCAGAGGAGGGTGAATGAAAATGTAGAGTGGGTGAGACAGGGAGTGTGGAAGGGTCGAATAAATGAATGAGGTGAGCGGAGAAGGATGGAGGGAGGAGACGTGGTGAGGATCACGAGGTGATAGGGTCACGGGAACGACGATGCTGAAGGGATGAAATAAGAATTCAAATGCTGACAAAATCCCGATGGGTGTCATGCAATCAATGAAAAAGACAGAGAGGGATTTCATGGCAGAGTAATTAACCGACTGGTCTGGAGCAGGCTTTGTTAGCCATGAGGTAAGTTTGTTTATTATTTTCTCGAAGAATATGATAGAAGGAGAGATCTTTCATGTCTTTGCTCAAGATTCGGCATCTGTTGATGAGCCTGCAGAGAGAAATATTGGGGGATTGCTTGTTATTTTTCATCATGTTAATGATAATGGAAAAATCACCGAATATCATGGTGTTGTGCAGGTTTAAACTCTTGTTCATTTGAAGACCTTTGATCAGAGAGTAGGTCTCAAATCTGTTGTTAGATAGGTGTCGAGCCCCCATTCAAAGGAGGATAAAACACAACCTTGATGATTACTAATGAGGCCTCCTGCCCCAGCAATGCTTGGGTTGGATTTCGATGCTCCATCAAAAATAGAGCAAGTCTTTTACAACCATCCAACCACTCTATGAACTCTTTTTCCTTGAGTCTTATCTTCCATTGCTCCTTTTTGGGACCTTGAATGACAGGAGTTTTGATGTAGCCTGGTTTGTCAAGCACTCTCCCCATAATTTTTTCTTCTTCTACTTGCAGATCATTGAAGCTAATATGGCTATTACTTTTGGATAGAATCGTCTCAACAAAGAGACTCCATGTCTTGTTTTGAAATTTCCTTGGGCAGGGTTTTTGTCCTAAAAGGTCGCCTTCTTTCTTGCCAGCCAGATACTCTAAAGAAGCACATATGGGAGGGTGTCCCAGATCCTTTTGGCTATCTTCTTTCTCTTTTTTCCCCAGGGATAATTCTTTTCCCATTTAGTTATCAACTCTGAGATTGAACTGATGCAGGTTAAGTCAATCTGAGAGAAGTGTGTGAGCTCGTTCCAACATTGTTTAGCAAAGGGACACCTCAAAAATAGATGAAGTGCAGTCTCTTCATATTTATGATAGATTGGGCATCTGGAAGGTCCACAAATGCCTCTTTTTAAAAATTATCTGAAGTCAGAATCTTACCTTTGAGAAGAATCCAGATGAACATTTTTATCTTTGGAAGAGCTTCAGATTTCCAAGTAAGCTTCCATATGGGCCACAGTGAAGAAGGGAATCGATCTTTGAGAAGGGACCCATAAGATCCTTTGATTGTGTATGTGGATCTAGAGGGGTCCCATCGAAAACTATCATGGTTGCCTTTTGTCAATGGAGTTGTACCATGGAGCAATGTCTTTAGATTTTCTAGATCTGCCTCAAGGTGAGGGGGAATGGCAGGGAATATCCAATCGCACCAATAATTGGAGTGATAATCCCATTTGGAGATCTGATCCATGAAGTTTATACCTTGACTCCGAATATAGTTTTGAATATGATGGATGCTCGGCCTGTCAGTGAGAGGAGGTTGTCCCAGAATTTTGTCTTCTTAGATGTTTATATTGCTGCCTCCTTGTGGGACTTTAGAAATGCGTCTGCTGATAAAAGGTATGAATTTTTTGCATAAGGCCCAGATTCTGGAGAAGGGCCTATTTGGGAGAGCCTGATCAAGAAGATTTTTCCTATTAGTGATACGATATTTAGTTTATAGGACTTGCTTCCACCAAGAGCGTTGTCCAGTTATAAGGTGCCAGACTATTTTACCCCCAAATGCATTGTTCAAGAGCTTTGGAATGCGGATTCTAAGTCCCCCATTTTCGTAATTTTGAGTGACCTGCCTCCATTTTACAAGGTTATATTTATTTTTCTCATTCTTTCCCCCTTGCCATAAAAATTGTCTCAATATTGCTTTGATTATTTACTGAATGCTGGAGGGAGCATGAAGCAAGGAAAAGTGATACAAGGGCAAGGCAGTAAGGACAGATTTTAGGAGGACTATGCGCTTAGCCAGATTAAGCTAGGAGGATCCCCACTACTGCACTCTCTTTTTCATTTTGTCAATTGTGATGCTCCAAACCTCATCCTTCATTTTTCCAACACTGACAGGCATCCCAAGGTAGTTAAAATGGGTCCAATTCAACTGTAAGGGACTTCGAAAAATTGTGAAATACTGTGAATGGTGTTGTTTGAAGCATTCCACCCATAGATGCAGATTTTGTGGTTGCTAATTTTCCCTCGTGAGTAAAGAATAAATTTGTCAAGGATAATTTTGAATCTCTGGGTATTAATGTTGGTGTCTCCACCCATCAAGAGGGTGTCATCAACAAATTGGGAGTGATTCATGTTCTTAGCTCCATTGCTAAACTTGATACTAGTGATGAGGCCCACTCTGCGCTTGTTATCCAAGGCTCTGCTGAAGGACTCTGCCATGAGGATGAAAATAAAAGGAGAAAAGGGTAGCCTTGTTTGAGGCCACGAGAAGATTGGAATAATTTTCCAAGCCTGCCATTGACTAAGGGAGTGATCCAAGGGTTGGAGATGTAGGCGTTGACAAGGGATATAAATTTAGATTCAAATCCCATTTTTTGAAGGATAGAGAAGAGAAATGAGTGTCTCACTCTATCAAAAGCGTTAGCAAGATCAAGTTTCAATATGAATCCTTTCTCAGATCTCATCATACTCGAATGGATGGCTTCTTGAAACAAGAGTATAGAATCATAAATTTGTCTTTGGGAAATGAAGCCCCCTTGATCTTCAGAAATGAGGTTAGGGAGATGGGGTTTAAGGTGGGTAGCAAGGATTTTGGTTATAATTTTGTACGAAGAAATGCAAAGGGAGATAGGTCTAAATATGGAGAAAGAAGAGGGATGATTCTCTTTTGGTATAAGAGCAAGGAATGTAGAGTTTGTGTAGCCACCGATCTTCTTCTTTCTTTGTACCCACATAATCATTTTGATAAGATCCTTTTTGATGCTTTCCCAAAAAGTTTGATAAAAGCTGATGGAAAATCCATCTAGACCCGGAGACTTATCTGGGTGTAATGTTAAAATAGCATTGAGGATTTCAGCCTCCTCTATATCTTTAATGAGGGAACTATTAATCTCATTTGTGATCAGTTTGGGCAAGTAATTTAAGAGATTTGTGTAGTCCTCCGGCACAACTGTTTCAGTAAGCATATTTTTAAAGTGGTTGTTAGCAGCAGCCTTGATACCTTCCTGATCTGCATGTACCTTTCCTTCATCAACAGTTATGGCTGAGATATTGTTTCTTGATTTTATAACCGTGGCTTGTTTATGGAAGAAAAAGGTGTTTTTATCACCGGCTTGCAGCCAAAGGTTTCTTGATTTAAACCTCCATTTTTCTTCTTCTTTCCTATTTTCTTTATACAAGCCCCATTAAAGATGTTTCTCCTGCTCATGATTTTCTTGATTCACTCCATGAGTGTCTATGTCAATATGAACTTCTTCTAGCTTATTTTTTATTTCATTTATGACTTTATTTGGTTCCCTGTAGTGAACCTTCACCCAGTCTTTAAGTTCCATACGCACTCTCTTCAGCTTTGATTCCAAAATATGAATTGGGGAGCCCTCCACATGCTGCTGCCAAGAATAAATTACGATTTGTCTGTCTTCAAGGAAGTCACACCAAAGCGGATTGAATCTGAAAGGGAGGGGTCCGAGGGAGGTCTGTTCTCCTAAGGAGAGGGTGACGGGGTAATGGTCAGAGGCAGAGTATGGGAGGATACTATAGGAGGCAATAGAGTAATGGGAGATTAGAGGAACAGCCACTATAAAATGGTCAAGTCTTTCCATAATTTTTCCAGCACCAATTCTTTGATTTCTCCAAGTAAATTTTTGGTTTTTGGGGATGATATCAACTAGAGCATGGGTTTGCATGATAGTTTCTAGCTGATCTCTATAGGGGTAAGAATTAAAGTTGCCTCCTCTTTTTTCATTGGCATGCAAGATCAAGTTGAGGTCCCCTCCAATGATGATGTTTTTATTGTCCTCATTGTCTATGTATGTTTTCATGGTGTTCCAATATATTTCTTTGTCCTTGTAATGATTTGGTCCATATATATTGTACACAGTTACAACATTATTCTCTTGGGTGTTCTGTAGATTTACTTTGATCCAGTCCTGGGTCTTGACAACTATTATTGCCTTCCAAGCATTCTGATTCTAGATGGTAGCTATTCCTCCAGAGGCACCCCTAGATTCTACCACAGTGCCCTTGTAGTTATTCATTTTATTTATGGTGTTCTCCGTATCTCTTTCTCCTTGCTTAGTTTCTTGAAGTAGAATTATGTCAGGCTTTTCATGATTAAGAAGGTCTCTTAGAGCTGATTTTTTAGAGGGGTGTCCTAGTCCCCTACAATTCCAAGAGAGGGCTTTCATCATTTCAGGAATGCAGGTTGAGGACCTGTCTTCCCTCCTAATTCATGTTGGCTTGCTTCTTTGTTAATATGCCCTCCGATGAAAGTTTCTATTGGACGCTGGATTCCAAGGGTGATATCCTTCTAGGCTGCTTCATCATGATGATGCTTGGATGATTTTATTCTAGGGCCAGTTTTTTTAAGGGTTTCGAGAGTTACCCCATGCTTTTTGGCAATGTTACTAGTTACAATTCAGGCTGAAGAGGGTTCAACAGAGGAGGAGGGGGGGAAAGACTTGGATGGGGAGGTTTGGGGACAGGTGCCATGAAGAGGAGAGGGAATGGAGGGCTGTGGAGGGTCCTCTTCTGAAGGAGCAAGGGAAGGGCAGATTGGGAGGGATGAGCAGATGGAACACCAATGTTTTTAAGATTTGAAGTAGCCTTCTTCTTTTTTATGGTTTCCCATTAAGATTTTGGATCAAAGTTTTCAACCTCAATAACTTTAGTGCATCTATTAGCGAAATGACCGTATTCATGGCATACCTTGCATTTAAATATAATTTGTTCATAGTCTAGATGTTGTATGTGATTCCAGTTATCGACCTTTAGTTTGATCGCTTCAGGAAGACCTTTCCCCAGATCCACTTCAATGCAGATCCTGACACAGGCTTGCATGTTGTCCTTCAGCTCGCTTCCGTCAATGAATTTTCCTACTGCGTTCCCTATATCTCGGACTGAATCATCACCCCAGCAATGAAAGGGAAGGTGAGGGAGGCGGACCCAGAATGGGACAACGTTGGGCACATAAAGTTCGAGATCAAATTCTAGAGTCCATTTGTTGAGGTAGAGCCCTCTGCTGTCCATGAAGTACGACCCATTCCTGAATATCAAATCCTTGTCTTCTTTTGTCTCAAAATGAAATGTAAAATAGCCTCTACCACATAATCTGATTGAAATTTTCCCATTGATCTTGTCCAACCAGTTGCGTTTGACCCATTTTTGCACCGTTTTCGGCGAAGGCCACAGTCTTGTAAATTGTCTGATGAGGCCTTTCTCGATGAGGGAGAGAGTTTCCATTCTAGGGATCGCAGGGGGAAGAGATACTTCTTGTATGCCCTCCAATTTTTTGAAGAATTTAGAGATTACTGGCCTTGTTCTTGGCGGATTTAGTGAGTTGATCAGCGCTGAAAAAGCCTGGGCATGGTCAGGTGGAGAGGCCACCTCTGGGGAGTCCACTAGAGGGGCCATGCAGCTAGGTGCGGGCTATAGCAGAGGGGGAAGAGCATGCTTGCTCCTAGGTCAAGGCCATAGCGCTCCTCCAGATCGCGACAACGAAATAATTAATAAATATTTTTTTTATTATAAATAATATATATATATATATATATATATATATATATATATATATATATATATATATATATATATATATATATATATATATATATATATATATTTTACATTTATTAAATGTTGAGAGGAATTAAAATTTTGAAGATATAATTTGTTTAATATGAAATTTAAGGAGATATTTGTATTGCAAAAGATTTTATCTTTTGTATATCGGATAAATCTTAAATTAAGACAATTTATACTAGGTTTTTATAATATTTTTTTTTCCAAGGAAAAATCTTAATTTTCATTAATAAGTTGAAAATTACATGATGTAAATGCTTCATGGAAGAATATGTCAAAAGTAGTGGCCATACCACATTAAAAAATAAGTAGAGTCTATTACAATACATCTCTCCAGAATAAATACATGAAGTTAAGCCATAACATATAACTGATAAATACATAGAGAGCTGTCAGAAAGCAAAATAAACCATCCAAAATCATGGAAATGTTGCCCCCTATGTTGGTCCGTCATCATATGGTCTGTAGAAATAATGATAGAACTGATGACCATTCTTCTCTTGAATCATCCATTGGTCCCTTAGCTGGTGCGCTGCCTCCTTGGAAAGTGAATCGAAAAGGTGATTCCTCTCCCTGTAAATATGATGACAAGAAATTATATCAAATTGAGATTTCAGAAAAAGGACCTCATCCAACAGGTTCCGAAGTGTGTGCATGTGACAAATAGATTGTTGGTTGAACCAATCTATGATAAGTTTTGAGTCATCAAAAATTTGAATTCGCCTACATCCTTTTGCCATTGCAAAAGATAGAAGGTAAGAAAGTTCAACATAATTGTTAGTGCCTCTTCCAAGGCCCATTTTTAATTTGAAAAAATGTCCATCATGAAGGTATAATGTCACTCCCCCACCACATCCAATTTGTTGTGCAAATCCATCAAAGTATGCCCAAGGATATTATTTGTCAATAAATATGGGAATAATAGTTATGTGAGAAGGATTTACAACCTCATCGAGGATCATGTGATTTAAGGAGATGATGTGTGTAGATATGATGGTCCAGTTGGGAGGATTCTCATGGAATATGAGACTGTTCCTAGCGATCCAGGTGCCCCCGCATGTAAGTAAAGGAAAATTATAGAGCTTAGGGGGATGAGCACTGTTCCATCAAGTGTCCCAAGCATTGGATATAGATGGGACATTCCATGACAACCTGATATTAAGGATATTGATCAATTGATTCTAGAGGCTAGAGGATGCGGGGTAGTGCAAGAATAAGTGATCTACATCGTCAACCACACTCATGTAGAGAGAACACCATGGGGGGCCAAGGAAAGAGTGTTTCTGAAGATTGACTCCAGTAGGGATATTGTCATGAAGAATGCACCACATGAATAATCTGGCCTTAGGTGGACATTTCAATTTCCATAAGGGGCGCCATTACCATAGAATCTCCAGTGGGTCATGATCAACATGAATAATAAGATTTCCATCCTTCGGGGAATAATAACCCTGCTTCAAGGAGGCCTAGATGAGTTCGTCATCTTTGTCTGTAATCCTAACATGTGACTTGGCCAATGCATTAGTGTAATTGGACCAATCTTGTTTCCAATGTGGAGGAATGTGAAGTTCTTGGTATGATTTCCAAGCTTGTGAGAAAATCGTGGTATTGTCGAGGTCTGTAGCATGATTGAGTGTGGTAATAACAGCGTCTTCCAATAATTGATAGAGCTCGGGTGGGAGAAGGTGAGAATTTCCACATCCATACCCGGGGTCCCTCCCAATCCGTACCTTTCGACCAGAGCCTATTCTCCAAGCCAAACGTTTTTTGATATGATCAATATAGTTCAATATGGCTCTCCAGATTGAGGATATATTGGCCCTGTTCCAACACCAGTTCCTAATCCAATCAATAGGGCGTAAAGGTATGATGTATTTCTAAATGACAACCTTAGTCCATAAGTTCTTAGCAGTAAGAATCTACCATCCCAATTTGGCTGCTAATGCTTTGGAGAAGGTAGGGAGATTATTTATACCCCAACCCCCCCACTTCTTGGGCAGTGTAATAAGATCCCATCTAGTCCAGAAAAGGTGTGTCCATCTTTTGAACCCTTCCAAAGAAACCTGCAACAAATATGTTGTATTCTAGAGAGAATATCCTTGGGGATCCATGCAAGAGACCTCCAGTATACTGGAATATCTTCTAATTTTTTATAATATTATTTATATTACATATAAATTTAACATTTTTGTAGAAAAATAATTTTATTTTTAACTTTATTAAAATCATTTAAGTATATATAGCTAAAATGTGTCTATGGCATTTCTGACATGTTTTATAAATTTTATAAATTTAAATTTTTAATTATATATATATATATATATATATATATTATATATATATATTATATATATATATACATTATTGTAAGTATTAAGTGTTTATGTGGTTATTAATTAAATTTAACCATGAATGTTTGAAATATGAGTCTTAGGAATATGGATGATCATTATTTAAATTTATTTTAATGTAATATTATATTATGTTCTTTTTTTCAAAAATATTGTTTGTAATTTTATTAATAAAAACAAAATTACAACTTAACAAATTGAATTCCATTTTTTTTAATAGAATTTGTATATATTTAAGTTTGTGTATGGATCACATCAAATAATTCAAGTCGTACATGGAAATATCATCAAAATATCATCTTATTCCCTCTTATGCAATAAGGCTACAAAATCTTCGTTAGGGACACTATACCGAGCAATAAAAGGGGGTTTTGTAGGTATATACCTTACAAAATGGCCCTGCCATTTTTTTTATGTATCATAACACTACTGATTGATTATATAATTTGATAATAAACATGTTCATATACTAAGCAGGTTCTTTCAAGTCTAGACATTTCACTTGATTTTTTGAACTTGTTGGATCATCCAAGTTGACTTTCAAATTGTTAACTAGCGCCTTGAGCTCCTCAATCTACCTTCCAAGTGCATCCACTTCATCTTCCTGCTTCTTAGATTTTACTTCCACCTTATGTATATGCTCCATTACACACAAAGTAGTGGCTATGTGTTCATTATATTTCAATTTTAGAGAAAGAACATGCAACTGTAGGGAGTTCAACCTATCTGTTAGTTGGGAAAGTAGAGTTTTGTATTTACACCCCATTATATCAAACCCATAATGAAAAACCACTCTGAAATTGTCACAATACCCATAAAGAAAATGATAATTTCTCACACACTGCCCATATGAGGACCACTAAATTAGACTAGAGGAAAAAATTTCCTTCACCATGATGGCCTAATTAATTCTCTTTCTAGACTGTGGAGAGCTGCACTATGATGATATGCCATTCCCTTGCTGGTCACCTTGATACATCCCCATATCGTATGGAAACTTCCCTCCTCTCCTCCAAAAAGTACCTCCCATAGAGGAAAAATTTTAAATATGACACTAAAACCATTGTTCATGCCTCATCCTTAGCATAAAAAACCCACAACACTCATGCCCAAGGCTAGATGAAGGATGGGTTGGCTCAATCCCTCCAGTCATCACAATCCCCCATTTAGTGAAAAACTATTCTCTTTTATAATTAATTATGAATCCACCTTGCCACATTACTCAAGTGCATGAAAGCATGATACTGAATGTATGGAGCCTTGTATTTCGATGTTTTTGAAGGACGACCTTCATGTTTACCATAATTTGTGACATGAATGGAATTTATTGTTCAATTTTACTTACATGCTTAATCCTCTGTGGGGAGGCCATGATGATCCATGTGTCCCCCATGATTTTATTACCAAAATAGTTTTTTAAAAATCATTTCATAAATTTACATGCCCTCTTATAAAAATAAGGAATATTATAGGGCCTAACGTGGCCATTAATTTTCCATTCTCCCAACCACAAATTACACCCTTTGTTAGCACACAAGTCCGCCTCTTTGTTGAGGTCTCTAAGGTCATGGAAGTAAGCAATTGTAGGAATCACCTATTATACTTTTATAATCCTTTTAATAAGATTTTATATAGTTTTATCCCTAGGAGAGGAACCTTTCAACAAATGTTGAATAATTAGTAGAGATACTCGCAAGGCAATGAGTGAAGCTACCTAGTTTTCTTTAACCAATTGAATACCCTCGTAAAGACCATAAGCTTCAGCTTGATTTTTCATCATATGTCCTAAACCCCATGAAAACTTCAATATTTTTTCTTCCACAGGGACATAAAGCACCCCTCCCCCTCCTACCACCCCTAAATTGAATTCCAATTACACTATTATTATTTAATTGAATCCACACACACACACACATATAAATGATTTTTGTATTAAATGTTTCACTACAACATATTATATATTGCTTCAATACTGCATCTCCCTTGCAATGGAGCAAACACATTTTTTTTTCTAAATAAAATTTAGTTTTAGATCTAACACCACTACAACATCTCCACCATACTTGGCTCCACTACAACATCCCCCCCATACTCGGCTCCACTACAAAATATCGCCCATATTAGGTTATAGAGAACCTCTCAACCTAATAATAAATAATGTGTAGTATGAGCCAGATTGAATGTTGAATCATTTTACAGATTTACACACTGAATGTAATATTTTTCTTAATAATTGAATAATTGAATGGTGATTTACAAACCATTAGACGATATGCCTAAATAGGAAGTGACTGGTGACGAGGTTATTGGTCATAACTTTTGACCATAACCCTTCATAACTTAAAAATAATTAAAATACTTACTTAACTAATTAATTATTTAATTGTTATTCATTTTTTATTTATGAATTAATTATTCATAACATTGCCCCACCCTTGAAAATTTATTTTTCCTCAAATCAAGGGTAACGAGGGGTATTGTTGTCAGAAGTTCTCAGTTTCCCATGAGGAGTCTTCTTCCGTAAGGTTTTTCCACTTGATTAGTTATTCTGTAATTTAGTTTTGGAACGTAGTACCTTATCTCTGGTTGCAAGGATACCTTTAGGTTATAAGGCAATCCTTCCTTCTTCATCAACTTCACGTATCTCAGTTTGAGTTGAATAGTTTTGACCTAGTACATTTTTGAGACACAAAACATTGAATACATTGTGGATTCAACAATTATATAGTAGTTTCAATCCATAAGCTACATCATCTATTTTTATGATTATATGGAAAGACCCATAGAACATGATGAAAAGCACATTTAATTTTCTTTCTGAAAGGTGTTGATCAAGTTGTTGTTTCATTCGATTACTAGTGGATGCTAATTTCTCTTTCAATATTTGGATAATATTTTGACTTTCTTCCAAATGGTTCTTCACTGCTTGAAACTTAGTGTCATTTAATGTAAAATATTTCCATCTTGGGGGTTCATAACCATATAGGTCCTGGAATGGGGTCATTGTGGCCGAGGTATGATAGATGGTATTGTACCACCATTCAAATAAATGCAATCATTTTGACCATTTGCTTTGCTAGTCAGATATGAAGCATTGTAGATATGTTTCTAAACACTTATTTACTATTCCTGTTTGACCATCTGTTTGTGGATGGTAGGAGGAACTCATGTTAAGGATTATTCTGGATTGGTTGCAAAATTCCTTCAGAAATTTCCATTAAATCTTACATATCTATCACTAACGATGGCTTTAGGTAGACCATGTATCTTGTATTTTTTTTGCGAAAGACCTCCGCAATTTTCTTGGTTGAGTCTGTTTTCTTGATTTTCATAAAGTGTGCTTATTTAGTGAGTCTATCTACTACAACAAATATCTTGTCCTTACCATTAGACATGGGTAAACTATCGATGAAATCCATTGAGATTTCCTCCCATTTTTTATTTGGAACATGTAGGGGTGTAAAAATCTAGGATTTGAGACGTTTTCACTTTTACTTCTTTGACAAATGTCACATTTGATGACGTATTCTAAATTTCCTTACTCATTCCCTTCCAATAGAATGAATGACATGTGTTGTAGTATGTATTAAAAAACCCAACATGCCTAGATGCAAGGGAATTGTGTGATTATTTTAAAGCCTCTATTGTAGATTTAGATAAAGAACTTAGGTAAATACTTCCCTTATAATATAGTATGCCATTTTTCCATTCAAAATTGGGATATTGATTATTGTTTTCGATTATTGAACAAAATTATGGATCCTTGGTATATTCAAATCAAACCTCGTCCAACCAATCAAGAACTAATACCAATACAAAGCATGTTGTGGTGTCTTCATCTTTATGTGAGAGAGCATCGACAAGCACATTATCTTTTCCCTTTTTGTGTAAAATTTACATATTGAATGCGTCTAGTTTCTCTATGTTATGCAGAAAAATCCCTTCTTCAGAAAGAAGCGATCCCTCTTGCCCAATGTGGGTCTAGTAGCAACCATGACAAAGAATACAAGCTTTCCTAGTTTAACATCAAAATAAAATGAAAGAGGGAGATGGCATACCTCACTCCTATGCGCTTCTTTCCTCGATGTCAATTCCGATACTTTCGCTTCTAGGCTCACTCCTATCTATACCTTCTGTGTCCAAATACTTGCAAGAAAGATCACACGAAAAAAAATGAAAGAGACATAACATATATATATTTCAAAGTAAACCACATGACATATCAAGGAGTATCATGCTAAACTAATTAATATTAACAAGTTCATGGGAAGCAAAGCATACTTTGTATTATTAAATAAACAAATGGAAGCTTACAACCGATGCCTTGATGTTGGAGGCCTCATTCGCAATGGAAATACAAGTCCAAGCCAAGCTCTTCAATCTCTTCTCCTCCCTCGTCAAATTGACAACATGTAAGCGCAATCAGGCAGAAGAATGGCAACCAACAATGACCAACCAAGACTCACTAGCATCACACTCTTTTATAACAAATATGGAAAGGTTATGGATCCACTAATGAGGGGGAAAGGCCTTTTATCAAAGGGGAAAATATTTGGAGATAATATCAAGGGTAAAAAATGGGAGTATTCGACCATATCCTTAACCAACAAGTACCAGATCTTCATTCTTGAGAGTTTTAGAGGACGAAGATTCTGCTCCATTTTTGGAGAACCTTCCTGAAGAGGACCAACATGAATTTATTGCTGAAATCCCACACTACCAACACTATTCACAGGTTAGGGACAAGGTGACAAGCGTGATGATATGAAGGAGAGAACCATGCTGGGCCTGCAATTTAGGGTTTTTTACAAACTTTGGTAGAAAGGCTTCAAGGCATTTCTCTTTTAGGTCTTCAGGGATATTTTAAGCATGTTATCCAATTTAAACAAGCTTCCACAACTTTTTTCCCTTTCCGACATTTGTGGCATGATCGAGACAAAAGGTGACCCTTAGGATAAGAACTGAATAATGCGACAAAATACTATGTAACAGATTCCCCCTAAAGCATGAAAACATAACTAGAAGTGATGGTTGAATCACTTTATCAGCCATGGAAAGGACTTTAGAAAACCACCACCAGGAGACCTGCCAATCAAACACAATACAATGTATGACATCTCTGATATAAACATGCATAATAACATATCTCTGAATAAGCATCAAAGAACACATGAACCCACGACATGGATGCAACCATCTGTTTGAAAGAAATCATGGAAATGGATCCATGGTATGGTCGCAACCATCCATATTGAAAGGATCATGTGTACAATCATGAATATTCAATAATGCCAGGTAGTCTAGATAATAACAGATGTGATCCAAGATCTTCATCTCTATCTCGATCTACCCATTGTACAAATCTAACCATGTGAATAGATGTGTTGATTTTAAACATGGTAAAAACCACCTGATTATCGGTCGATAAAGTAAATCGTTAACAGGTGCGAGAGAAACCACCAATAATGACGATGGACTTCAAGGTACGACAACACAATCTACAAGTGTGAATTAATAAGATGAAGTCGAACACTTGAAAAATAATTCGATCGAAGGCCAATGATGTGAACCTGTCGTCGAACGCGAAGAACTTGCTATTGAGGCATGCAAGCTCCAAGATACTGAAAAGGAGTTTTTAGATCACCTTTCTAGATAATGAGCTGAAGTCGACAGAAAGTGATCCGTTGAAGGAGGGCCATAATGGTTCCCACAACATCGACATGAAACAAAGGATTTCTAAAGAGAGGGTCAAATAGGTAGATAATGTTTGAATTTTATAGATAGGACTTCTCTTGAACATATCGGCGACACGACTCTGGAGTTTGGAAGAATTTGACTCAAAATGGGATCAAGGGTCATGGTGACAACATATGATGATCGAATGAGAGGAAAATTTATTTTCCAAACCCAAGAAAGAAAATTCTGAATGAAGGGTATCCCCAACCTGACACGAAATGCAGAAGAGTGTCATGTTCAAGAGCGACATGCTGCCTTTGACACAAAATTCAAAGCATGCTTTAATTCAATTTTCCCTCACTATTTCTAGCAAGTACCTCTTTATTTTTCATTAAAAGCTTGAAGAGGATACCATCTGATTAGCGTATAAGTTCACCCTTTAGATGAATCCATCCTAGTAAATTTAACGAGTCCTAGGAAGGTGTAAGTTGGTCTTGTCATGGTGACAAGTCCTTCTTCATTTAAATTTTACGAGCCCAACAGAGGGGTAAATCGGTATATTTTTCATGTTTAGGGAGTTTGAAAAAGATACGAAAAATAAAACTCCAAAAGGTCCCTTTTCGTAGATAGTCCCTCGAATCTAAAAAGGTAGAAAACAATATTTGAGGGAACCTCTTGATCATGTTTGACCAAGGTATTAATTTTTTGTAATTAGTCAACATTAGCCTGAAAATGGGTTAAAATTATACTAAGTAGACACCAATTCATTTATTTTAATGAGCTCTAAAGGAAAAGTGCTTGTCAATATTTTAATTTTTTGAGAGTCATAAAAGAGCTTGAAATATGACTCATTCTGGAGGAACAAATGGTATATAGGGTAGAAAATGGTTCCGATCATGGTGGAACTGCTCAAAACACATAAAGATCAAGAGGTTGGCTAATAAGACCACTCATTGCAGTGGTTCCTCAGGAAAGGGTAAAACAAGAAAGTGAGAGCATACGATTGGCCAAGCATATGTTGACGAAGGAATGAGAAAACCAAGCCTCATCTGGAAAAAGAGGAAGATAAAATGGAAATCATGAGAGGTGTATAGGAATGGTTTAATTTTTTACAAAATATTGAAACAAAGAAAAACTATGCTTGAAAACCCTTGAAGATGGTTTCATTTTTTCACAAACTTGAAACGAAGGAAAAACTATGCTTGAGAGTAGTTCCATTTTTACACAAGCTCACTACAAGGAAAAGACCCTCTGGCCGATGTTTTTGAGGAAACCCTTATAAAAATAGCCCAGACATCCATTTGTAGCAGAGGATAATAGAGGAGGTTGGCAGGTGGAGGTTTTTGCGGATTTTTTTTTTCCGGTGCATTTCTAATCCTCAACTGCACCGGTGCGTTCCACTAGAGAAAGCACCGGTGCGTATTACAAATTGGCACACCAAAACACCGTGTGCTTGATACAAACCCACCTGGTGCATCTAATTACTGTAGCGCACCGGTGCTATACACATATTTGGCCCCGATGCGTCCTAAAAACCCACAGAAAAACTGAAACAACCTGGTGCGGTAGTAAGAAACCGCCCGGTGCGCCTCAAAAACCTGCGTCCTGGAACAGGGTTAAATAAAAAAATTATGGGAAAAAAATCCGCTTTTTTTACTTTTCAGTGCTCCAGAGCTCTCAAGCACCGGTGAAAATTTACCTTGTTTGAGGCGCCCTGCTATCGGTGCTCCCATTGCACTGTCCATCGTCCACCATCTCCATTTCAAATTTTGCAAAATGGTTGGCAAATTTAGATTTGAAAATTCTACAGCAAATATGCCTCCTCAACGCCCACATGTACAAATGTTTTACTTGTTTTTCCATAATTAAACCTTTTAGTGGATTAGTTTTGCAAAATAACTTAAAATTCACCTTCTTTAAAAAATAAAAAAAATCCTATGCGGTGTGCTCCAGCCATTCGACTCGCACCGGTTCGTGGTGCTACCTGTAAATTTACAAGCCGCACCACGACCGGTGCTAATGGTATTCGCACTAGTTCTGGGGCAGTATTGAAACAACGACCGTGCCTTATTTAAATTTACAAAAATTGTGGTGTGGTCGGTTACCCGACCGTACCATTGACCATGTCCAATTGCGAGAGGGCGGTGCGTTGACTAAAATGTGCGCCCCGAGGCGGATATTTTGGTCAGCGCACCACCCTCTCCAACTTGGACATAGTCAACGATGCGGTCATGTAAACGACCACACCATTAACTATGTAGTGATGTCAGGAGGGTGATGCGCTGCGTAAACTATACGCCCTGGGGCACATATTTTGATCAGCGCACCACCCTCCCGATACTGGTACATATTCAACAGTGTGGTCGGTTATACCACCGCATCGTTGACTGTATAATGATTCCAGGAGGGAAATGTGCTACGAAACTATCTACTCCGAGGCGAGTAGTTTGGTTAGTGCATCGCCCTCCCAAATTTGTTCATAATCAACGGTGTGATTGGTTAAATGACCGCACCGTTGACCACTAGCTGATGTTTGGTGGTGCATTGACGCAATTATCTGCCTCGGGTTGGATAGTTTAGTCAACACACCACTTGAGAAAATATAGGTCATGATGTGCGGTGTGCTTAAAATTTCTAGGCGCACCGCAGCTAGTGCGCAATAAAAATAGATGCTCCGGTACTGGTGCATGCCTGTTTTTTTGGGCACACCGACTGTTTTTTTTTTCAAAATAAAAATAAAAATAAAAATATATATATATATATATATATATATATATACATGTCTCATTTAATAAAAAAATTGTATTTAATATGTCAATCATTCAACAACGTCAAAGGATAGAAGAGAGGGAACAACAACAACATATGGCAGACCCGTATAACGTGGTTCGTCTGTCGGAGGCCCGAGAGAGGGAGAGAGATGTGTACCCTCGCCCTATTACATCAACCATCCAGGCGCTCCTAAGGGAGGTAGGCCTCCTCAAGTTCTATGAGGAGGCTACATCCCTGAAGGGCCATGGTGGGTTATTGCAACAACTTATCTTCAGGTGGAATGCCTGCCGACAGGCTTTCCGGGTTGGTCCTAACTAGTGGTACACGCCCACTGAGGAGGAAATATATTTTATTACTGGCCTATCGAGGAGAGGGTAGGATTTTCCCTCGTTCCCAGAGGTCCCGGTCGGCTATGCAGCAGGGATTCAGTTGGTGTAATCCCATAGATACATTAGCGCCGATATTATTGTCTCCTACATATTTTTAGGTCTCCGGTGGTCATTTACAGATTGCTTCATTTGGTGGAGAGGAGGTGAAGTGCCTCTCACTATTGATTTCGAACATTTCACACCATACCAGTGACGGGCAACACATTAGTTTCCCGCTTTTATTTTATGTTGATTCTTTATTACAGGTGAAACGACTTGTTTGGTGGTCTGCATTTTTTTTGCAGCATTTCCTGTGTAGCTTTAGATAGATGTCGTGCTCAGGCACAAGGGAGGGTGAAATTCCCTTTTGCTTCAAAGCTATTTTGTTTATTTTTTGAGAGGTTTCCAGAGATGAGGCCTACTTTTTTTCGTAAGCCTCGTAGGACGATGCTGCATGTACAGACGCAGATTTGGTGACAGATGATGCCCAAGAGGGGCGAATTAGACTTTTCCGCGAGGATATCGCATGATGCACTGGAGTTGCTAGCCAGTGTTGATGATCATGCCTTCATTCTAGTCCCCTGTCCGTATGCTAGTTTGGATTGGCGATGGTGTGCCAACATCCTCTTCACAGATGATGAGCCACCAGATGATAGAGGTAATATTAGTGTTTTCTTTAAATTTATTCTAACATGTTCTTTAACTTGATTTTATTAAACTATTTAATGAAATTGTTTAATGATTGTTGTGTACTTTATATATTTTGCAAACATTGGGTCATTTTATGGTAATGAGATTCCACCGCTACCAAATGATCCAGGTGTAGATCCTGATGACGATCAGGAGATGGAAGATGTCGAGGATCAGGCCATTGCAGACTAACCTGATCCTCATGTTGCATAGGAACCGACTGGTGTGAGGCGTAGGACTGACACTAGATTTAAGATGGAGTTGGGCGACCAACTCTATGGACTACTTGTGGAGGAGGGAGTCAGGCCGACCACTATGAGAGAGATACAGGCCGATCATAGGTTGATAGCGATGTGGAGAGGCATGCCACATAATATGTTGACCCTAATGTGACATGTCGTAGGAGCTAGCAACTTAGTGTCGTGGTCAAGGTTGAGGAGGGCCCTTTGATGTAAGTGTGGTCGAGACATAGCACGTTGAGAGTCGAGCATCGACGCATCATATGATGATCACAATCAGGGGAGTGATCATCGTTCACCTCGCGCCAAATATGAGCAGCCTGTAGCATCGACCAACAGTCATGATCTGAGAAGGCTGGACAATCCATGTCGAGTTAGCCTTCTCAGCCTGCAACATCCAACATTCATGATCATGATCATGATGGACCATCCACGTCGAGTCATCATGATCAACAACCTATAACATCCAACAGTACTCATGATCATGAGTGTTGGGTATGTGTTATATTCTTTCCACGACTAGTCACGCGCGGGGGGGTCACAGGGGGGGCGATAACCCTCGCTGTACGTTGTGTTGGGCGCAGTAGGGGGGGGCGGTAGCCCCCCTTGTTCAGGGTTTGGGGTAGCGCCCCTGGGAAAAAAAATTTGGACCTTATTTTTCGGTGGGCGGACCCTCCCATGGTTTTGTGCATGGGTTTGCACATGGTTTTGGGGCATGATGGTTTTCGGCCCTTGGTATTTTGTAGATCCGGTCAAGGGAACTATGGTTATGTTCTAATCCAGGGTTAATGGATTGGGGTTTATGTATGCTTCGACATGTATATATATGTGTTATAACACTAAAAGGAATATAATGAAAAATCAAGCTAGTCGTCCCGATTTGGGATCCAGGGGAAAATATCTGTGTATATTTGTTTTATGTTTTATGCTCTCGCTATTTTTTATTTTCTGTTTTTAAGATTCATTTGCAGATAATTTCTGTACAGGGTTAAAACCTACAATGAGTAGGCTGGACCATCCATGTCGAGTCATCATGAGCAGGCTGCAGATGATCTTGATCAACATGAGGCACCACCAGGTCAGCATGCATGTGATGATCGACATCTATCTGATCTTGTGAAATTTACTTTCCTTCAGTGAAGCTGAGCCTCGACTAGTACTACTATTGATAGTCCTTTAAATGATATTTGACACTATATTTTAATTCTGTATATTTTTGACATTATATATATATATATATATATATATATATATATATATATATATATATATATATATATATATATAGTCCATGTATTTTATGTTCATGTTGCAGTTGTACTTAATACATGTTGGTGATCATCATGATGTGTATATTGTTAGGTCATGTTAGATATGTTCATTTAATGTGCATCTTGCAGATAGATGTGTATGTGATAGCAATGATTTGACATGAGCTGTATATTTGATGTTTATGTTGTGATGATGTTATACAATGCTTGTGTTTTGTTAGATGATCATGATCATGATGATGTTAGCGAATTTGAATGTGTTTTTTAGTCGAATATGATGTTTGTATGATGGTTATCATGATCATGATGTTTATTTCTATTATTAAATCATGATATTTATTAAATATCATGTCGTGACTGTAATTGAAATTTTAATTCTTAATTGTATGTAAAATTGTAAAATTGTAATTGTATTTGTAATTGTAATTTAAATTTAATTGTATGTAAAATATTTGTAAAATTTTAATTGTAATTGTAATATTTAATTTATTGTGAAATGATTGTAATTGTAATTGTATATATATAAAATTGTAAAATTGTAATTGTAATTGTAATTGTATGTAAAATATATGTAAAATTTTAATTGTATTAATGTGAAATGATTGTAATTATAATTTTACTTGTAATTGCATATATGTAAAATTGTAAAATCGTGATTGTAATTGTAAAGTTTATGTAAAATTCGAAAATTGTAATTGTAATTATATGTGAAATTGTAAAATTGTAAAATTGTAATTGTAATTGTAATTGTAATTGTAATTGTATGTAAAATATTTGTAAAATTTTAATTGTATTAATGTGAAATGATTGTAATTGTATATAAAATTCTAAAATTGTAATTGTAAATATCGTAATTGTAATTGAATGTGAAATTGTAAAATTGCAATTGTATGTAAAATGTTTGTAAAATTTTAATTGTATTAATGTGAAAACTTTAATTGTTTGAATGTGAAATCATCTTATTAAAACTTATAAATTTGTAAATTTATAAAATTGTAAATAATTGTAAAATCATAAATCTAGAATAATATGAATTTTTGTAACATAATAAAGTTCATAAAATAATGCAAATAAATTCATGTACTTTAGAATTATCATTATTTTATTATGATCTTACATACCAAAAAAAAAGAAAATTTTTTATACAGTATGCCATTGTTTTCGAGATCAATATAATTGCAAATTATCAAGTGAAATGATTTTAACACTAACACAATGCAAATTACCAATTAATTCAAAATGCATATTATAATGTTTCGGAAAAAAGAGTCTTAGTTATAAGGTAATTAAGACCTCTTCTTTATAAAAAACCATCTTAAAAAGTATAAATGATGAAATAACACATGTACCATATCACTCTCGGTTCTCATGATCATCCTCATTATCTTCCAGCTCGCTTGGCATGATAACACTATTTTTCTCAAAAATATGTTTTGATCTAGGGTCATGTCTCAATATGAACCACCAATCCCTATCCAACACATCTGGATAAAAAAACTCCTGGTTGCAGTGTGTGGGGAAAACATAGGGCTCCTTAGCTTCATCCCACATCTTTCTAGAGTTGATACATATCAGCCTACTATCGCGATCTTTATTTACATTATTCCAATCAAAGGTGTCCCACCACTTACACCTAAAAATAACATAATGGAAAGAAGAGAAATCCACTTCAATGATCTCTTGTATCTTTCTGACGTAACCTAGTGTCCCTCGTACTAGGTTTTGATCACGGTGGCTAGATCGACTAGATTGATTGAACTCGACTTCCATTCCATAGTCTTGTTTCATGTTTCCATCATCGACATTTTCTGTGCGAAAATGGTGTCCATATTCCCACATAGATGGGAACAAATGCACCTATAAAAAAGTTAAAAAATCATAGTGTCATGTGTCTTATAATTACCCAACAGTTAAAATATGAAATATAGATGTAATTACATTTGAAAGGTGCATTATTAATTTTCAAATGTACATAATTAAATAGATTATTACCGAGTGGGTGCACCCAATCCCTACGTTTAGTGCATCCTCTTCAGCATGCGGGTAACGACCAATTGCAGGTATTTGTCTCTGAC
This sequence comes from Pinus albicaulis, assembly GCA_034641835.2. Lineage (NCBI taxonomy): Eukaryota > Viridiplantae > Streptophyta > Pinopsida > Pinales > Pinaceae > Pinus > Pinus albicaulis. The sequence continues at coordinate 1,109,819,960 of CM076583.1, read as the reverse complement.
TTGGTCAACAACCCAACTATTGGGGCATATTTTTCGCATATTTTCTTTTAAATGATCAGGATAAGGAACACTTATACCATTTAACCATATGAATTATTTCCTGTCACTATCCTATTTATCCTCTTTTGTTCGTACAATGCAACCCACAGCTGTGTCGCTTCGGAATTGTAAAGAACGAATTTATTGATTGCTTCAATTTATTCATTCGCTGATGAAATCAAACCGACATATAGTACATATGAGATCAAAATATATATTATATCGAAGTTCAGCATGAATATTTACTTTGTGTAAATTTGAAAAATTATAAGTTGCTTACTCTTTATCAAACACCTTTTTCCATTCGTTTGGAGCAACTCCCCTTCTCTTTTGTCTTCATCCCTTTCATCATCCTAAATCACTGCACCTGGTTTGTTGTCGATCTACTTGATGTACCCACTGGCATAATAGAAAGATTCATACAATATGTCATCCTAAATCACTGCACCTGGTTTTTTGTCAATCTACTTGATGTACCCACTGGCATAATAGAAAGAGTCATACAATATGTACCCCTCTGCCATAGACCCCTCGGGTTTTTCCCTTTGTCAAACAAAACCTTTCAATTTCTTCATGTACCTATTTAAAAAGAAAATCCAATGACAAGAAACCACTCCAACTGATTCAACGTCATCTACTAGGTGGATTAGAAGATGAACCTGCAAGTCCATGAAAATCATCGGTATTTCCTTCTCAAACATACAAACAATCTCAACTCTCTTGATGCCACCGTGGAATGCTAGCCACATGAATCTCCTTTGAGGTGATCCAATGTACAAATGCATATAATTTAGATATGGCATGTCCTAGGTCTTGGGGGAATTCATGTTTCACACACCCACACACGAACAAAGGATAATGACGCTGCAAAGTTATAAACACATGCAATAATATACAAAATTAGTTATGTTTTATGATCCTTGCATGGGATAAAATTTATTAATATAAAAAATAAAAAATTATTCTTTTGACAATATACATACTCTTAGAAGATTCAAATGGCCATGCAATTTCAACCCTGAAAAATGGTCATCCACGGTGAAGCAACGTCGTAGTGAAGACCCGTATGAAGATGGCACCCTCACACCCATTATAGCTTACTTTGCAAAGAAAATCATATTTTTTAAAAATCCAAGGGACATCACCTTCTTTGAAATACCATGAATTAGAGGGACCAGTGCCTGCCTCTGATCCTGTACTTAATTTCTAATAGTCTTGGCCAATATTTTTTTTTTTGTTTTTTAAGTAATAAGATCTTTCCTAACAGCCAATGCGTCACTTTTTTTTGATGATATGTGCCTCCATAAAGAAGATGAAACATTTTTAAATATATGCATGGGATATAATAAGTGGGTAATCTTAAGATGCTCTCAATATGGGAGGTTATAAAAGAAAAATTTCCTTTTCATCCCAACGGGAAATAAGTGTCGAAGAATTTTGGATCATTGAACATAGGCTCTCCATTTGAATCGAAAATTTCTATGAACTCCTTCTTTTTCTCTCTCATATTCTATAAGCCATTCAGATGGTGTTGTTATTGGAGGCCTTTGGGTTCTCTCTTGTTTACCATTACAAGCAGATGCTGTTCTTCTGTAAGGGTGTTCTTCTGGGAGGAATACCCTGGAGTAGTCATACACTGGATTTCCTAGGTCATTGGACCATCTAGCTTTCAGAGAAGGTCCATAACATTTACATCCAAAATACCCTTTTGTTACAAGACCTGTGAGATTATTGTATACAATTTATATGCATGGAATGTTAAATAATATCATGAAGATCAGAAAAATTACAACAAATTAAATAACTAATATGCAAAATAATATTGTTACTTATATAAACAAATCAATAAACATGTAATTTACCAGAGAAAACTCCTAAGCCTGGATAATCATGTGCGGTGTAAGAACATATGCTATACAAAGTAAAAATCCTCTATGCTACGATGGGTCTTGATACATTGTATACATGTATCCATCCCATAATTCCTTCAATTCATCTACCAGTGGTTGTAAGTAGACATCCATATTCTTCACTTTTCTTTTACCAGGGACTATGAGAGCCAACATAAGATGTTCATTCTTCACGGACAACCATGGGGGGATATTTTTATTGATCATTACTACAAGCCAAACAGAATAGTTGGTGTTCTGGATGGAATATGGGTTGACACCATCCAAGGCTATGCTGAGTCCTATAATTCGTACTTCATCCTTGAATTTTTTGGGCCATGTATCCTCTATATGCTTCATGGCTATTGAATCTGTTGGGATTCACATAACTCCCATCTCACTTTTGTGTAAGGCATGCCATCCCTGCAGCATAGCTAATTATTTGCAACGAAAGAGCCTTTGAATCCTTGGGATTATAAGCATGTGCCTCAATATATTAAAAGGAGGACCACATGATTTATCATACCTGTCATGCCCACATTTTAGACATATCTCTTTGTCTGCATATTATTCTCTATATAGAATACAATCATTTGGACATGCATGATATGATATGTACTCAACACCCACCATTTTCAACAATTTCTTTGCCTCTTCGCAGCTACCGGGCAAGACATTATCACTCGGAAGAACCTTATCTTTGAATCACCTATAGTTGGTGATCATGAACAATATTAAATGTACATTAATGTCGATATAATTATTAATGTTCATAAAATTGACCATTTGTAATGTTCATTGTGTGATTATATTTCTCAAAATATAAGGGAGGAATTTATGGTTATAACTTACCTAAAATTTTTTGATAAACATGCATTCGACAAGCCAAACTTTGCTTTCAATTTGTACAGTAACATCGTTGTCCCCAACTAGGTAGAATTTGACTAATCTCCAGGTCCAAAGAGAGGGGTGGTGGAAGAAAATTTAAGGATTTCGAAAAAGGTGTCAGCGATATGAGCATCATCCCCTAGCTGATCATTGTTCTAGAATGCATCTAACAACATTGTCTCCATGGCAGTCGTATCCCTTAATTAATCATCCATATCAACCTCTATTTGATTACCTCTATTGCCAACTTGTGAAGAACTACTATTGTTGTAGTCATTCCTAATTGGTGAATCTGGACGTAGTGGGAATTGCATAGGTGGTTGATTCAACAATTCTTCGTATCATTCCTCTCTGATTTTTTCTCTTAATTCAACCTTCTCTCGATTTGACATTGTCGTGGGGTGCAACGAAAGATGGTAGGTAGGTTGCTCATCATCACTAGAATACTAATAATTTCAAAAAATATATTTGAAAATGATTAGTACAAAATCTATGATATCAATTAGTAAGCAAATTGACAATGCATGATTAATTGGTTTGACATTGAAAAAATTACATTAATATACCAAACAATTATTATTACCATCATTGTCCTAGGATTGTGGCTAGAAGATGCAATATTGTTACAATTGGTAGGGTGGAGCGCCCCCCCATTTTCATCTACCAAATGCGCCTTGCGGTATGCTGCTCCTAATAAGAGCTTTCAACGTTTTGGAGTTGTTTGAATATTTTGTGCATTTGAAATCGATTCTGAATTATATGCATGAACCTGAAAATTTGTATACATTAATTATAAATTTTAATAAGCTAATTGACATGGATAAAAAACATAAATTCAATTAGATAATGAAAATATAAATAAAATCTGAATTAAATATTACGTCTCGAGATGGATAGGAAGAAATCCGCGATGGACTTTGAGAAATATTATGGAATGAGCTAGATTTTGAAGAATTGTCCATTTGATATAATTATGATATTTTCTCCCTACATTTGAAAAAAATCAACAATAAATTTTGGTGTACACACCTAAAAGTAATTTCGGTTCCTTCAAAATGGACTTATTTTTATTGGTGCTAATGTACATATAACCGCACCGGTGCATTTTAGTTACTGCGCATCGGTGCGGTGTTATTAATTGACGCATCGGAGTTGAATAGCCATAAATAAAAAAAGCGCAACCATATTTTTTTAAAGTGAAAAAAAAAATGGTAAATTGAAAAATGGGCGGCAAAATATTTTCAAAAATCTAATTTCGTAAAACAATTCTTTAAATAGTAAACACTTTTCATTATTTCATTATTTTTGCAAAAAAATTCAGGGAGAGATTTCCATGAGACATACTTGGAGGAGCAAGAGAGCACGAGAGCACTGTGGAGCAGCGAAATACTTTTGAACATAACTATTCAGACAATTAGAATTCCAAACCCTCTAGTGATTCAAACCCCTATAGCATAGAATTTCAAACGATGTGATTAAATTTAATTGTTTTTTTTAACATTTTTTGCATTATTTTTTACGCAGTAAATAAAAAATTTAAATTTACTGTTCATTTTAAGAAATAAAACAAAAAAAAATCCATTTTATGCTAAACCCTTGATTCTTTTTGTTTATGCCCTTGCTTCTTCATGTTTCTGTGATTTCAGAATTAAGGCTTTTCATTTTAGATTTATAGGGTTTGTATTGCTATCTATATAGGCCTATGACATCTAACCCACGGGACAACTTGCATAGTCAGATCTCAATCCATGTTGGCCCTTGCGTGAATTTTTAAAAAACTGAATTATTTTAATCGGTGCGCCCTGTGTAAAATAGTGCATAAGTACGTTGTCTTATCACAATGCACCACACATGTACTGTTTGATAAAAAAAAATTAAAAATAGATTTTTTTAAATCCGTGCGCCATATGTAAAATAGGGCACCGATGCGCTATTTCATTATAGTGCATCGCACACGTACTGTTTGGAAAAAACAATTTTTTATTTTAGGTGTTACTCGATGCACCGTTTAACATATAACACACTGAGTCTCCTTTTTGACAAAGAGCACCGTACGGTTTTCCCCTGTTTTCGCGGTGCGTTATAAGAATAGGCTGCACCGCCCCCTCCACGACAACATATGCTACATAAACTAACACTAGAGGATTTTTATTAATTTGTCCGTGTTAATCGGTGCGTTGGTTAACATATAATGTACCAGTAGTCCTTGTTGACATAGAGCATTGTATAGTGTTTTATACTATTTTGGCGGTGCGTTTATAAAAACACGATGCATCAACGTCGGTGTGTCAACATTAAAGGCGCACCGGTTTCTTGATATTTTTTTTTTACCTGAAAATTTTATGATTTATTTATAAAATATATTAATGAATGATATGGTACAGGTTTCATATTGATAAAGAAATGGCTTACAAGAGATCAAGTAACAAAAACACTGATAGCACATCAAGAAAAGAAAAAAAGGTAAGTTCTTTGTAAATTCTTTACAAAAAATATTATTTTTGAACTATATGTAAGTTTAACTAATATGTATTGTTTATTGTGTATCATGCAGAGCCACAAAATGACGAAGCTCGATAAGATTATTTCTAATCTAGGACTAGAAGAGCGTAAAAGCTTGATGGAAAAAATTGCAAAAGGATGAATCAGGTGAATGAAAAAATACTATTGATCCAATATGAGTTTCTTTTTTTTATTTTCATTAATAATGTGCTTAAAATTATTAGATAACATGTTTCAAAAAATCTATTAATTCACATATGCTTAAATTTCTATAGGGAACAACAACTTAGAAAATGAATGTTGTTTTAAGAAAAGAAAAAAAAATAGAACATGCAAATGAAAATGAATTTCTCCTTAGCTCATCTGGAGTGGTGCTGGAGGTTAACGAAAGGGGGAAATTTTTTTCCAAAAGTTTGAGGGATCTAGTGGAATGGATGTATAAACGTTCTTTCCACTTACAATACAAAAATCAATCCAATGATTCCAAGAACCAATTTTTATCTAAACTACAGGAAGAGTTTCTAGAGAATTGGTCAATGAGACATGTCAGACTTTTAATAACAAAAACGTACACCAACAAAAAAGAAGGAATGAAAAATTAATATTCCTTTAATTTTTTTTTTAGAATTATATGTATATATTACTAGAAAGAAATCATTTATAAATATCACTTTTGTTATATTTACTTTTCATATATCATTTTAAAAATTAAATATTTTATTGTCATGTTACATTTTCAGGAATATTATGAAAATCTCAAAAGATGAACGAGCTGATATCAGAAATATGCCAGTGGGAATGTCCAAAAAGGTGTACAAGGAGATGATCAAATAAATGGACATAATTGCATCGCACGAGGAGCCATCTCAACAACGACATGCTTCAAATGTAATATGTAATCACTGAATTTTTCAATTAGGTACAACAAATAAACAATTTAGCATTAAATATTAATTTTCAAGTATTTTCTTGTAGAAAAGAAAATAAAATGGAACCCATTCAACACATAAAACATGACGACAAGGAAGAAAAGGGTTGATATCTAAGTTTGTGAGTAATTGTTACTTCCTTATAACAACTTAACTAGATTTCATTTTTGTATTTTTTAAGTTGTTTTACAAAAATCATCATTGAATGTCTTCAAACATGTGCTAACATACAAAGAAGAACCATCAGACGAATTGATTGAAATTGGGTTAAATATGGGTTGTCAGTATATGTTGGCATATCAGAAATTAATTGTGGAATTTGTAAGCATCTATCGATCTTGTTTTACTTAGCTCCGTCTATAATTAATAGAACAAAAAAATATTTTATATTAAATATATGATTTGTTATGGGGTATAAAACTTGCAGTAAACAAAGTATGGAACTGCGCCAACAGATGAAATCTTGAAAGATGGCATGAAATTTGGTTTTTAAAGAATGTGTATAGTTCATGAGTCAATTGTTGCTATGATATGTCATTTCTTTTCGATTTAAATTGACGTATATTATTTAATACTGCAATTTTCATTATTCTCACCAATGTATATACACTCATTACAATTTATTTTTATGTTTGTAGATGGAAGGTGAAGAAGAAGAAACAATCAACACCATGAAAAAAACATTCCTCAAAATAACCCAAGTCATGGAAGTAGCTCGAGCAGTGACAACAGTTCAAGCGACGAATGATAATCATTATGTTTGGATATCAAAGCAAGGCGTTGTATTTTTTGAAATATTTGTCTGTGAAATCAGAAATTTTATTTAATGTAATGGACATAGTGTCCCAATTGAAAGACAAAGGGATTCCAATAACTGTCCCATTTTGTATGACAAAGAATGTCTTATTCATATATATATAATAAAATATGTTTTAATTTATTCTATTGCGTTCTTCATTGTCACTATGAAATGTAACACCACTGATTAAATATATGGATGATTAAATATTATAATGAAGTGATGTGAATTCTGATGATATAATATAACAAATTAATTCAAGCATCACATTCAAATGCACTAATAAAAATTTAATTGATATGAATACTCTTATAAGATATGTGTCATCTTTTGATGAGTAATGAATTTTAAAAAATCACAATAATTATGATATGATATAACAAATTAATCCAAACATCACATTCAGATGCACTAATAGAAATTTAAATGATATGAATACTATTATAAGATATGTGTCGAATTTTGATGAATAATGAATTTTAAAAAATCACAATAATTGCACTGTCACAGGTCGATGTTTCTAAAAAATACAAAATGAACACCAGTGCATGTCAATTATTGTAAATTGGTGCGTTTGTATGATAATTCGCACTGGTGAGTTTCTACGACCTATGGGAACCACACAAATACCAATACCAATTATAACTCTCGGTGCATTTGTGTGATATAGTTCAGCAATGCGTTTATGTGAGACTGCTCACCGGTGTGTTTCTGCGACCTATCGGCACTGCACAAATTCCAATACAACTTAGAATTATCGGTGCGTTCGTGTGATACTGTGAACCGGTGCATTTGTGTGATACTAAGAACCAGTGCGTTGATAAGACCTATGGGCACTGCAAAAATCCCAATACCAATAGAATGACCCGGTGCGTTGTATCACCTATAGTGTGCCTGGTGCATGCACCTTCGACCACCCTGGGGCGTAATTTTTTATTTTTTTTATTTTTTTTATTTTTTATTTTTCTGTCTCGGTTCTTGGTAGGTTTACAGGACCGATGCGTTTACTCTAAAACACATTGGTACGTTGACACCTGATTAGCGCACCAATGAGAAAAACATATGTAATAACCTCCAACCTCCCATTTGTTTTAGTTGTGTTGAAATTATGTTAGAAGCTCCGCCAAAACCTCCATTACCAAAAATGGGTGTTGTAGAAAATGTTTTTTTGACATTTTTGACCAATTTTATAACACTAAAAACCTCTGTTATAACCTCTGCTAGAGGGTATTTTCCTTGTAATGGCTTGAAATGGAGACATACTATGCTTGGTATAAGTTTTCATGCCCCCAAAATAATGACTCAAATTGAGGTACATGCCCCCTAAGCTTAATCTCATTCACCTAAGTAGATTACTGGTTACTAATGAGTGGATGGAATGAAGGTTCATTTACGAGATCAAGTGAAAGAATCGATTGGAAATTTAAGAGATCTAATCAAAGACTCGAATTGAATGAGGATTTGTTTCATTTTTTAATGAGGTTGACATAGTAAAAGAACTATCCTCATAGGGACCTATTTCATTTTTTAACGAGGCTGGCATAGTAAAAGAACTATCCTCATGACACCTTGTTTCATTTTTTAAGGAGCTTGACACAAGAAAATGAACTTTTCTTTGAAACCTTGTTTCAAATTAAAGAGCTTGACACAAGAGAATGAAACTTTGCTCCAGACACCTTGTCATGGCCTATAAGAGGTCATGGCTTCCAAGAGGGTCTCATCATATGGGAGAACAACACTCTGGAAATCAGGGTCCAATGCCCCCAGTACATGACACACTGTATCACTAATTAGATAATCATAAAACACATGCATGGAATAAGTTACCACATAATTAACCTGTGGCGGGGAAGATACCACTTGAATGAAAGGAAAATTAAGGAATGATGGTTGATTTGGAGCCAAATTAGGACCAATGAATGAAAGCTTATCAATGGTCACAATTATTCCTTCATGCGGGAAACATATCGCACGGAAGAGAGAAGAGGCAAGAGTTCCCATGACATAAGTATATTCATGCCCAAGGAGTAAGTTAAAGTCCAAAGGGACTTGGAAAACCATCACGTCTATATAGATAGTCTTTCCTCCCAAAGTAATAGGCAACTAAGGAAGGATCCCTAACGGTTTACTGTTTCCTCTGTTAAAAGCCAACATATTCTAGGTAACAGGCACAAGCTGGGAAGAACCTGAAGCTTGCCAAGTAGTTGAGGACATAATACTAGCAAATACACCTCCATCTATTATTGTGCTAGATACGACCACATTATAGGCATGTACTGTGATCTCAACGGGAACGTAAGAAGGAAGACAATCTCCTACCAGTTGACTCCAATAAAAGGAAGTGACCAGACTACTTAGAGGGGGTGTTGTGGGAAATAGATAATTTCCCCTTGTGTTATGAGAATGAGAGGATCACCCTCCTGTACCGTGGGAACGAGAGGATTTCCCTCCAATTCATGGGAATATGAAGAAACAAAAAGAACCTGAGTGGTATGGGGTTCACACTCTATGGGAAAGGTACGATCAACTGAAGATGGAATTAGGTCGACCATTTTCTCAACCAATGGTTGGTCTAGAACGAACTCATGGGATTCATTTTTGGAGAGAGTGGGATTGACTATAGATGAATCTGGATCAATCACTTGATCAACTAGCAGAGGATCAGAGGAAAGCTTTTGGTATCCAGTAGGAAGACGGGGCTAAGAAGTTTTAAGGTTATCCAACATTTTGGAGGCTTTATCCATATAAGAACTAAGGTGAATGGGCTGATTCCCTTCACATAACTTGCAGGGAAATTTTAATTTACACTTTTTTCCATGGGCCTTATTATCACTAGGTGAGGTTTTATCACCAACATGATCTCCAGAGGCCGATGACAAAGGTTGATGTGAGCCAGTGGAACACACTTCTAATATCCTAGGAATGCCAACACAATATCTAAGAAGGTGGTCACCCTTACATAACTTGCAAGGGAATTTGACTTTTTGGGGTTGATTGGAAGGTTTTTCAATATAATTTGCATCAGTAGTAATGGTCTCTTGGTTACCCCATTCCTTATTTTTCTTCTTCTTCTTCGTCCTCTTCTTCTTCTTCTTAACCTCCTGGTTACTAAAATCCATAATTTCACAAGGCAAAAAGGAATAACGGGATGAAGAAACAGGCAAAGAAGGCGGGGGGTCAACTTTAGGATCAATAAGAGGTTGACACTGTTCAGGTGGAGGCGAACTTGATTGAGAATCAATTTGGACATTTGGAACCATGGGGGTTGAAAATAACCAAACTGGCAAACCAATGGTTAATTCGAGGAGGGACAATGTTTCCATATAAGGAGCAGCAACATTTCCAAAAGAAGGAAAAGGACCAGGATTCCCATCTAAGGTGATTCCTTGATTGGTAAACTCAGGAACTGTTTCCATTAGCCCCAACCTAAGATATACTAAGGAGTTGTGCATGGGTAAGATGTTATTCCATGGACAGTAAATTTTATAATGTAACAAAAAAAAGAAGAAGGGTAATTTAGGCAAAAGGGATTACCAAGTATCTGTGAATTGCAATATACACCTTGGTGAACCAAGGACTTTACGTATGATAACCAATCTCCCTGAATGTTGTGTTCGGTGTATCAAGTCTACAAGGCAGTTGACTCAGTTACCTATGGCAGGTTTGCAACCTAGTGGGGTCTCCCAAAATATATGCGATGGTACATGGGAGCTCAATCCGTAGTTGCGATGTCTAATGTGTAACCGTTCAATGAGAGCGTCCCCATATACTTACCCCCAGAATGAAACACAGGGTGTTAGCGAAAGCTTATACTCTTAATGACACCGAAACACATATCTAGCCTAGACCTCTACATATTTGTGTTAATTACAAATGCTCCTTAGGTTGATTGAGGTTCATTTTAATGTTGATATGAATTTAAGTCTCGATTTTGGGCTCAAAATGATGTCACCTAAATTCCTAGGATGCAACTACATGAGAAAACGATTCATTTGTTTTCAATGAAAGGTAATATAAGAAGGGAAGAGATCGCAAAGAGTGATGCATAAAACAAAATGCAACAAACAAAATGCCCCCCCAACTAGCTTTCACTTTGCAAGTTCTAAAAATTAAAGACAATTTCACTTTCACTATCCCAAATGCAACTCATTCAAAAGTAAAATAATTTCTACTTTCACTAAGATGCATTTAAATTAATTTTTTGTTTTTATTTTTCACTTTGAGTGATGAAATTCACTTGATACAGCTAATGCACTTTTAAGCTTTCAATTATTTAAAAAATGTATTCTATTTCCAATAAGAAATTTCAAAAACTAGCCTTTCGATGCAAGTAATCTTATGCACGTAATGAAAAGTAATTCTTGAAATGAAAACTTAAAAGATGCATAACCAAATTTATTTAAAAAAAGCACAAAGGTTACTATTGTTCTAAAGTAAAGAACCAATATTTCTTGGATTATTCAAGCAGTCAACAGAGATTTTAATTGACTTGAAACAACAAGACTCAATCAAAATAAAAATTTTACCTCTTAAACTATAAGACTAATTTTCACTTTTTCAAGAGACCGAAGAGACCAAAGGTAAAAAATAATGCATCAAAGAAAAGAAAATATTTCAAGGATCAAGACACAGTAAGGATTTTCTATAAGAAACTGTAAAAGTCTCTATTTTCTAAGACCAACGTAGACCTCTAGTTAACACCAATGGTCTGCAACGCGACTATTCTAGCAAAAACCAGCGCTAGCAGTTTGACTGTATCTGTTAAAAAGTGCACCCAACAAGGAAAAGAGGGATAAAACAAGCAATTCTCGAGGAAAAACTTTAGACTTGATACCTCAAAACACTTACAAGCCATAATACAGACTGGAAAACAAGCCACACAAGCAGGTGTTGAAAGGTTGGCCAAACTAAGCATGGAGACAAAAACACAAAGAGGGTGAAACGAGTGTAGGCTCCCCAATGGAGTTGCCAATTTTTTATGAAAACAAATCCATTCTTATGAAAGAATTGATCCCTATTTCCCAATGAGTGGGTGTAGTAACAACCATGAAAAATAATACAAACTTTCCTAGTTTAAGATCGAAATAACATGAGAGAGGGAGATGGCCTACCTCACTCCTATGCGTTTGTTTCCTCGATGTCGATGTCGATCCTTTCACTTCTAGGCTCACTCCTTGCTATACCTTATGTGTCTGAATACCTGCAAGAAATATCATACGACAATAAATTAAAGCTACATAGCATATATATATATATATATATATATATAGATAGATAGATTTCAAGGTAAACCACATGACAGATCAAGGAGTATCATGCTAAAAAAATTAATATTGACAAGTTCATGGGAAGTAAAGCATACTTTGTATTATTAAATAAACAAAGGGAAGCTTACAACTGGTGCCTTGATGTTGGAGGCATCCTTCAGAATGGAAATACAAGTCCAATCCAAGCTATTCAATCTCTTCTACTTCCTCATAAAAACGACAACATGTAGGCGCAATCAGGCAAAAGAATGGCAACCAACAATGACCAGCCAAGACTCTCTAGCATGACACTCTTTTATGGTAGAGCTGTAGAGGTTATGGATCCACTAATGAGGGGGAAAGGACTTATCAAAGGGGAAGAGATAAGATGAAGGGTAAAAATGGAAGTATTTAACCATATCCTCAACCAAAAATTACCAGATCTCCGTTATCAAGAGTTCTAGAGGACGAAGTTTCTGCTCCATTTTTGGAGAACCTGCCTAAAGAGGACCAATTCAGATTTACTACTGAATTCCTGCATTGTTCACAGGTTAGGGACAGGGTGAGAAGCGCGATGATATGAAGGGGAGAACTACGTTGGGCCTGCAATTTAGGGTCTTTGACAAACTTTTGTAGAAAGGCTTCAAGGCATTTCTCCTTTAGGTCTTCAAGGATATTTTAAGCTTGTTAACCAAGATAAATAATTTTCCATGGCTTTTGTTGCTTTATGAAGTTTGTGGGATGAGCGACACAAAAGGAGACACTTAGGATAAGAACTGAAGAATGAGAAAAAATATTGTGTAACACTCTATCCAATTTTTTTGCTCCGTTGATAAGGTATTTTGTTGTAACAAGAACTGTAGGCTGTTGTGATCTATGCGGATTGAGAACTTGCTTCCTAATTGGTACTGACACAAATTTCTTAATGCATGAATAATGGCCAACATCTCTTTGTGGTAGGTAGAATTCAAGCTTTCCCTTTTATTAAGCTTTCAACTTTCTTAAGCTATGGGGCGACTGACTTGCACCAGTACTGCTCCAATCCAAAATCCTGAGGCATTACATTCTACCACAAAAGGTTTGCTGAAATATGGGGTTGCCAGAATCGGGGTGGATGACATTATATCTTTTAAGGATTTAAAGCATTAATTTTCCTTATTGTCCCATTGAAAGGAATTTTTCTTTAGTAAATTCATTATGGGAGCAGTCACATGTGCGTAATTGTTTATAAACCTTTTGTAGTATCCAGTTAATAGAAGGAATCCCATAAGTTTTGATATATTATTCAGTTTGGGCCACCCTTTGATCGCATTAATCTTGCTAGGATATACTTGGAGTCCTACTTTGGATACGATGTGTCCTAGATATTCTACTTCCTTATGTCGAAAGGTACATTTTATAATTTTGCATAAAATTGATTCTTCTCCAATACAGAAAGTACTTCTTCTAGATGCTTGAGGTGCTCCTTCCATGTTTTGTTGTAGACGAGGATGTAGTCAAAGAAAAGCTATATGAATTTTCGCAAGTATGGGTGAAAGAGTTAGTTCATGGTTTCCTCAAAGGTGACCAGTGCATTTGTTAGACCAAATGGAATTACCTTAAATACATAATGCCCTTCATGAGTTCTGAATGCAGACTTCTCGACGTCTTCCAATATTACTCAGATTTTATAATAGCCTGACCTCAAATCTAATTTTGAAAAATATTATGCGCCATGGAGTTCATCCAACATCTCATCAATAAATGGAATGAGAAATTTGTGTTTAATAATAATATTTTTTAATCCTTGATAATCTATACACAACTGGGAGGATCCATCTTTATTTTAGACTAACACTACTGGAGTCGCATATGGACTTCTGCTTTTTGTAATGACTCCACATTTTAACAAATTTTGTATTAGTATTTCTATCTCTCTTTTATGATGATGTGGATAGCGATATGGATTGACATTTACAGGTGCTGCATCCGGTTTGACTTCAATGATGTGTTTGATCTTCCTTTCAGGAGGTAATTTCATGGGAAATTCCTGAAATACCTTGTCATATTTTTGGATTAGGGATGTAACGTTAGATTGAAGGTAATTACATTCCATATATAGCAATTCTAACTTTTTTCATTGTACGACGAATGCTGGTGCTACCTTTCAGATAAGTTTCTTCATTGGTTGTGCGAAGATGATCTGAGTAGGAGGAGCTTGGAAACCAAACAATTTTTATTTCCTTCTAGCCCATTTAAACTTGATAATATGTTTATGGTGAATTACAAAATATGTTCCTAGATTTTGTAACCATTGTATTGCAAAGACAACATCTACACTTCCCAAGGGAACTCTGTAACAGCTAGACTCCATTTCGTAATCGCTTAGTTTAAATTTAACCTTGTGGCACTTCCCTACTCCATCTTTTTTTTACCATCTCCCACCATAACCTTTATATCTATTATAGGATATGCAAACATATTTAGGCTGTTTACTACATTAACATCTATAAAATTATGGGTGCTTCCTGTGTCTATTAGTACAATGACATTTTCCTTCTTAATATGACCCTTCAATTTTATGGTTTTTGGTTGTGCTATTCCCATGATTGCGGCTAGGTATATTCTTGGCATGTCTTCTTCTTCGAAACTTGGACTAGGAGTCTCATTTTCTTCGATTGAGTCACTATTTGAAGGTTCCTCTTCTTTTTCTTCTTCACAATTGTAGTGTTTTTGTATGTTGCGCTTGTGTCTTGGCGAATATTTATCTCCACATTTCCAACATTTACAATCTCGTTTCTTCTCAGAACTTGACTAATGGTCTCCTCCTTCTTGCAATAGGGGTGGAATGTACTTGCTTTTTTTTGTTTTCTCTCTGAAGAAGACTTACTTGACTTCCCTTTTGAGTAATTACTTGAATTTTCATTACTGGCATATGGTGTTTTATGGAATTTATATTTTTCGCTCAATACTTATTGATGCATGTATGCTTTCTTCAATGGTTTTGGGCTTGTACAACTTCAATTTTGCTCGGATATATTCCTTAAGTCCACATCTATACATTTTTAGCAATTCTTCATTAAAAAATCATGTTTGTCTTACAACTAATACTTCCCATTCTTGGGTCTATTCGCTTACATACCTTTTCGCTTGAGATGAACGATTTTTTCATAGATATTGTCTTCTTCTTCGACAAGAAACCTTTTTAGTAGGGCATGCACAAAATTTTTCCAAAGGAATGAATCAGATTCACATTTGTTGGACCACCATAGGAACCAATCATATGCTTCAACTTCCAAGTTGTTGGATGCAGTCGTGATCTTCTCTCACTCACCTATTGGCAGGTTTGACTAAAAAATGGCCTCCATTTTATTAACCCATACTATCAATAACACCTATATTATCTTTACCATCGTACTTAGCTAATTCTCTTTTAATTCATTGGTAGTATTTTTCTGGAAATTTTGTATAGTACCGATTTCCTTGGAAGTGTATTTGCGGTATTTGCAGAATTTCATGATTTGGAAAATATTCACCTTTTGGAGTCTTGAGTCTTTGTGTTGGTTTTTGAGTAATTAAAGGATTAATAACTAGATTAAATCCTCCCATTAATTGGATCTGTATGCCTAGCAACATTGTGTCAATGTTATTTATCTTTTTAATATCGTTTTCCATTCCTTCTTGAGTCGCAAGTAGCCTATTTTGACCCTCTCCTAACTTTTCTTGCTTCTTTTCAATATTATCGAGGTGTCGTCACATTTTATCGAGTTCTTCTTGAAATTTTTTTGAATCATCATTATTACTCCCCATCTTAGCTTTGTTTTTCTTCTTGGTGGAACCAAATTTTTTTCAATAATAAATTATATATATATATATATATATATATATATATATATATATATATATATATATATATATATATATATATATATATAAGTTTTATAAATATATTATATAGTTATAGACTTATAATGCAATGTAATTGAAAAAGAATGGCATGACTAATGAAGGTTTTAAGGCATGAAGTGAATTGGGATGGAAGGCAAGAGGTCATGATCGGGTGGTGGGGGTACATACAACATGGAAAATGATGGCAGACAGGGAAAACAACACAACAAGGGATAAGGACGATGACTGAGTGATGACTTAACCAACAAGAAGGGTTGCAGAACGGTGGATGAAGACCAACATAGATATGTTAGGATAGACGAAAACCACAATCAACAAAATTGTCGGGGGATGTGGGCGGCATAGTGGGTTGGGGGTAATGACACAGACAATGGAGGTACCACTGCAGTCAAGAAGAATGAAGCGAAAAAAAACATCGATGGTCTAGGAATGATCAGACAGACAAATGTGGTAGAGAAGGCAGGACGAGTTGACAAATAAGGTTGAATTGCGATGGTAAGGGTGTCAGGAATTGATGTATGTAGCAGAACAACCCAAAGAATCACAATTGCGTTGATACCACTATAGAATGAGCTAGATTGAATGTTGAATCATTTTACATATTTACACACTGAATGTAGTTTTTTTATTATTAATGATTGAATACTTGAATGATGATTTACAAACCCTCGGACGGTATGCCTAAATAGGCAGTGACTGGTCACAAGGTTGATTGATCACAACTTTTAACCATAATCCTCATAATCCTTCATAACTTAATAACAATTACAATACTTAATTAATTATTATTCATTTAAAAATTGATTATTCATAGCACAATGTTTTTTTTTTTTTTTTTTTTTTTGTGACTAGGAGAATCGGCAACTGCAACAATATCGTACTCGCGTGACACGGGGTCGAATCCCGCTGGCTACCCCTATACTCCTAGGAGGAAACTGCTGAGCCTGCAACAACAACCCCTCAGTTAAGACGGGACTTGAACTCGTGACCTGCACCACAGCACGAACGTCTTAGCAGCACGTTCGCTTGCCACTAGACCAAACCCCGACGGGCTATTCATAACACAATGTTAATAATAATAATAATAATATATTTTCAAGGTCAAGACTAACCTAGACACCAAATTGGTGTATGAGATCCCTTTATGAGTCAAGGGACCCACCTCTATACAATTATTTGACTACTAAAATTTAGAAAGTGTACATACTCTACCATGTCGATTTGAACCTCTTAAAAAAAACACACTTCAAAATTTATTAAAAATATATATTTTAAAAACTTTTATTATTATAATATTTTTTAATTTAAAATTTATCATTATTTTAAATTATTTTAAAATTAAAATTTTATTTTTCAATTAAATAATTTAAAATTTAATACAATAATTTAATTTAAGTCTTATTCTTACATATATCTTCATTTATATATAAATTATATAATAGATATTATATATTCATTTTATTAAAATATTATTTATATTCAAAAATATAATTTTATAAAAAATTACCTGCAAATTTCAATATAAAACTTAAATATATGGAAAACTATGTTACAAAATCTAAATCTCTTTCAATAGGAGACCAAATCAATCCAATCCATTTGTATTTAATAATTAAGATGCACAATATAGTTTGGAGATTTATTTCTGTTAGGACAATCATTATTTATATGATTATATCTTTACCTTTTAATAACGAATATTAATGTTTTGGATACTTCTCTGTGATGATTTTGATTAAAATAACGATTATATCTTTACTTTTACGTTGCAAATATTAATATTTTGGATATTTAAGTATGATGATTAGTATTAAAAGTAAATTAAGAATAAACAAATAAATATAATCATTTGAAAAATTATTTAAGCTAATTATCAGCGAAGCTTTCGCATTACCTATTGATAATTACTTTCCTATTACATTAGGTATGAAAAGAAGATCAACATTTGAAAGTAATAATGATTAAAAATATATTTTATTAATCTTTAATTATGTAAATTGATATTGTTTTAGTATAAAAAATAAATATTAAAGAATTTTTTTTTTTTTTTTTTTAAATTCTAATATTGATGTATATGGCTAGGATTTAAGATGTTGAGAATATTTTCATCATCTTTCTTAAATGAATGGATGGATGTGATTAGATATGTTAAATGTGATTAATAAAAGGTTGCTTGTGTCATGCTTTTGTGACATTAAGGTTTAGCAAAAATTTTCACACTGTGTCATGCTTTTGTCCACCTATCATCTGTTCAAACTCCGCAAGTAGCGTGAAGCTTCTTTGCTGGATAGTGGCATCCTCTTCCTCTAATAGTGGTGATCTCCCTTATTGTCATCGCATATCGATGTTCATTACCTACAGGTTAAGTGGTTGCAATATAACTTTGTTTTTTGAGGGGTTGTTAAGATTTATGTCAAGTTTTTAGAGGGGAAGTCATTTTTGTGAGAAATAAATTTCTTTGTTTGAGTATTATAATTAGCCTTGCATTGCAATATGTTGAGTATTATAATTAGTTTCAATAAATATTTTATAGTTAGATTAAGGTATTAAGTATGATTTAAAATGTAATGATTATAAGTATGAAAATAGGAACTTATTTTATAAAAATAGAAGTTATAATTTTAACTTAGTGCAATAGATCATTGTCAAAAGATGGTAAACTAGTCTTAGTCAAGGTTACTTAAAGAGTATGTTTAAGTATTGGATATCAATTGTGCACAACTCCAATTTTTTTTGTTTTGTTTTTAATTTTTTAATTTTAATTTTAAATAAAATAAAAAATAAGTTTGTTAACTTTCTTTATATAAATAAAAGGGAGAAGGAAGGTATTCTATTAGTTAAATGGTTAAAAATGGAAAATATTAAGGAAGTAGGGGTTGATGCTTACAAACCATTCACATATTCATATCTAATAGATCTCAACTAACAAAAAGTTTATGGAGGTGTCCACACACACATACGCGTGCATAAATACACATATTCCTTTCTTTTCATTTCTTTTATTTTCAACTCTCTTTTTGAAGTGTTATTCCTTTTCAATAATGATGAAAAATTTCTCTAAAACAAATTCTTTGTTTTAAAAGTTTTAGAAATAACAAGGGTGGCAAGAGTGGGAGGGATCATATTTGATCGCAAAGGAAAATAGGAAAATGCTTATGCATGGGGTTTGGAGAAGGAATTTACCAACCAAGTTGAAGCACGTGCCTTGTTACAATGTTCAAGGATTATGTTAGGGAAAATAGGGTATTCCAGATAGGATGAACACCCTAATCAACCACTCACACAACTAGATCAAATATTACAACACCAATATTTTTATGTGGTTTAAACCCTTTAAGAGGGAAACACTCCACGACCTAAGCCAGCGTGGCCACTTTGGGCATTTTATTAATGCAAAATAAAATTTGTACATAAGAGAGTTTTTCACAATCTATCATTAGCAATGACTCTCCATGCTATTTAAATAGAGGACATGGGCCCATGGAGTGTTAAGCCATGGATCAATAGCCATGAGCATAGATGATAATATGAACCGTTATATCACTTTATGTCTAAAACATATCATGACCATACAATGCAACTAATGCATACTAAATAAACACACTAAGAAACACACTTTTACCTAAAGATACATTAAATCAAGTTGATATTAGCTAACTCCTAAGTGTCTATATATCCTAACACCCCCCCTTAAAAACAACTTGGGATAAAATTGCAGGACTTACAAAGATGACACAATGGGAAAAGGAAAGAGGCATTAGAGCCTATCCTTAATGAAAAAATCTTGAACTCCTAACATAGATCAAATTTGGAAAACTTCACTTTTGTTAGAAACTTTGTGAAAATGTTTGCAACTTGATCATCTATTGGGGAAAATAAGACTTCAATAACATGAGCATGAATGGGATTCTTGATGAAGTACATTTGTATCTCAATGTATTTGTTGCATTGATGTTGAACTCAATATTTGACGAGCTTTTTGGTACTTTAATTTTCATATTGGAAGGTGGTTAGATGTTATTGCTGAAATCCAAACTCTAAAAATATATGTTGAAGTCAAAATGATTCTTGAACCAATGCCTAGTACTCTACTTCTTCTGAAGAAAGATAATAACGTATTGATTCATATAAGTGCAAGTGAAAGGTCCTAAACCAAATTGGAATCAATGAAACCAACCAACAAAGGAGCCCCCTCTTGATCGTAATGTATGCTAAACTAATATGTACCTCAAAAGTCTTATTTTTGCTTCTTTCCAATTAATTTTATGGGGTGTTTGCATATATCAAGTAACAAGACCAAAAACTAAGGAAATATTAGGATGGGTATGAGTAAGATATAAGAGGATACTAAATAATTGTTGATTAGAAAATGGAAACAACTTTGGGTGTAGTGTAGGTGGAAACAAGTTTGACTCTATATTTGAAGGGAGAAGGTGTTGGTTTACAAAATTCCACGTGAAAGTGGAGAAGAAGGTCAAATGCACACTTATACTAGGAAAGAGAAATTCCTTCCTTGATTTGCAATACACGGAGGCTAAGGAAATAACGTATACGACCTAACTATGTCAATTCAAACTTCTTATTAAGGCTTGATTTCACATGGGTTAAATGTTTAGGGTCACTACTAGTTGGGATAAGGTATTTAACATAAATAAGAGGGATTATGAGATGGATTTCTACTTCCTTGATGTAGACATTGGGTTCAACATTACATCTAGAAAATTCGATGTTCAGAAAAAATATATGCATCTATTGTAGCCACTACAACACTACCCAAAATTGTCAGTCTGTATATCCAAATGTTGGGCACCCTTGCGCTTTTCAAGGCCTTAGTCAATTTCATGTTGATTGCGATAGTCAAAATTCTTTAATAACGTAGTGCCTTCATGTCCATGAGGAAATTAGGGTTTATGACATTTTTGCATTGATTCATCTTGTAAAGGGCATTTCAACTCTACCTCTCCATTTGTTAAAGAAATTAGTTTTTAAGAACATGTTAAATTTATTCTTATGTGTGCCTTTAGTATGTCCATGGTTTTGAACGATGCTACAATCATGCCACAAGACTTATCACCATTAGAAGTATCCTGCAGATTATGTTAGGAAAAAAACATTTATTGTTGAAATAACAGATGACAATGGATATGGTTGGGCCATAGAAAAGTACCTTGCTACTGCTGGTATAAATTCTTGTTGGCACGTGGGTTCCAACTCTAAACATATTTGAAACCAGATTAAAAAGAGGCAAGTTTGATGAATCACATGGGCTGCCAAATGGTTATATGTTGGATATCTATAATATTTATCCTTTGGATGCTATACTCTTGAGAATATTCTTGAAGATGTAAAAACAAACAAAAGTGATGAAGTTGTTTCCCTATTAATTGGTGCTTCAAGGAATTCTTTATCTTATCTTTCTGTCAATAATGTAAGAGGTTGCATAGAAAGCACATTGGAGAATTTATCTACATTTGACAACACTCTTCAATTTTGATTATACCTATGCAATAGGTCAACTGAAGGGGAAAGTAGAATTTAACTCATTTACAAGAAGTATATTGAGCACAACAATAAATTTTGCAAAATTTTTATGCCCAATAATGGATCCCGCATTGCCCTATTGGACAATCATCCTTAGGAAGGATGGAGATGAAGCTTTAGAAAATGATGCATTGTATTGTGACCAACCTTTAGGTACTACTGAAATAAACTTGTCCCATGAGTTGCTGGCCAAATTGAACCAAAATAAATCATTAAAAATCTTCTCTAAGTATCGACTTGGCGGTTTTGAATGGGTGCTATCCGAACACCAGAAAATGGAGGACTATATGCTTGTTTGAAGTGGCGAGGAAGGTCTAGCATTTTCAAATGTCATGCTTACATATAATGCAACACAAAAGGATCTTGATATCCTTTATGAATGCAAGCAAGTCTTAGGTTTGAAATATAGGTCATTACAACAACTAAAAATTCTTTCCAAAGATGTAATTTTATTACCATTCTGGAAAATTCCTTACTCAAAATTAGGGTAGGAATATTGGTGAAATGAGTTTCATAGGTTTAACTGAAGACAAGGATATGGATGAAGTGGACATGTACAATAAATTACAAGTTGCACTAGAATGATCGATATCATAAATATTCCAAAAGAAAGTGAATATCTTGTCAGTGAGAGTGATGTAGTACTCATATTAAAAAGAAAAGAAATAGAGGAAATTAACAAGGATATATCAAATGTTAGTGAAAACCATGAAACTGAGAAGGGTATGACATCCAATGCAAAGGAAATATATAGGCAAATAAGAAAGTTTAATGTAACATATGTTGCAAATAAAACACAGGACTGTGCAAGCACCATAGATATAGATATTGCAGATCAAATAAAAGAACTAGTGAGCAACCTGGATGTAGTAATCATTGAAGAATAAAAACAAGGGTGTGTAGTGGAATAACATGAGGATGAATATGAAGATAAGGATGAAATAAATCATACCAAGTACGAAAAAATGAAAAATGGAAGAAATTTTTCCTCTCCAAACATTATTAAATGAAAAGGAGGTATGAAATGCATGCATGGACAACAAAGGGGAAACCACTTTGTAAGATTTTCTAGAATCCATGCTTAGGAATACATGCAAAATATCCTAGATATTTGAGGATTTATCTTGCAAATTAAACTATTTTGAAGTGTATCAAATGAGGACAAGCCAAGTTTTCTGTGAGAGGTTATTTTATCCATACAACATAGAATTTGTACCCATTGTAAGCTAGATTGCAATAAACTTGTTAAGTGCATTCACCCATTGTAAAATGATAAAAAAAGAGTATACATATTGAAGGCTACCACACATTTCACAATTCATTAACAAATTCTTGATAATATCATTCTGGAGCCAACTAAGGGAAATGCATATTGTTGAAAATGGCAACAAGAAATATTGAAAATGGCATCAAAAGGGATTATAATTTAATTTTCCCTTAATTAAATTAGAAGGAAATTGTAATTCCACATCAAATGACAGCTTGTACAAGTTATCTGAGTTGGGAAGAGTTAGTTAGCTCAGTCAATTTGATTTGGGGGTCAAACTGGAGGCATGTAGAGTTCACTCTAATTTTTAGGGGGTCCAGTTGCGATTGTTTTGAGTTGTAATTGTTTAACTTAACTATTTGAGTTAAAATCAGTTTAATTAGTTATAACTGATGGATGAGCTAGTGAGAGGTCCAATAAATTAAATATGATTTAATTCACATGCATTGATCATTCATATAGCTAATAATTATCTATATTTATTTGTTGCATGTCAGTTCTAAGGAAGACCCAATTGAGATTGGAGTTAAAGGGAAGTATACTATCAGTTGTATAATTAGAAGATTGTACAAGTCATGCATGAGGTCTGCAGGATTCCTTGGATGTATTACACTATCAATTATTGGGAATTTCCTATTTAATAGGGGCTCAATTCCCTCAGGAATGTGTAAGCAAGGCTGAGAAACATAGAGGCAAGAAATTGGTTAAGTATTGGACCAAAATTTCCTGGATCAGAGTGAGACAGTTAGAGATAGTGTAGAGAGATCTCAAGCTTGAGAGAAGAATTGCATTTTTTCATATTCTTGACTTAATTAAATATACAGATAGCAGGTTTTTTTACGGAGGCTTTCCCAAGATACATCTTTGTATTGTGCGATTGAAATTATGTTATGAAAGCAACTCCCAAAATATAAGAAAAGAGAGATCAATGCCTTAGAAAATAATCCTCTTTGAGGGGGAAACCTCCTTTACATTACATAAATGAACAATTCTTGGATGATACAAATGACAAAACCTCCTTTCTATATATAGGAGTCCATGGGGTCACAATATAATCCTAGCTGACCTAACAATAATAATGTAAGGGCACAATAATAACAATATGGGAGTTACAGGGGTACAACAATAACAATAAGGGGGCTACAGTAACAATAATAAGGGACTACACTAGTAATATAGGGACCTAACATGCCCCTCTCCTTCAAAAAAGTGTTGTCCTCAACGCTTGAGTAGCTCTGGAAGCTCCTGTATAAAATTCTCATCCTCCATGTAGAATCTTCAGTGGGTAAGTTCTTCCACTTGATGAGATACTCTGAAATTGATCGATTTCGTTGCCGTCAAGTTCTTATTTCCATGACTGTTTCAGGTTCCAATATGATTTTCCTTCCTCATCAAGTTCTGGAAATATTTTTTGAACTAGAAGTTTTTCACCTATAACCTTCTTTAAGCATGAAACATGGAAAAATGGATGCACTTGAGAAGAAGTAGGAAGCTCCAATTTGTATGCCATAGTACCAATCTTTTGCAACACCTTGTAAGGACCATAGTACTTTGGTGATAATTTATTATCCTTCTTAACTTGCTTGAGGGACATTTTTTTGTATGGTTTTAGTTGTAAAAATACCCAGTCTCCTACATCAAAACTTCTCTTGATGTAATGTTGATCTACCTGTTGTTTCATTCGATTTTGTTCCAAAATTAGGTTATCCTTTAATAGTTGGAGAAGTTGTTGTTGATGCTTGATGTGATCTTCCACTTCTTGAACCTTAGAATTTTCTCTTAAAGATGATGTGATGGACGGTGGATGACATCCATAAAGTGGCATAAATGGGGTCAGTTTTGCTGCAGTATGGAAGGAAGTGTTATACCACCATTCAGCCAGAGGTAACCACTTGACCCATTGTGTTTGTTTATCAGATACAAAACAATGAAGATATCCTTCCAAACGTTTGTTCACTATCTCAGTTTTCCCATCGGATTGAGGATGATAAGATGAGCTACGAGCTAGTTGAGTACCCAAACAAGAAAATAATTCCGTCCAAAAATTTCTACTAAAAATGGGATCTCTGTCGCTTACAATAGTCTTTGGGTTTCCATGTAGATTTTGAATTGTTTCCATAAATGCAATATCAAATGTACTTGCTTTAAATGGATGAATAATGCACAAAAGTGTGCATACTTGGTAATTCTATCAACTACCACCATGATGACACTCTTTCCTTTGGACTTAGGTAAAATTGTGATAAAATCCATTGAAATATCCTCCCAACGTTGACTCGAAATGGATAAAGTTTTTAGAAGACACGGGGTCTTAAGTGTCTCAACTTTATTTAGTTGGAAAACCAAACATTCTACCACAAAATTTTGAATATCAGATTTAAGGCCATCCCAAAAAAATTCTTTCTTCACCCTGTGGTAAGTTTTTAAAAATCTTGAGTGTCCTCCTAAGGGAGAAGTGTGCAATTCCAAAAGAATCTTTTGTTTTAGTTGGGAATTATTACAAATATATAAGTGATATTTGTACCATAAGGAATCATTTTTCCAACTAAATGTATCAGATGTAGTAGGATCTTGCTGCAAATTTTGAATGAGTGTCCATACTTCTTCATCCTTTTTCCATTCATCCCTTGCTTCGGTTATCCAATCTGGTTGGATAATAGAAATGGAACAAAGGAATGCTTCCACCTCTTCATCCTTTCTTGAGGATGCATCTACAACAACATTTAGCTTCCCTTTTCTGTATATGATTTTAAAGTCATAACCAAACATCTTTGTGACCCATTTTTGATGCTCTTCTGAAGATAGTATTTGTTCCAAAAAGTATTTAAGACTATCATGATCCGTTTTTGCCTTGAAGTGTCTTCCCATTAGGTAAGGTTGCCATTTCTTTAGTGCATGTAGTATTGCCAACATTTCCTTCTCATAAATAACTTTCTGTAAATACTTTCCTTTGATTGGATGACTTTCAAAAGCAATGGGTCTTCCTTTTTGCATTAAAACAACACCAATTCCATTTCTTGAGGCATCACATTCCACAATAAAGGTTTTTGTGAAGTCTGGCATAGCTAAAACCGGTGCTAGGCACATTTCCTCTTTAAGATGTTAAATTTCCTTAGTTGCTTCAGGAGTCCATGAAAATGAATCTTTCTTCAATAATGTTATTAGAGGTGCTGCTATTCTCCCATAATTCGTAACAAACTTGCGATAATACCCCGTTAACCCGAGAAATACTCGCAACTTCTTTATGGTTGTGGGGACTTTCCATTCCTTAATGGCTTTAATTTTTTTAGGGTCTACCTTAACACCCTCGTGAGATACAATATGACCCAGATATTCCACCTCTTGTACTCCAAAGAAACATTTGGAGGTTTTTGCATATAATTGTTTCTCCTGCAATAGTTTGAGCATGTTGTCAACATGGTGAACATGATCCTTCCAAGACCTATTGTAGATTATTATATCATCAAAAAATACTAACACAAATTTTCTAAGGAAGGGTTTGAAAATGGAATTCATCAACCCTTGAAATGTAGAAGGTGCATTGTTAAGGCCAAAAGGCATGACAAAAAATTCACAATGACCCTCCCGATTTTGAAATGATGTTTTCGGAATATCTTTAGTCATCATTCTAATTTGAAGATATCCTAAATGAAGATCCAACTTGGTAAAGTAAATTTCTCCATGTAATTCATCCAAAAATTCATCAATCACAGGAATAGGAAATTTATCTTTAATAGTGAGCTTATTGAGCTCCCTATAATCCGGACACATGCGCCATGATCCATTCTTCTTGTGCACCAATACTACTAGAGCAAAGAAAGAACTTTGGCTCAGTTGAAATATACCAACCTCTAATATTTTTGCAATCATACTTTCAATTTCACTCTTTTGGACATAAGGATATGTGTAAGGCATGATTTTTGGAGGAACACTTCCTCGAATCAAATGAATAGCATGATCATGATCATGAATAGGTGGGAGTCCTTTGGGAGTTTCAAACACTTTGGAATTATTTTCCAAGAGTTTTTGGAGATCTGGAGAAATAAATGATTTTGATGTTGGAACTTCTAGTGAGAATAATTGTGGAATTACACCTCATTGTTCTTTTTTCAGAAGCTTTGTCATGACATTAGAGCTTATTATCTTTCGTGGCTTCCCTACAATACCTCGTAATTCAACTTCCTTTCCTTCTGAAAAACATTTCAAGAAAATTTCTTAAAAATTAAAAGCTACTTTCCCCAAAGATTGTAACCATTGTACTCCTAGTACAACATCAACACCTCCCATTGGAATGGAAAGCATTGGACTATTCAATACATATTTCCCCATGGTTAGCTTGATATTATGGAATTTTACAAAGAAATTTATAGTTCCTCCATTTGTAACCATCATTTGACATTCTTGTGTTGGGTATAGGAAGCAATTCAATTCCTTGGCTACATTACAATGAATAAAATTATGGGTACTACCCGAGTCATGTTGGGAAAAATACTGAGAGGGGGTTGAATCAGTATTTAGTGCTGACTGAATTTTTTTTTAACTTTTTTATAGCTTTTAAACCCATACGCTACTTTAATGAACACAACTCGCGTATACACGTGGATCGCCTTAAGAAAACTCGCGTATGCTCAGAGATCTAAATATGCATTTAATTCTTAACTTAGATCATTGCATCATTCATTCATCAGATGTTTAGTAAGCAGTAAACAGGTGCAGTAAGAACAGAATAAATCACCACACATAAGCAACACACATGAACACCAGGATTTAAGGTGGAAACCCAATTCGGGAGAAAACCACCGTTGTCGTCGTCTCATTCTTCAATATTTATTATATAAAGAAAACTTCTTACAATCATGTACTGGTGCAGACTCATACCATCACGCAGGGACCCACCTGCAGAAGGCTACAACCTTCTCTCGTTTACCAGCCTCTCCTGGAAGGGAGCTACAACCCCCTACTCTCGTTTACCAGCCTCTCCTGGAAGGGAGCTACTACCCTCTGCTCTCGTTTACCAGCTACCACTGGAAGGGAGCTACTACCCCATCACTGAAGACTTCGACCCTCAGCACCACTGCAGACCACGTTTCATCAATTTTCAAACTGGATCAAACAGCTTCAACACAACCCTTCACTTATCAACAAATATACTTCGCCCAATGCTTCAAACAGAACAGTGAAACCACTGTAACCAGAATATCAGAGATAACCCAGACTTCATAATAGATATGCAGAAACACATTCAACCTTGAGCAATCATTAGTTCAGATACCATACACGCTTTTATTTAATCAGACCCGCGTATACACACACTTTTCATGAAACGAACCTGTGTATACATCTGTGCATTTCTCAGAAAACCCTAACTTCCCATACGCGCTTTTATTTCATCAGTTCCGCGTATACACACACTTTTCATGAAACGAACTTGCGTATAGATCTATAAAAGATAAAATTTACAGAACAGATCAAATCTATGAACTTACCCAGATTTTTTCAATTTCTTCATCAGATTTGTGCCAGGTCTTCATCACTTCTTTTCAGATCATCCTAGAGATTCATCATTTCTAGATCTAGAGATCTTGAACCTTCATCATATTCATAGGTGCATCATAGATTCAGATCAATTAAGAACAGAGTTCAACCATGCAGATATACTTCAGAGTGAAGTATTCATTAAATCCCAGACACTTGCACACCCTTGCACTATGATTTCCTTCTCCTTAAATAGAATTAGCCTTTGTCAATACCATGAGTCAAAACCACACCACTTCCGATGGTATTCCTGGACGGGATCAAATAGATAATCCAGCGCTCAATAAAATGGGTCAATACCATGGTAATGCCCCCTGGTTTTATAAAAATAGAGCGAAAATTGGCATACGCGACTTGGCACGTACTTTTCCGCGTGCATACGCTACTTCACCTTAACAAACCCGCGTATGCTTTGTGGCATAACTTATTTATCATTATTCTGGCACTTTCTGAATTCCTTTCTTCTGCTACTTCTGAACTCATCTGTAGATACATCAGATTTACATTATTAACAAATCATCAAGTCAGTTTCCATCAAGAACAACTTCATTAAGCAGGTTCCATCAAAGTCAACACATTGTATCACATTGCCAACAATCTTATTTCATCAAGTAGATTACCATCAACTTCATCAAGTAGGTTGCCATCAAGGACAACACATGCCAACAATCTCCCCCTTTGGACTTGATGGCAACCATGATGGTGTTTGATCATCACAACAGATAGATACATTGAATATAACCATTATGCATACACCATGATGCTCTCCCCTTATTCAAACACCATGTTACTCTCCCCCTTTGACATCAAGGGCAAAGGGCAGATGAAAACCAAAACAAGGTTTTTCTCCTCATGTAGAAAGAAGAGCTTTGTGGTCGGTGTAAATTCACCTAGCTCCCTTTGAGTTCATCTTTGAATCTTCAAAAACATCATTCAATGATACATGACTCTCTGACCTTTCCTATCACCAAAGACTCATACTTACATCAAAGATCCAACCAAGTGGATTTACACATTTTGACTCAACTACCCAACCAAGTGGGTTTACAAATTTGAACAAGTCCTTTACATGACTGAATATTACAACTTACATCATAGGTCACAACCTTTTCATCAAATTACACATATGAATTTTTTTTTATAACCAATATCAAAAAGACCTCAAGAGAGATCAAAATTCAGAATCATCATAATGCCAACAATGCATTCATTCAACAAGGCTAATGCTCCCCCTAAAACTGTGCATCCAATTCATCCTTTTCATATGACCAAAACTCCTCCTTAGCTTGTGCAACCTGAACACTTTTAACAGCCAATCATCAAGGCATATTTACCCAAAATTAGAGAATGAAACAAAAATATAATATTTGAAACATCATCAGAGATACCATACAGCCATCGGGAGACCTACATGTGACTACGCATTTGTCTTTGAAGAATGTTATTGTTAAATTTTTCAACTAACCATACACGGTTTTCTTTTCTTTCCAACTCGTGTATCCTCTGTGTATCTTTAGAAGCCGCGTATCCAATTTAATCTTACGAATTGCGCCGATTACGATTTTACGTACGCGGAGACTACTCCAATATACGAGATATTCGAACGCTTCCACAGGCGGAGAGTTTCGTCCATTCTATCGATAACTTGTTCTTTGGAGGGAGACATCGCATACGCTTCACCTTTGTTCGACCGCATTGATGCAGTGATATTTGATGGGAATGTGCTTGGTCTTGGAATGCATAACGGGATTCTTTGAGATACTAATGGCACTTTTATTATCACACATAATGGAGATAGGAGGTGAAAATTTGATTTGAAGGTCTTGTAAGGTCTGCATCATCCAAAGAAGTTGAGTGCAACATGATGCGGCAACCACATATTATGCTTCTGCTGTAGATAAGGCAATAGAGCTTTGCTTCTTACTGAACCAAGATACTAACCGGGGCCCCATATAGAATTCACCACAACTAGTGCTTTTTCGATCATAAACATTTCTAGCCCAATCTGCTTTAGTGTAAGCATGAAGAGTAAGATCAGCATTATTTGGATACCATAGTCCAAAGTCTTGAGTTCCTTGTAGATATTTGAATATTATTTTCATAGCTTGAAGGTGAGACTCTTTTGGATTAGCTTGGAATTGTCCAACAATCCCAAGTGCATGCATAATGTCTGGTCTAGTCCCAGTGAGATAAAGTAGACTTCCTATCATTGATCTGTATTCTGGTTGATTCACCGTGGGAGAATCATCATGAGAACTGAGATTGCATCCGGTTATCATTGGTGTACTTACAGGTTTGCATTATTCCATGCCATTCTTCTTCAGAATTTGCTTAAGATATTTTTCTTGTGATAGGAATATACCATCTGTAGTTTGATGCACTTGTAAGCCAAGAAAGAATGTTAGTTCTTTAAGTAAAGACATTTTAATTTCAATAAACGCTGCTAAACAAATTTAGGCTCTGGAATATTTGTTTTCCAAAAATGATGTCATCAACATATACAACTACAATCAATAGTTTATCATTCTCAATTTTTGTGTATAGGGTACTATCAACAGAACCCTTTTGAAAACCTTGTTGATGAAGATATTTTTCAAGACGATAGTACCATGCCCTTGGAGCTTGTTTGAGATCATATAAAGCCTTTTTAAGTTTGCAAACAAGTTTTTCATCATTTCCCACAATGAATATTTTTGGTTGTTTTATATAAACTTCTTCCTCTAGATCACCATTGAGGAAAGAAGATTTTACATCTGTTTGATTAACTTTGAATTGTTGAAAACTTGAAAAAGAAAGAAACATTCTTATGGCTTCAAGTCTGGCTATAGGAGAAAATGTTCCTTGAAATTATATACCTTCTTGTTGAATATACCCTTTACAAACAAGTCTAGATTTGTTTCTAATAACATCTCCATTTTCATTTAACTTGTTTTTGAATATCATTTTGTTCCACTAACATTTTTATCATGAGGTCTTGGAACCAATTCCCAAGTATGATTCTTTTCCATTTGGTCGGCTCCCAAATTTCATGGCTGAACCAACATACATATTTGCTGGCAATTGACATTGTGTGGTTCAATAGTGGATAGAAATGCCAGATAGCTAGAAGATCCCACAAGAGTCCTTCTTGTTTGTACACCTGATCCCTTATCTCCCAAAATTTGAGATTCTGGATGATTTTTTTGAACATATCTGGATGGAGCTTTTTCAGATAAATCATCTTCAGGTTCTTCATTGGGTTCACTGTCGATATCATTGCTATTTGATGTAAAAGGACATAAGTCACCATCGTCTTCATTTGTTGTTTGTTTTTCTTCTTTTGGGGCTGCATGAGACTCATCAATAACAACATCAATACATTCAACAATCTTCCGAAGTCTTTTATTGTAACATTTATAAGCTCTACTCGTAGAGGAGTAACCAAGAAGTATTCACTTATGCTCTGGTTTCAAGCACTAGTTTTTTATTATTATTTTTGATAAACATTTACTTTAAAAAAAAATGCTTCAGAGGGAGGATTACCATACCCGAGTTCATATGGCGTTTTGTCACTATTTACACGAACATGTGCCTTGTTGAGAATATTTACCGCTGTGTGAGCTGCTTCCCCCCAAAATGTGTCAGGTGTTCCGGAATCATCAAGCATGGCTCTAGCCATTTGTTGAACTGTTCTATTCATTATTTCTGCTACACCATTCTGTTGAGGAGTGCCTGCTACCGAAAATTGTCTTTTTATGCCATGTTGTTCACAAAATTCAAGGAATTCATTTGATGTATATTCTCCTCCTCGATAAGATCTAAGACAATTGAGTTTTAGATCTACTTCATTTTCAACCAAAGCCTTGAAGATCTGAAATTTCTTAAATGCTTCGTCTTTGTGCTTCAGCAACCCAATCCAACACATTCTAGAGAAATCATCAATAAACAAGATGTAATATTGTTCACCACGAGGTGATTTTTTCCTCATAGGTCCACATATGTCAGTATGAATGAGTTCAAGAGGCCTACTTGAGGATCCTTATGACAAAATTACCCTCTGATGCTTGCAGTTAGCAGGGTGAAATACTTTCGGAAGAAGTATGTGGGAAGACCGTTTAGTGACATTAAATGTATGATTTGTTGATTTGAGAGAAGCTTAGATGCCCCAACCTTCTATGCCATAGCCAGTTTTCTGAAGATTTACTCAAGTAACATTGTTCTTTGCAGTTCTTCAATATATACAGGTTGCTTGGAGTTCTTTTTCCTTTTATAATTGTTTTACCTGTATCAAGATCACGAACCACACATTCTTTTGAACTAAATACAACTTCAGTTCCTTGATCACACATTTGACTTACACTTAACAGATTATGCCTTAAACCATCCACATACATGACATCATTAGTCTTCACCTTTTCTTTTAGAAACACAGACCCTTTTCCTTTAATTACAGCAGGAGTATCATTTCCAAATGTAACTTTCTTTTCCTTTTCTAGAGCACTATATGCAAGAAGTTTGTTTTTGTCACCTGTCATGTGTCTTGAGCATCCACTATAAATGTACCATTGATTTTCTTCACCTTCTGCAAATAACGCTATGCCACAATTTTCAACCTGTAATTCCTTCTTTTTCCATACTTTGGAACTTGAAGGAAAATGCTCTTTTGGCTGAACTTTGCTCCTGCATTCAGATTCTTCATGCCCAAAGTTATTGCAATAGGCACATTCAACTTCATTTAAAAGAGGATAAAAGTTGTTATAGGTATTCTTCTCAAATTCAATCCTTTTCTTTCTTGCTTCTCTAGTCATGATGGTTTTATATGCAACACATTGAACAACTTTATGACCAAAATTGTGACATGAAAAACATTGTCCATTGAAGAAGAAATTTCTGCGATCATGAAATCTTCTACTTGAATTTACCTGTTGATTGGTGTTTCTTTGAGAGATATTCCTATTAGTGTTCTTTGAATTGAGATGATCATGCTTTACCTGTAATGATTCTTTATTCCCTTGCTGAGTGGCAGAATTTTGTAAACCAGCTGTAGCTGCTTTTAGATAATTTGGTGCTGAAGCCTGAGAAGACTCTCTGGTATATCCAAGACCTGTCTTTACAAGAGGAGAACGTTGTACCTTGATAATCTCATCTAAGGTTTCAGATCCTTTATCAAATCTAAGATTCAGAGTCTTTACTTTCTCAAAACCTTTTCTAAAACTTACCACTTCACATTCTAATTTCTCAATGTGTTTCTTTGCTCCTTCAACCTGCTTTTCCAGAGTCTCTATGGTTATTTTCCTTTCTTATAAGAGTATTTTAATTTCTTCTAAGCGTATTTTGAGTTGATTGTTTTCTTCAAGAAAGTCATTGTCCTCTAGAGCATCCACAAAAGTATAATTTTCTTCTCTAGATTCAAATGCCATGAGAAGTCTAAGATCTTGTTCACATTCTTCCTCACTATCAGATAACCCATCACTGTCTTCATGAGTATAGTAACTTTTTCTAGTGTTAAACCGATTCTTATTCCTTCTTGCTACTTCCTTCTATTTTGCAGGTGTTTCTTTATGAGGACACTTAGCAGCATAATGACCAATTCTTCCACACTCAAAACATTTGAAAGGAAGCTTACCTCTGAACCGTCCCGTGCCAAGTTGAAGTTTCTTTACAAAATTTGCCTCATCTTCTTCTGAGATATATCCTAGTCCTTCTGCTTCTTGTACGTCTTTCCCTTTAGTAGAAGCTCTGAAGACAGCCTCTTTGACTTCAGATGGTCCTCCTCTTCTCATTTCATATGCGGTTAGTATGCCATGAAGTTGTACCACAGTAAGATTTTGAAGATCCTGTTTTTCTTC
Source organism: Pinus albicaulis (assembly GCA_034641835.2). Taxonomy (NCBI): domain Eukaryota; kingdom Viridiplantae; phylum Streptophyta; class Pinopsida; order Pinales; family Pinaceae; genus Pinus; species Pinus albicaulis. The sequence goes on along the minus strand of CM076583.1, from coordinate 1,109,785,609 downwards.
AAGAGCAGGAACTTTTGACTCAAATTTTGCTGTTAGCGATCTTAAAATTTTCTCAACCAAAGTAGATTCGGTTATTGTTTCTCCCAGATTTCTCATACGATTTACAACATCATCAACACGTAAAAAGAAACTGGCAATAATCTCATCACTATGCATCTTTAAATTTTCATATTCAATTCTGAGAGTTTGGAGTTTTGCACTTTTTACCTTTGCATCACCTTCATAACTTAAAATGATTTTGTCCCACATTTCCTTTGTTGTATTTAGCTGCATAACTTTAAAAAATTTAGATTCAGTCAGACTCCTGTTATAGCATTGATCGCCTTTGCATTTGATTCATAATTCTTTTTTTCAGTCAGATCTGTTGGTATTGTAGCTGGATATTGATATCCTTGTTGAACAATGGCCCATACATCTATTCCCATAGACTGAAGATAGGATCTCATCCTTGTTTTCCAGAAGATTAAATTTCTTCCATTAAAGAGAGGAGGCTTGATAGATGCTGTTCCATCTTGATTTCTCATCTTGCTTGATCTTCCTTCTAGCGGCTAAGCTTTTTCAGAAGGACATGCTCTGAAACCAATTGTTGGGAAAAATACTAAGAGGGGGGGTGAATCAGTATTTAGTGCTGACTGAATTTTTTTTTTAACTTTTTCTAGCTTTTAAACCCATACGCTACTTTAATGAACACAACTCGCGTATACACGCGGATCGCCTTAAGAAAACTTGCGTATGCTTAGAGATCTAAATATGCATTTAATTCTTAACTTAGATCATTGCATCATTCATTCATCAGATGTTTAGTAAGCAGTAAAAATGTGTAGTAAGAACAGAATAAATCACCACACATAAGCAACACACATGAACACCAGGATTTAAGGTGGAAACCCAATTCGGGAGAAAACCACCGCTGCCGTCGTCTCAGTCTTCAATATTTATTATATAAAGAAAACTTCTTACAATCATGTACTGGCGCAAACTCATACCAGCACGCAGGCACCCACCTGTAGAAGGCTACAACCTTCTCTCGTTTACCAGCCTCTCCTGAAAGGGAGCTACAACCCCTTGCTCTCGTTTACCAGCCTCTCCTGGAAGGGAGCTACTACCCCCTGCTCTCGTTTACCAGCTACCACTGGAAGGGAGCTACTACCCCCTCACTGAAGGCTTAGACCCTTAGCACCACTGCAGACAACGTTTCATCAATTTTCAAACTGGATCAAACAGCTTCAACACAACCCTTCACTTATCAACAAATATACTTCACCCAATGCTTCAAACCGAACAGTGAAACCACTGTAACCAGAATATCAGAGAAACACATTCAACCTTCAGCAATCATTAGTTCAGATACCATACGCGCTTTTATTTAATCAGACCCACGTATACACGCGCTTTTCATGAAACGAACCCGCGTATACATCTGTGCATTTCTCAGAAAACCCTAACTTCCCATACACGCTTTTATTTCATCAGTTCTGCGTATACACGCGCTTTTCATGAAACGAACCTGCGTATAGATCTATAAAAGATGAACTTTGCAGAACAGAACAGATCTATGAACTTACCCAGAATTTTCAATTTCTTCATCAGATTTGCACCAGGTCTTCATCACTTCTTTTCAGATCATCCTAGAGATTCATCATTTCTAGATCTAGAGATCTTGAACCTTCATCATATTCATAGGTGCATCATAGATTCAGATCAATTAAGAACAGAGTTCAACCATGTAGATATACTTCAGAGTGAAGTATTCATTAAAGCCCAGACACTTGCACACCCTTGCACTATGATTTCCTTCTCCTTAAATAGAATTAGCCTTTGTCAATACCATGAGTCAAAACCACACCACTTCCGATGGTATTCCTGGACAGGATCAAATAGATAATCCATCGCTCAATACAATGGGTCAATACCATGGTAATGCCCCTTGGTTTTATAAAAATAGAGTGCAAATTGGCATACGTGACTTGGCAAGTACTTATCCGCGTGCATACGCTACTTCACCTTAACAAACCCGCGTATGCTTTGTAGCATAACTTATTTATCATTATTCTGGCACTTTCTGAATTCCTTTCTTCTACTACTTCTGAACTGATATGTAGATACATCAGATTTAAATTATTAACAAATCATCAAGTCAGTTTCCATCAAGAACAACTTCATTAAGCAGGTTCCATCAAAGTCAACACATTGTATCACATTGCCAACAATCTTATTTCATCAAGTAGGTTACCATCAACTTCATCAAGTAGGTTGCCATCAAGGACAACATATGCCAACAAGTCAATCAACACTATTACCTTTTTCTTCTTGATATGTACTTCTATCTTGAGAGTTTGAGGAGTGATAATTACTGCCAATGCATTACAGGATATGGTCAGACTCATTTCTTCTTTCTCTAGGGTTGTATCCTGGTGTATATCCTCTTCTTTTGAAGTTTCTTATTCAATTTCTTCCTCCTCTTCATAATCTATGTAAAATAATTTCTTCTTAGCACACTTATGACTTTTAGTGTATTTTCTATCAAAACTATAGAAAATCCCTTTTGCTCTTTTTTCTTCCAATTTTTGTGGTGTCAACCTTGTGGTTGTGGAAGTCTAGGAGTAGCAACACTTCCATATTTATAGATGTGAGAGGTAGGCTTCCTTGTCACCATAATTTCACATTCATATTTTCTTGCCAACCTAAATTCCTTCTCTAATGAATCAGGTTCCCAAAGGTGAACCTTATGTTGGATGTTATCCTTTAAAGTCCATATGAAGACATCAATCTTGTGTTCCTCTGGAATATCAACTACCCTTATATTCAATTTTTGGAAGTGCTCAATGTGCTCCACCATTGAAACCTTTTGTTTGAGATTTATCAATTGGCTAAAGAAGGTATTGCTCTTTGTATCCTCATAATGTGCTATCATTTCCTCCGTAAAAATTGACCAAGTGACAATTTTTTTACGAGAGCAAAGCCATTGATACCATACAAATGTATTTTTTTCTAAATGTAAAGTTGCAATGCGTAACTTTTGTGGGTTTTTCACATTATGGAGATCAAAATATTGCTCCATCTGTAGTATCCATGTTACGGGATCCTTGCCATCAAACTTCCTCATATCCATATTTGGAATATGGTGGGTCTTCCATCCAACATTATAGTTTTTGAAATCACGATTAACATTTATTTTGTTCTCATCATGAGTTTCCTCTACTATTTTTTCTCCATTAGGAATGATTTCTTGTATCAACTTTGTGAAACCTTCCTTCAAACCTTCCATATTTTCTTTTAGATCATTTTCCATGTCTTCCATGTTGTATTTCATTTTTTCGTCGATGTCATCCATATTAGCTTCCATGCCATTCATCTTAGCTTCCATACCTTTCTTCAAACAATCCATCTTAGCTTCCACGCCTTTCTTCAAAACTTATGTTTCATTTTTTTATGCTCTTTGCGAGAGCGAAATTTGGTGCACTTTCTCTTGTAATTTTGATATATCATGTTGCACTTCTTCTTATTCATGAGTCATAGTGGAGTATTTCGAGGGCTTAATGGGTGTTGAATTATTTTAGGGGGAATTTTAGAACCCAATACTAATATTTATGCTTCAATATTCCCTTGGAATCACTTCAAAATTAATTTTCAAACAAGACTTGTGCAATTTGAAAGAAAAAAATACACACCTTTTTCTTTCTTTTGAGGAGCTCGATATTGAAACTAAATTATCTCTGTGATTTAGGATCTTCAATATTTGAAATTTGGTCGTGTAGTAGCCCTCTGAATCTTCTTTCGAATGCCACAGGTTTGACCTGATTTGGATTCTTCAAGAAAAATTTATGACCAATCCCCCACAATGACCTAATTATGGATTGGTTCAATAGAGCGAACTTGTACGACGAGCCACGTGTCATTGTTTCCTCCTTCGGCTCTGAAATTTATATACATTAAAATAAGGTCCGTGTGATTTTGACCACGTTTTATATAATTCCAATCCAATGCTCAGAGAGAGAGTTATGACTATTTTCCCAAGGTCACCTCTTTTAGATGAAATTCGGGAGCCTGCAAAAACCCTAACTTCCACAAATCATATATCCAAAAATATTGTGAACCTAGATCTGAAATTTTTACACGAATTTCTGTAGGATTTCGGCTTCTTGTGGTAGAAATTTCAGCTTCTGAACCTTCGTAGAAAAAAAATTATAGTGAAAATTCCATGATGACCTGTTTGGAGCAGCGAAACCCTAGAATCCAAAGCTCTGATACCAAATGTTATGAAACCAACTCCAAAAATAGAAGAAAAGAGAGATAGACACCTTATAAATAATACACTTCAAGGGGGAAATCTCCTTTACATTACATAAATGAAAAATTCTTGGATGATACAAATGATAAAACTCCTTTCTATATATAGGAGTCCATGGGGTCATAATATAATCCTAGCTGACCTAACAATAATAATGTAATGGAACAATAATAAAAACTTGGGGTTACAGGGGTACAAAAATAACAATAAGGGGGCTTCTCTAACAACAATAAGGGACTACACTAGTAATATAGGGACCTAACAAATTCTTTCTCTTTCTTATTCATGTAATTGTGCGATCGTAATTGGTTTTCGTAATTTGTATAATAGATTCAAGTATTTTTTTTTTTATCATATTACAAGATCATTTGAATATATGTGGATTTAATACATGGTATTAGAGAAGGAAGCACTATATAATCGAAGAATATGAGTTTGTTTTGAACAGGTTAATTGGATTTGCTGATTTATTCTTAAGGTCCAACAACAGATCATGATGTCTTTCTGTGGATTGAGACTGGAATATTCCATTGAGTGTAGTTCGAATTACATAGCCTAGAAGGAAATTATGGAGGAAATGTTAGAGGAAAACAGATTGAAGGAATTCATAAACAATAATATTCTCAGGACCACAGTAGTAGACGCTCAAAATATTGATGCATGGAAGAAGAACGTAGCAAAGGCGAGAAGGATTCTGTTAGAAGGAGTTCGAGATAATATTATATTGAACATCCATGGAAAGGAAACTCCATATGCTATGTGGAAAACATTAAAATATTTTTTCAGAACAACAGTGATCACAAGAAACTTGAACTGAAGGAAAAGCTCAGAAAATTCAAGATGGAGGAAAGCGAGACAATACCAAAATACTTGACGAAGTTCACTCAATGTTGATATGACCTTGGAAGTGTTGTTGTTACCATTCTCGAGGATGATCTGGTGAGCCTAGAACTTTTAGGCATTTCCAAGAGCTAGCACAACTGCCAGGAATCGGTAAATGGGATGGAGAAGCTACCATAGTGGGAGCGGCTGTGGGCTGACTTGGTGTAAGAAGAGATTCAGCGGAACACCAAATACGAGACCTTTTACAAAGACAAAGAAGAATATTTTTCATGAGTCGGAAAATGAAAGAAATATAAGGGAAAAAAGTCCCAAGGTGAAGAGGGAAAGAATAAATGCTTATCCCACATCAAGATTTTTCACTTTCATGAGTTCAGACACTATGCCACGAAATTTCCACAGAAGGAAAGCAAGAAGGAGCCTATAGTAGAAGTAGCAGGTGAAGCTCTAACTTCATAGTTCAAACTTGATTTCACTCCCATTGCATGCATGATCAACACTGTAATGGGATGCATGTAGTATCTCAACATTGGTGCCTCGTTCCATATGACAGGGAATAGAGATCTCTTCAATGACTTGGAGGAGAAATACCTCAAAAAAAACATAGAGCTTGGAGATGATGGGAGATATAGCGTGACCGATATTGGTACTATTACATTTAAGAGGGAGTCTGGATCCCCTCTCAAAATCACAGATGTATTGTTTTTTCCAAGACTAAATAATAATCCTGTTTCCGTAGAGGTATTGTAAGACCATGGCTATGATGTGATATTTAGAAAAGGAAATGTTTTTCTTAGACACATTGCCACGGGAGACGTGAAACAAATTGGTGTGAGTCAAGAACCTATATACTCTCGAGTTCGAAGATGCATGAAAATAATTGAGGAGCAAGGCAAAGGTTAGAGACTTTGTGGTTGAGAGGGAGCATGAATTACCTCTCAACGTGCAGCCTCAGAAAGTTTTGGAGCAACCATAATTAGAGAAGAAAAGAGGAGACCGAGTGGAGACATCCACTCAAGAAGAGACTTGCAGTAGGGGGGAATTTTTAGCCAAGTGGGCAGAGAGAGCACATGAAACCATACCTCCAGGCGAGAAGTGGGGCAATGTGAAGCCATAGTCCCAAGAGTGAAGAAATTTGGGCAGGGTCCATTGAGATATTTGTCTCATGGATGCTTACCTTGCTACGGGATCCCATAGTACATAGTAGTAGGATGGATTAGTGGCAGTTGATGAAGACAAATTTCAGAGTGACAGATGTAGAGACTAGCAACAATTAGATAATGGGGAGAGAAAAGCAGAGTTGGTAGCAGTGCAGATGGAATAGTGAAAATTTTTTAGTAGACAATGCATTATCTAGTAGTAGTTAGAGACTCTGGTGACAGATAAATCATACTGATTCAGTTTGAATGCTTTTTAGTTTCAGAATCTGCAATAGAAACAACACTATAGAGAGGTGTTGCATGCAAAACATTCCAAAGGTAAACTATTAGGATAGAGTTTAATTCCTTTCTTGTTGAGAGGGAGTGTTGAAAATGGAAACAAGAAATATTGAAAATGGCATGAAAAGGGATTCTAATTTAATTTTCCCTTAATAAATTAGAAGGAAATTTTAATTCCACATCACATGATAGCTTGTACGAGTTAACTAAGTTGGGAAGACTTAGTTAACTCAGTCAATTCGAGTTGGGGGTCACACTGCAGGCATGCAAAGTTCACTCTAAGATTCAAAGGGTCTAATTGCAGTTTATTTTGAGTTGTAATTGTTTAACTTAATTATTTGAGTTAAAACTGGTTTAACTAGTTCTAACTGATGGATGAGCTGGTGAGAGGTCCAGTGAATTAAATATGATTTAATTCACATGCAGTGATCAATCAAATAACTGATAATTCTCTATAAATAGTTGTTGCATGCCAATTCTGAGGAAGACCCAGTTGAGATTGGAGTTAAAGGGAAGTATACGATAGTTGTATAATTATAAAATTATACATGTCATGCATGAGGTTAGCAGGATGTGTTGGATGTCTTTCACAATCAATTACTAGGAACTTACTAATTAATAGGGGCTCAATTCCCTCAGGAATGCGTAAGAAAGGATGAGCAACCCATAGGCAAGAAATTGGTTAAGTATTGGATCAAACTTGTTGGGATCAGAGTGAGACAGTCAATGATAGTGCAGATAGCTCTCAAGCCTGAGAGAAGCATTGTATCGTTTCATATTCTTGACTTAATGCAATATACATATAGAGAGGTTTTTAGCTGAGGCTTTCCCCAAATACATCTTTTTTTTTGTGAATGAAATTATTTCTCTTTATTTTTCATGTGATTGTGCGATCGTAATTGGTTTCTACAATTTGTAGAATAGATTCAAGTATTTTGTTTTAGTATATTACAAGATTAGTTGAATCTATGTGGATTTTATACAGATATCATGCAGATCATATTGTGCCAATGTATAAAGCAAGAGGATAATACAGGTTGGAAAACATGAGCACACTTTGTGTCATTTTTCATTCAAAAGTAAATACAAAGTAATGAATGGACCGTTGCTTGATGAGAGCAAGGGAAAAACAAGGAATACAGATCACTATTGAAAATCTCATAAAATAGATGTGTCAAAATCTAATGAAGCTTTATTCACAAGATAGTCCATATGCTGTAGTAGATAACTATATTGAGACAGATGATGATAAAGAATTGATAATGAATGTCTCAAGAAGTGCGTACTCAAATAATTTGTCTTGTATGTGATTAGATTCAAACAAGACTTATAACTATGAATAAGGGAAAGAAATTAAAACTTCAGAAGGTGCTTTCTTAGATTGCGACTTTCAAACTTCCCTAGCTCCTTTCACCGTTTAGGCATAGGTCACATTATTATTCCAAAATGATTCAACACTACTATTTAGAGACGTGACCTGTGACCTCACTAATTTTAGTGTGTGCGATAACGTCATAGCACAACATGAACTTGCAACTTGATCTATATCTAGTGCATGTGGGAAAGACAATGCACATTTATTGAATGTGACCTTTTCTCTAGCTATCATCATTATTCTTATTTCGGTGCTAAGTTTCCATTCCATTCGTTACCCTCACCCTGCACTCTTATAGACTTCCAGACTCCAAGCACAACAATAATGGTCTAATACAACCATCTCTTACCATACCACGTTATTTCCATTAGGTTTTTATTAGGGGTTTGTGTCAAATATTTTAAAATATACTCAAGATCATTGTATTGAGCCACCCAAATCAAAACAATAGTTGAAACCCCAATTCACATTGATTAAAAACCAAATGTTAGATCACAAATCACTATACCAATTCCTAGTAGAACTACGAATAAAAATTGCACCTAAGTCGCTAGTCACATCCTCTTTCCTTAGTGAAAATGCACCTTTGAGTTATGACTTGCGCTTGTATGATATAAATGAAACTTTGGTTGCGTATCACAGTCTTATAATCCATCCAAATGTGTGACCAACCTTGTAGAACGAGATTGCAACTTAGTTATACCTGCTCCTCTTGAGGTCGCATGTCACATTTTCAGTCCCCAACAGTGCAACTAGAACCTGCCACCTGCCTTATAATTATAAACCTATGACTAGCACAAGAACTATTTCCCGAACAAATGTGATGATATTAACCTTGTTATCTCCTATCACAGTCATATTTGGAATCCAATGAAATATCAATGAGGAACATGTACCATTTGTCAAAGATTAAGGTTACCAACAATGATATATGTATATGTTAAATCAATACGATAAAGGAGACATGATGCTTGTAGGATATGATCCATCACAAGAGTTCTGTAATATAGTGCACAATATTTTCATATATATATGTGCAGAAGTTGAAAAATTACTCCTAAGACACCTCCAAACATGAAGCTTCTAAGACATGCTAAAGAGAAAAAAGATGCAAGAAAACCCCTACTCGGTAGCCAGTGCATAAAGAAATTATGATTCCTAAAATTTTAGTATTTGATTTATAAGTATATCCTACTTAATTTTAGTCACTATATTGTCAATTGGCACATAAAGTGATCGGTATATGTTGTATATATTTTTGCTTGTTTTGGTCCAATTTTAATTTCTGCTTGAACATCGAAGGAATTGTTGCTCCCAAAAATTTGATTTCTATACGAAAACAAACATTGAAGGTCTTATTTCCTAGTTAAAGATGAGACTTATATGAGTTTCATTAGTTTACTAAATAACTGGAATGAGTGTGTGATCCAATCCCAATTTAATAGGTATTTTTTTAGTGTCACATTATCGATTAGCTAGAAAGACACCATCAGGAAACAACTTCCTGACCTGTGATAAATAGTTTTGATAGTTGATATCCTTATGGAAATAATGAAAATTTAGTATTTAAAAAATATATACAAAGGCCGAGGGAGTGATTCTAGAATATGAAGATCCTATTATCTAAATCACAAACTGTTGAATATTTTTGTACTTCAATCTACAAGGATATGTTGAAGCAATTTAAATATGCATTGGTATAGCGTTCTAGTGAAAAAAGCACACCGCAAATATTTGGGAAGGATCATGAATTATAATATGAGGATAGTCTCAAATACCTTACCTTTGTTTGTTTGAAAGGACATAATTGTTGGAAAGGGAATTTTTCCAAAACACGGTTAGGGAAGCTGAAAATGGTCCTGCACGAGCTATACATACCTTGTTAATATTGTAGTATGGAAAAGGACTGCACATGGGTCCATATTAACATATTGTTTTTAGTTGATATGTTATATATTTAGTATTTTTATTTTACTACAATTTATATGACCATGTGATTTGCTTGCAGGTGAAAGGAGGGATCAAGATTTTGACCTATTGAAAAGGGAGATAGGATCAAATTGAGAGAAATAAACCCTGATATTGTCAATGCACCAACAAAATGTCTTACAAGAGGCATGTGGGCCATTGTTTTTAGCTAGGGGTTTCTCTCAAAGATTGCACAACTAGGGTTTCGACCACTAGGAAAACTAGTTCCATACATGCTTCTAGGACCATCAAAAAATATCAAAGGCATCCCATTAAAAGATAGTTAAATGATAAATTCCATGAAAATGAGGCACAAAGATAGCTGACATACGTTTTGCGAGGGTTGGATCAATTGTGATAGAATGGCCCCATATAGCTACCCAAGGCACTATCTCAACCAAGTTGGAGAATGATGATATTAGTCTTAAAACCAATCTACTTGATGACAGGTGCGTAGCAGGAAAATATACATTCAATACAACAAATGAACATCATAACTCAGTTCGTCAACTAATGCTAGCCTCTATGGATTTGTAACAACATTGGTAAAAGTACTTTAGGGTTTAAAATAACCATATTTACTCTCCTTATAATTTCTCTTCTCTCATAGTGTAAATACTTCTTATCACAATGTCAAAAATGATGCAGAGATAAATTGGGCATGTAATAGTCATTATACATGAGAGAGTCATGAGGAAGTTCAAGAGTCATGAACGTAGGCGAAAGGTCATGATAGCTGAACAATCACCTCATTTCTATAAATATACCCTCATGTCTCATTTGAAATGGACTTTTAGCACTTGAGGTAGGCATACAATTAAATAGATGTTCTATGCTTAAGGAGCTAGAGGCACTCAACTCTTGGAAGCTAGTAGGGTGAGTTGTGGTGAGGCTAGGTTTTGATTCGGAAGATAGTATGAGTAGCCCATGTTCCACTACTGGGATTTGATGGTTTGCACGACATGTACTTGTATTTTAAACAACATTAATAAGAAGTTCTGCACTTCGACATTTATTCCCATTCTTCTTCATTATGGTTGTATCAACTGTATGGTATTTCCATTATGTTAGTATGTGTGTTTTCATGTGGGTGATATGTTAATGAACTAGTTCATGTCTTGTGGCTTGCATGTCTAATTTGAATACTTGTTTTCTTATTTCACGTTATGCTGGTAACTTATTGTGAACTATATTGCAATTAACTTCTAGCACTTTCTTCTTTATGTATGTTTGAGATGGTTTTAGCTCACTAATCCTTATTTTGACATGATTTTTCTTGTTTTTTTTGTTACATTCTTGTATCTTTTTCTGCAATTTATCAATCATGGGTTGAACTCATTCCCATTTTACAGACATTTCTTTCTTTCCCTCACTCTAGCATCTCCACATTTGACATCCAGGAGAAAAACCTACAAGGTTGCCACTGGGCCAATATATCGAATGGGGCTTCTGTCCCAAACAATGTGATGTCTAATAGGACTTCACACTGGGGAGACCCCCTAGCTATTGGAAGGACATTTTACCTTGTCAAAACCATCTTAGCATACTAGGCTCAAGGAGCTTGCTTAAGAGTAGAGATATTTCTTAGGTTGGAAAACAAGATCGTAGTCACTCTAAACATTTCCAAGAGGTTATTCCGTGTATATTTTTTCGTATATATCTCATGAAATAAGTTGAATTTAAATTCCATCAGTTGGACATCCTATCCATGTGAGGGAGTAAGGGATGTAATAAGGTCAATGGAATTCATTATGGCGACAGGGGAAAAATTTTCATTGTAGTCAATTCATTCAACTCAAGATAATATTTTAGTAACTAATCGAGCCTTACTTCTTTCAACATAGTGCATACTTAGTTATATATACCCATTTAAATATAAGAATTTTTATTCTTTTTGGAAGAGTGACAAGTTCTCAAGTATCATTCACCATTAAGGAACAGTGTTCTTCATTCATCATTATATCCAAATCTGGATGACATAAAGGTTATGCAAATTTTTTTGGACCAGGAGTCTATGAAACTTCAACCAAAAGGGATGAGGGTCACATGAACTATAAAAGTGACATTTATTTTTAGGATCATCGACAAGATCACCAACTACTTCTCGTGTTGAATGGACCCATCAAGAAGCTATGGTGATGATGCAAATTAATGTTCGATAGACTCATTTAGAGAAAGGTGAGAAAGTGGAGGTGGATTTTCACCCTCACTATCATCATTTGAAGAAGAAACCATAACAAGAACATAAGGTAGAACAAACATTGAAGATGGCCTACAAGAGGAAGATGGTTCAAACTCTGAATTACACTCATAGGACAAGATATTTTCATTGATTCTAACATCTCTCTTAATAGTTATTTCAATAGAACAAGGTTTTAATAAGTATATAACCTTTTACATATTAAAAATATCCAAAAAAAGCACGGTTCTCACTTTTAGACTGTAGGGATTTCCTTTTCTCATTAGGAATGTGATCCCATGCTCCACTATCAAATACATGGAAGTGCCCTATATCTAGCTTGATTTTATTCCAAGCCTTGTCATTTGTTATATTTTTTAAAGCATTTGTTAGAGTGAAATTTACTCTCTAATTTGCAAAATTGATTGATTTCACCCAATAATGAAGATTGAATACATTAGATTAGATTATAAAATTGAAAATTTCCTTTAAAGTGCGATTCTCTCTTAGCAACATCATTTTTCTATGGTGTGTATGGAATAATATGTTGAAATTAATGGCCTATACAAGCCATTAAGTTGTGACTTTGTTGTTATCATATTCTCCTCCATTATATGTTCTTAATATATGTATGTAGTTGATCAGGAGATCATGTCCAAGTTTAAAAATTGCTCAAAAATGGAAGTGCTCAGAAATGGTTGTAATCTGAACGACTGGAAAGGCCTCATCGCTAGGATTTTGGCGCCGTGAATGTGACTCAAATCTGATGTCATATGTGAAAGTTACTGAGGTTTGAATTCGTCCAGTGACCTCAAAAACAAGACTTTTTGACTATGATTTTGTCAATTTGTAAAAAAATTATTATGGAAAAATTTCATATTTTATTAAAGTTTATATGGGCCTATTAGAGAGTACCACGTGGCCTGCTCGGAGGTTGGCACATGGCCCCAGACCATTGGTTAAAAAGGTTAATGTGAAAAGTTGGAGGGCATGGGTTTCAAACCCTGACCCGACTACACGGGCAGGGTCGACTTGACCATTACACCAAGGGAAAGACTTGTTGAACGGGCACTTGTGAACGACTATTCGGGTCGGCGTGAACAAGTGGAGATATGGGTAAGCCCTCAGGGCTTAAGCCTGTCGTCATGTGATCGGCGGACAGAAAACCGGGGCCTAAGAATTTTCCAACCGGCGGAAAGGTAAGGGGGCTAGCCCTCAGAGCTAGCCCCTACTCCATGTAACCTTTACCTATGACCATGGGCACAGAGTTCACCCTATCCGCCAGCGTATAAACCGTCTAGAGATTCCACACATGAACACGCCTAATAGCCTGACATTCAAATTTAATGTTCTGCCTATTTTGGAGCATGTTTCTGCCAAGTCTGCCCATCAGACGAATTTGGTGGAGCTAACTGGAGTTCCTCCAGTTTTGGAGGAGGTTTTCTAGTGCCACTGGGCAAAATCTTGTTTGGGTCATAACTTTCTCAATTTTCGACCAAACAAGATGAAATTTTAGTCAATTTTGGGTTTCTTAAGCATTTTGGAGAGGTTGGTACTAGTTGTAGAGAAAACAGAGGGGTTATTTAGCCATTTTTACTTCAAGGAAGAGGAAAGAGCCATCAGGGCCATCAGGGAGATGGAGCTGTAATGGGTTGTACTTCACTGTTTAAGGTGAAACAAAAGCCATTTTTAGCTTATTTCTGTCTTCTGAAGTCAAATTCATAGCCTGTTTTTCCTGTTTAGGCATATTTTGACTGTGTAACCATTTTGAGAAAATTAATAGAGCAAGGACATGCCATTGGGGAGCCTTGGACCGGTAGATGTAGCCCAGGAGGGGTGAAATGCCTCATCAGTTTGCTGTGTTATGCTATGGTGAATTTTACTTGCTGTGTATTTTTGCTGTGATATATTAAATAGTAAATTTAAATAAAAAATCCTCACACATAAAACTCAGAAACATTACCAAAACTACTTTGTTTAACCTGTAAGACATGGAGAACACTTTGCACACTAAATTAAATGGAAATGGATACTTTGAATAGCTTTACAAATAGTTCCATTTTCAGATCAGTTGGTATCAGAGCTCAAGATTTGAGCATTAGGAGCTAGATTTTTACTCTGTATTTGTTCTTGTGCAAAGATATAGTTGACTGTTTGCAAGTTTTGATGCTTACTAGGCTTAAGCTCAAGAGGGGGGAAGGACAATTGGTTAGAGCACAAAGTAATCCTCAACCAAGGAGGGCCAGAGAGCCATTAAATCCACCTTATAATTCACCTTCAAGAGCCATAGAAGAAGCCTCAAGCATGTTGATCCCAAAGAAAAAGAATGGGTGTTCCGAAAGGCTTTCCTAGACATGACGGAGATGGTGAGGATACTCTACCAAGAAAGGAATGAAAGGCTTGTAGGAGAAGGGTCTAAACATCACAAGGAAGGAGAGGGTTCTTCAGGAGGAAAGAAAAGTGATGACAAGTCAAAGAAAGGACACAGAGGGAATGGTGATCCACCATCCCCATCTTCATCCTCTTCCTCTACATCATCATCCTCTACTTCGGTGAATCAATCTCACAAGTCTAAAACCACTAGTAAAAGTCCATTTTTTAAGCTTGATGTTAAATTTGATATGTTTAATGGTGAAGTCAATGTAGAGAAACTTGACAATTGGATAAGGCAGTTGGAATTTTATTTGAGGATACAAAACCTTCATGAAGACGACACCAAGATTCAGTTAGCCTGTTTGAGAATGGAGGGAGCAGCATTGGTATGGTGGGAAGCCAATACCAAGGATGAAATTAAAAAACATGGTAAGATAAATTTATCATGGGCTGAATTTATAAATATCAATTTTATCCATTAGCTCATTTACAAAAGGCTATCATGAATTGGCAAAGTTTTAGACAACTTAAGGGACAGAATGTTCAATATTACACTCAAGATTTTAGATGAAGGGATCTATTACTTGGAATTGATTTGCATAGCCAAGAGACTTTGCTGAAATATATAGGTGGTTTACACAACTATCTTATACATAATATCCTTATGTTCAATCCTACTAGTTTAGACGAGGTTTGTGTCCAAGCCACACATTTAGAGGCTAGAGGTAAACAATCTTTTGATGCGAATGAGGATAGTGAATTTAAAGGCAAAGAAAGAAAAAGAAATGAAAACTCTAGGAAAGAAAAAGGAAAATTATTTTGTAAAAACTGTTCCAAAACAAGCCACGATGAAGACCATTGCTGGAAACTTCATCCGGAGTTGAAGCCAAAAAATTTTAAAACCAAAGATAAGGCCAAAGAAAAGGGCAAAACAGTTGCAATAGCTGAACAAGACTTAGGGTCTGAATCACGAGATGAAACTAGAAGCATAGCCATGGCACTAAATAACTTAAAGGGGAAAGAGATTGTAAATGAAACAAATCCCAGTTCTAGCACTTTAAACTGTCACATAGAAGCTCCAAATGAAGAGAGGAGGATAAAGCTGTTTCATGTGAGGATCATTTCCAAACACACAAAGATAGACACACTATTTGATAGTGGGTCTCAAGCAAACCTCATCTTAGAAGACTTATTCAAGAAGCTGAAACTTGAGACCATTCCACATCCAAAGCCATATCCACTTGGTTGGATTTGCAAGGACGCTAATTTACAAGTTTCAAGGAAGTGCATGTTGCGCTTCGCCATAACAGCTCATTATGTTGACATGGTTGAATTAGATGTGGTACCACTTGACATTGCAGGTGTGATGTTGGGTAGTCCATACTTATATGACAGAAAATCGATCTTCCATCGCCATGAGAACAAGTATCACCCATTCAAGGATGGTAAGGAGTTTATTGTGAGAGCACATTGGAAGAAGCTAGAATCTTCTTTAGTGAATGCAGGGCAATTGAAAAGGCTTGTCAATGCAAGTAAAAATTTGACTTTGTTGATGATTAAGAAAAAAGATTTTGTACATAATCCTTTTCATGTTATTGCTGATGTAAATGATGATATGTTTCAATCTAAAAGAAAGTCGTCTTTGGAAGAAGATGACAAGTTGTTGCACAAAGTGTCTTTGGTGTCGATCAGTGCAGAGAACAAAGTGTCAGTGCAAAGTGGTGAAAAAATCCAAGAAAGGGAAAAGCATGAAAGCAAAGAGGGCACAAAGTTAAACAAGGGTCATTGTTGGTTTCAGAATGGCAGGTTGATATGGTGAGAAAAATTGGTCAGGAATCGACACAAGTACATGGCTCATTCGACAAAAATTCGCCATAAGGACAGTTGGCAAGATGAATCTTATATTCAGTTTCCTTTGAAGGTAGACCATTATAGGAGTAGTATGTTTTCTGCAAATTTTAGTTTCTGTTTTGAAAATTCCAAAAATTTGCATCATGATACAGTCAAGGTTAGCAACAGTCGGTTGACAGATTTAAGGAAGAATTTATGTTTTTATGAGAAGCTCATTTTTATGAAATCAGTGAGATTTCAATGGTTCAAGGTTGGAAGAGTGGAGAATCAATCTCCTCATCTTCAGTTTCTGTAATTCAGAGAGCTTTTGGGGTCCAAAAGCTTCCCATTGGGGAGGTGTGATCAGGTGATCATGTCCAAGTTTAAAAATTGCTCAAAAATGGAAGTGCTAAAAAATGGTTGCAATCTGAACGAATGGAAAGGCCTCATCACTGCGATTCTGGTGCCGTGAATGGGACTTAAATCCAATGTCGTATGTGAAAGTTATTGAGGTTTGAATTCGTCTAGTGGCATCCAAAACATGACTTTTTTACTATGATTTTGTCAATTTGCAAAAAAATTATTATGGAAAAATTTCATATTTTATTAAAGTTTATATGGGCCTATTAGAGAGTGCCACGTGGCCTGCCCGAAGGCTGCCACGTGGCCCCAAGCCATTGTTTATAAAGGTTCATGTGAAAATATGGAGGGCATGGGTTTCGAACCCTGAACCGACTACACGGGTAGGGTCGACCCAACCATTATACCATGGGCAAGACTTGTTGAACGAGCACTTGTGAACGACTATTCGGGTTGGCGTGAATGAGCAGAGATATGGGTAAGACCTCAGGGCTGTTGAGCAATGGAAAAGGTATGAATTTGTCATTTATTTCTTTATCTTTTTCCTTTAATCATAACTCCTTTGTATTCTAAAATGGTAATATATCGAAGAATTATAATGGAATTAAGGAGATTAGTGATTATTGCAAATTAAATAAATATTTCCCTTTCTTCTATACAAAAAATAGAATAAATGGGAAGCCACCATTTGGGAGGAAAAGATAAAGAAGAAGTAACTGTTGTCCCTTCAACAGGAAGCCATATTCAGACAAGAAGATCGAAACCGAAGTGCACAATCAAAGAAAAGAAAGGAACAACGCGGCTTCAGCGCAAGAGGACAAAACGATAACTGGAGATAGAAGATAGATCGAATCCCTCAGATATTTCGATCCTCAGTGATCGCTAATTCAAAGCTTATCTGTATTTCTTGTTTTTTCCGCCTGGCTGTTACAAAAGGACAGCGCTTGTAGAAATCAGAGAGCATGTATTATCATTATTCAGATTTCCTTTTGTATTTTCACTTTGATCACTGACTCTCGTTGGTTAAAACAGAGTGTGATTGCCTGTGAACTTTGTTACATATGATTAATATATAATTCGGTTGCCGTTCCATTATTTGATACTGGAGTAGCTCGGCGGTGCTTCACTAGCAGCTAAGGGCCCGACCCTGGTGGATCCACTTGCTATATGTACCATTACTTTACAATTCCAGTCGTGTAATGGTTTGCTTTAACGTTCATTTTATCTAGTCGCATTGCTTTAAAGATTCCATGTTTGATAGCTTACTATTTCAATATTTTATGGAATTGGTTTATTGCATAAGTTGTGATTGAATCGCGTTGCTGTCCTTTCCACCATAACAAGATTATTATTCTTTGTAACTTGTATTGATATGCTTTTCCAATATAAAGCTTCGCTATTCATTTTAGAATTTGCTGTTCATTTCCATTAAATAGCTTTGTTGATCATTTCTTTCTTGCAAGTATTTGGTTTTGCTTTGGAATGTTATTGCAGAGAGCGTGTTTCTTCCATTTCCATTAGCAGCATTATTTAACTTAGTTATCATTTCCAATTAGTTGCTTTAGTTTGGAGTGTAAGATCAACAAATGTAAAGGACATTGGCTATCACTGTCTAAGTTCTCAGATTGAGGATCTTGTTTATGTTTGATTTCATTTACATCAGTTGACAGAGGAAAGAGTTATTACTACTGCATCCTTGACTAATGATTGTTGAGTGAATAATTGAGTTTTAGAGCATTTCATTGCAATTAGATTCCATATTCAAACATCCATTTTCTCTTGTATTTGAAACACTGTACTGCAAATTGGAAAGCATTACTCTTAGATTAAATTTCCGCCTCAGACTGAGTACACTCTTGAGATAAAAAATAGTACCTAGATTGATAATTAATGTAGGATAAATAGGAGTTAAAAAGACACCTTTTATACCTCAACATTTTGGCGCCATTTCTGGGGAGAGTGTAGCTATTTAGAAAGAGTGATGTATATTTGATTTTCTCTGCTAAGGAAGAACTGGGTATTAAAAATGGAAGGTAAGAACCTATGTAACAAGCGAGAAACATGCTTGTTCACTTGCTCGCTTCATAGCAGAACTGCGTAGAAGTTTAAGGTAAGAATGAATGCTTGCGTTTTTTGAATGACTACAAAATCTAAACAAAACAAAATTCCTCCCAGGCTTGAAAAACCTAAGGGACCGGTGACCCTTGGGCGAACAACCTTTATCGACAATATCATTAAGAAAGCTGAATCTCAGCCATCAGTAGGCCCTAGAAAAATTGCTTCTAGACAACCTACTAGCTCCCTTCGGGCCACAGAATCACCATCTGTAGTTTTTGCTGAGGTGCCTAGCCAAATAGAAGAGACTGAGCAAGATTCTTAAGAAATTGAGAATTATCGCCCAATTTCTTTACAAGAAGGGAACTCTAGTAATCTCCGCGAAGGAGGAGGAGAAATAGGGGAAATATAAGAACCAAGATCCCCTCTTGAAGTAATCCAAACACTAAGCAGCCTAGATAAGGGAAGTGCTGTCAAAATCATCCAAAAAAAAGCTGAAGAACCTGAAGAACCAAAATCCCCTCAGATAATAGTTCAGCAAGGGACACTCATTATCCCAGACCAAGGAAGTGCTGTTAAGGTCATCCCTACTCCTTCTAGTCGGCCTAGGAATAATTCCCTAGAAATCCCAGAAGGATATTGGCACATATTTGATCAAATGGCCCAGAACCAACAACCACCCCAAACTTCCACACTGCAATATCCCATTGTGGACACTGCAGTTAATGCACCTATGAAGGCCATTACTCTCCAACATATTCCTACATTCCATGGCTTAACATCGGAAGATCCAGATGCATTTATATTTGAATTCGATGTATTATGCATGGGGCATGACTGTACCACCGATCCCCAAAAGCTAAAATTATTCCCCTCCACATTAAAAGGAGCAACTCTATGATGGTTTATGGGGTTAGGTGGAGGTGTTATAAATGAATGGGATCAGATGAAAGCTGCTTTTCTAAAGAAATATCAGGATTATTGTAGGTCCA
This sequence comes from Pinus albicaulis, assembly GCA_034641835.2. NCBI lineage: Eukaryota > Viridiplantae > Streptophyta > Pinopsida > Pinales > Pinaceae > Pinus > Pinus albicaulis. The sequence goes on along the minus strand of CM076583.1, from coordinate 1,109,765,907 downwards.
GGGAATTAAAGGATGAAATATTTCAAATGACATCAAAACCTAATGAAACATTGGAGGAATATGTAGAACGCTTTCAATACAACCTCCAGAGATCACCTTATACATATTTACCCTTACCTGATAATGTGTTAAAAACTACATTAATTAAAGGGATGAAGGAACAATGGTTTGAAACATTAAACATCATGGGAAAATGTGACATATATCAGGAAAATTTTGCTGACATTATTGATTTATGTATCAGGAGTTCGAGAGACAGCACAAGACTAAAACCAGCAGAACGTGACATGATCACAAGGGATAGCAAGACCTCCGGTGGAGGTATAACCCGCACATAAATTGGAAATCTACTGGAATATTTCAAAACTAATATTTTAGGGACTCTGACGACGCAACTCGACATCATGCAAGCTAAATAAAAGCAAGCAGAAGCAAAACAAAATTTGGCAATATTCTTCCCTAGATGCAGAAAGAAACACAGCCATAAAGAGTGCCTGCTGGATATAGTCCAAGTCTGCGCCATCTGCACGAAATATCACTCCATAGAAAGTTGCCCCTCACTCCCAGGATTGAAAGCAGTCTACAAAGAAGTGGAAGAAGAAACAGAACTGGTGTGCTTAATCAGCGTCGTCAATGGCAGCCACGACAAACAGGTATGCCCATCGATCTATCCTCTTCTTTTCAGTCTCCTCAGTATAATGCTCATCCATATAATGGAACGTGGCAAAATCAGCCACCTTTCCCCAGCTAGTCACAACAGCCATTTCCTACATTTCCATGGCCAAATCAAACAAATCAAACCAATTGGTCGAACTTTCCTTACTTTCCACCATTTGGGAAAAATAATACATATCCAACACAATGGTCCCCCTCCACCTCACAGAGTCAAACCCGGCAGTGGAATTGGAAAAGATCTATGAATCAACCAGCTGGAAATATTCCTCTCCCTCCACCTACACTTCCAGCGCCATATACATTGCAAAAAAATCCCCAGACCAACTTAAGACCGCAACTCCCAGCCCAACCCAACCCAAACCCTAATAATAGACCGGTTCAATCTGTTCAAATAATCGGAGCACCAGAAATAGAAACCGAGTTAAGGGAGTGCAACGACCTTCAACTAAGGTCTGGGCGCATAATAGAATAAGAGGGAGACAAAAATGTTCAAGTTGAAAATTCGTTACCTTTAGAACAAACATTACAAAAAGAGAATGTGGTTAGACAACAAACTCATGAGAAAGAAACCACCTCTTATCCACCATTCCTAGAACGACTAATCATACCTCGCCCAATAGAACATCCTAATTTTGATCTTTTGGGAGAACTAAAAAATTTGTGTATAAAAATACCACTCCTCCAAGCTATCCAAGATATTCCAATTTATGCAAAGACCATCAACGAATTATGTATAAGAAAGCCAAAGAGGAGAATAACAACTAATCCAACTGTCCAAGTAGTCGGCACACTATCTGACTTACTATCAGGAAGAGAAGCACCTGTAAAGTATGAGGACCTAGTAAATCCTATAGTTACGGTGCAAATCAATGGAAAATCCTTTCCAAATGCCTTAGTTGATTTAGGAGCTGCAATTAATATCCTAACAACCAACACTTGTCAAAAAATTGGCATTACATCATTAGATCCAACCACAACCTTATTGGAATTGGCTGACCGATCGGTAGTCAAGCCAGAAGGCACACTACATGATTTAATGGTCTCTATAGACTCCTGGGAATACCCTGCCAAATTTCTGATTATTAACCCCAAAAACTGGCTAGATGGACACCCTTTAATCTTAGGTAGACCTTGGCTGGCAACTACTAATGCTTACATTGGCTACCGGCAAGGCAGCATGACTGTAACTAGAGGGAGTTATGTCAAGATTTTAGCCTTATACCCTCCAACCCAGCCAAGTTTAACAATAATAAAAACAAAGAAACAACTTGTATCATACCTCATAGAAAACATTAGATCACCATTAACCATAGAAGATGCCCTCGAATTTAAAGACCAAACAGAGGGTGATATCATTAAAAGTTTCATTAACCAACCAAAAACTAGATCCCATTTGCAATGTCACATGATTGAGGCAACATTTGATAATGAAGAAGAAGAAGATCACCTGAAAGACATTCATGATCAATCAATACCTACCACCTCTATTTACAATAGCTAAACTATAGAAATTGAGCCAGGAAAAACTCTAAACATTAACAAAAACCTGTCTGCTAAACAAGAGGAGAAGATGGTCCAACTACTGAGAAAATATAAGGGAGCCTTTGCATGGGATTACCCAGACATGAAAGGAATTGATCCCAAGTTATGTACGCACCACATTTATATAGAAAAATATGCTAGAACCATTCGCCAACCCCAACGGAGATTAAACCCTTATCTTAAGGATATTGTGAAAGCTGAATTACAAAAAACTTTTGGATGTAAATTTTATTTATCCAATATCTGATAGCAAGTGGGTCTCTCCACTAGTAGTGGTGCCAAAGAATAATGGAAAGTGGAGGATATGTGTAGACTACAGAGAATTAAACAAAGCAACCCAGAAAGACCACTTTCCCCTTCCTTTCATTGATCAGGTATTAGATACATTAGCAGGAAATAAATTCTTTTCTTTCCTAGATGGTTTCAGTGGATACAATTAGATTCAGATCGCCTCGGAAGACCAAGATAAGACTACTTTTACCTGTCCTTGGGGAACATTTTCTTATAGAAATTCCCCTACCACATTTCAGGGGGCCATTCTCAGCATCTTTTCAGATTTAATAAATGAAGGGCTCGAAGTATATATGGATGATTTCACACCTTATGGAGATGATTTTGAGCCAGCATTAGAAACATTGGAAAAGGTGCTGCAAAGGTGTACTGCCACCAGGCTCTTCTTAAGCCATGATAAGTGTCACATGATAATGACCGAGGGACTCATCATAGGTCATTATATCTCAGCAGCTGGAATACAGGTAGATCCAACTTAAATTCAGATAATTTTGTTAATACCTACTCCCACTACACAAACAGAGGTACGTAGTTTTCTGGGATTTTCTGGTTATTATACAAGATTCATAGAGCATTTTTCTCAAATAGCTGCACCTCTATACGCTCTAGCAGGGAATGTTGATTTTATTTGGACAGATAAATGTGACCATGATTTTGAAGATCTGAAAAATTTTCTATCAACAACCCGAGTGCTAAGGGGCCCAAATTGGGATTTGCCATTCCAAAATTCATCTGATGCCTCAGACACAGCTATCGGAGCAGTCCTTGGGTAGGAAGAAGATAAAAAACCATATGTAATTTATTATATTAGCAAGAATCTATCTCTTGCTGAAGTAAACTATACTGTGACTGAAAAAGAATTTTTAGCTATAATACATGCTGTAAATAAATTTAGACATTATATAACTGGGTATCCTGTAGTTTTATATACAGATCACTCTGCCATAAAATTTTTAGCAAATAAACCTGTTACAAATGATAGAGTAACAAGATGGTTTATTCTATTGCAGTAATTTGACATCACAATAAAGGATCGACCTGGAAAAGAGAATCCTGTAGCTGATTTTCTCTCACGAATGCCAAAACCAACGGACGCAGCAATGGTCGAAGAACAGTTTCTAGATGAAAATTTGTTTGCTATTACTGCCAAAACCCCGTGGTATGCTGATGTTGCAAATTATTTAGCAGTAGGTAAATTACCCAAGCATCTAACGCCCAATGAACGAAAATAGATAGTGCAGCGCAGTACCCGATTCTCCTGGATTAGGGGCTACCTATTTCATACAAGAGCAGATATGCACATCAGAAGATGTGTCCAAGAAGACGAAATATTTGACATTCTGACAGCATGCCACGACGGGTCGTGTGGCGGACATTTTGCAGATTGCAGAACTGGTCACAAGGTTTTACAAACAGGCTATTACTGGCCTACAATTTTTAAAGATGCTAAAAAGTTTGTACAAGCCTGTGATAGTTGCCAAAGGTTGGGGTGCCCTGGACAGTCCGATGAAATTCCCTTGAATCCACAGTTAGTAATTGAGCCATTTGAGTGCTGGGCACTCGATTTTATTGGTCCTATTAACCCACCATCAAATCAGAAAACATATATACTAGTTGCAACAGAGTATGTTACTAAATGGGTTGAAGCAGAGGCACTTCCAAGAGCTACAGAGGACTATGTAATACATTTCCTTTTCAAAATATTTGTGCGATATGGCCTCCCGAGGGACATAATTACAGATGGAGGACTGCAATTTGCAGGTAATAAAATTGCTGCAACATTAAAAAATTACCACATTCAGCACAAAATTACAACCCCATACCACCCACAGGCAAATGGACAAGTAGAAAGCATGAATAAGGTGATAGAGGCAATACTTACAAAAACAGTTGCATCACACAGCCGTGACTGGGCTTCAAGATTGCTGGAAGCCTTGTGGGCATACCGAACAATGTGGATAAATACCACCGGGTATTCACCATATCAGTTAATATTTGGAAAAGAACCCATATTTTCAATAGAATTTGAAATTCAAACATTAAGAACAGCGCAGGAGGTGGGTTTGAATTTAAATGAGGCCCAGGTTAGCAAATTACAACAAATCAACGAGTTAGATGAAATTAGGCTCTTTGCCCTTCAACACATTGCATTAATTCAACAGCAGAGAGAAAAATGGCACGATGCCCTTATTAAAAAGAAAATCTTCCATGAAGGCGATTGGGCACTCCTATATGACTCCAGGTTTCAGGATTTACACGGAAAACTCTAGACATGATGGATTGGACCTTATGAGATATAGAAAGTGCATGACAATGGCACCATTACATTAACTATCATTGATGGATCTGGACATTCTTTCGAATCAAACGGTCATCGAGTATGACATTACCACAAACCACTTAATCGGGAATCCTTTTACCAGCAATTACGAGGAGATTCCACTATGTAGATTCTGGCTGAGGAAGATAACTCCTCCTCAGAATTAATTCACTGAACAATTCCTTTATTTTTGAATTTGTACATAAGCTTTTCTCTTAATTTCGCTTGTATGAACTGTTTTTGTAGAGATTTTTTTTTTTTCGTGTTGTTCCTCTTAAGGAACAACTGTTGTTCCTCTTACGAAACAGCAGCCGTTCCTCTTAAGGAACATCAATCTTGTGTGCCTTTATTTTTCGTGTTGTTCCTCTTAAGGAAAAACAATCTTGCGTGCTTATATTTGTTTTTTATTCCTCTTAAGTAACAACACTTCTGCGTGTCTATCCTTTTGCTATTCGTCTCAAGGAACAGTTGCTGTTCCTCTTAAGGAACAACAGCCGTTCCTCTTAAAGGAACAACATTTCCGCCAATTTTTTTTGCTGTTCCTTTTAAAAGGAACAACATTTCCGCCGATTTTTTTTGCTGTTCCTTTTAAAAGGAACAACCCCTTCGCCGTTTTTTTCACTTTCTGCCGTTCCTTCTAAGGAACAACAGTTTTGATTTAGAATGTTTTTAGGCTGTTCCGTCGAAGGATCATCATTTTATTTTGTGCTTGTTTTAGCTGTCGTTTAGCTTAAGGAACATCTGTTGTTCCTCTTAAGTAACAACAATTTCACGTGTATCTTTTTTCTTTTATTGGCTGTTCCTCTTAAAGAAACCACAGTTTTGTGTGCAGATGTTCTTTTTGTTGTTCCTCTTAAGGAACAACAGCTGTTCCGTCTAAGGAACAACACTTTTTGAGTGCATTTTTATTTTTGTTGTTTCTCTTATAGAACAACATTTTGAGAATTTTCGTGAATTATTCATGATCCTTTTAAGGAAAACATACAAATTTATGCAAGGGCACAAAAATTAGAGGTTACTGGAATCAGCAAATCAAGGAAAAATTGTAATTTTTAAAGAAATTGCTTTGTATTGATAAGAAAAAAGGAAAGGACACAAATATATATATCACTTTGCTGTCATTATCTTCACTAAAACTAATTTGATTGATTATTTTTATCATGTTGGTTCTTCCCTAATCCTCATAACTCTCTTTGAATTTTATTATTGAATAAGAATAAGGGCATATTTTCCTCTATTGAGATGTACAGACTTCTTCCACCATCCCTACTCTTAAGGAGCCACCCTCTATATATAAATAGGAAAGTGCTATATAAAAGAAAAAGAAAAAATATCTATATGATTACTAACAATTCTATGATTTGTCAGATGGAGGATAGGGGGTCTCATCAAGAGCCAGCCTACCATGATCATAAGGAAGCAGTGAAGTGGCATTCCCACTATGGCCACCACACTAGGGATATGATCCAATGGGCATATCAGAAAAATAAAAAGTCCTTGGAACAGGAGTTCTCATCACGAGCCGGCCTGCTCACCTTTCACTCCTTCCTGGTGAATGTCATGGTGATTCATCTGGTTACCAAGCCAGCACAATGACCTCCATCCTGACATTACAAAGCACTTTCCTAGGCATAGATAAAGGATTATGGTTCCAAGGGTGAAAAAGCAACTTTGTCAAGGTTATAAACACCTGTGGGCAACAAATCTCTGCTGATGGTATTGGAGTCATATTTTTCACAAATCAATAGTAATTATAAACCCTTTTCTTATATCTTTATCTTGATTTCAAATGAGATTATGCTCCTAGACCCCTTTTTTTTGAACCTCTTACACATGAAATATTGTTTATAAATCAATCATAATGGTTCAAAGTGAATAATGACCGCATCAACACTTTTATTTACATCAGCTGTACTTTTCCCTATTTTTGCATCATTTCATAACATTTCCATTTTTATTCATGATTTTCATAATATGCCTCGATTTCAGTAATTCAATACTTTTTGTGATCATTTCATGAATTCGCATACCTTTCTATATTGTACGACTGTCTTCCAGTTCGCTGCTCCTCCATTTCCGGTCGAGGACGACCTATCATATTTCAAGGGGGAGCGGCTGACTTTCGAAATACGCCTGCATACGGGTCAATTCCTTATTTTCATCAGATCCCGGAAATGGCAAGTTTAACAGTATTGATATTTTCCGATATGGACGGGTTGCTGTTCCATTTTCATTTCTGTGTATTTCTGTGAAAAATGAACAATGTGTAGGGCTTAGACGAAATGGGAGGGCGAGCAGTACCTAGTGAACCACAAGTACTAAAAGTTTCCAACGCTGCACGAGAAATTTTGGAAAGAGCAGGATGGATTGCCTACCTTACACAATTGCAATAGCCCCATGAAACTGTGGCCATTGAATTTTTGTAGAACTTGCAGGAGGATCATTCCATAGTAAGAGGAAGGCGAATAACAGTAACAGATGCAGTAATTGCTGAGGTATCCGGTCTACCAGTAGTTGGACCCATAAAAAATTGAGATTGCAAGAGGCCATGACCATCTTTCGGGACGAAGGACAGAACCTAACCGTCAAAGGAAAAGGAGTCCAGCCGACAACTCTGGGAGAACCATGGGCAGAACTGGCGAGAGTAGTGCAACGCTACATTACATGTGACGGGAGAAATATTGTGGTAAGACCACGCCACCTCAAATTATTAGCAATACTAAAAAAGAAATGTGCTGTAAATTTGCCTGCATATTTAAATTTTTTACTGCATGACGCTGCTCGGAGCATAAGGAAATCCCATCATACAAGAACGGTAGTAAGCCACCATTGTTTAATTCGATTAATAGTTAGCCACAGTCTTGCTCAACAACAGACTAGTTGGGAAGAATTGGTATTTTCAATAGACGGGGGAACAAGCTTACCTGCCCTGAAATGAAAAAGAATCACCAACACAGAAAACAGACTTCTAAAACACAGAAAGTCCTCCAGATTAAGAAGAAGCAGGGGAATGTTGGGAAGCCTCCAGAGTAGCAGCAACCAACCCTTAGAATTACCTAGTTTTGGAGATGAGCAACCCCCGCAACTTGAAGGAGGAGAAAATCAGGAAGAGGAAGAAATTAAGCATACCAGTGAAGAGGAAAGGGAGGAAGCGGAACCTCCCGTAACCGCCAGCGCAAGTCCACCATAGATTCCATTGCAGGAGGATGAATTGGCCCAAATTTTGGCCAATATGTGTGAGTATATGCAACCCCAGAGTCCGCTCAACCTCAATATTGAGGTAGAAAAATTACGAGAACATTCTGTCCACAACAAGGATACATCCGAGGAAATGCATGATGAGGAGGAGGCAGAAGCAGAAGCCCCTCAGGAAATAGAAGATCAAACTAGGTTTTCCTCCCCTGAGGAACCTAGTCAGGATAATATGAACACTGAAGAAGTATTCCAAACGGAGAATATGGAAACGAGCTAGGGCGAAGGCATGGTCCCTGAAGAACAAAACCTGGCTGAGCAGCCAAGTCCAGAAAAGGGAACAACTGTTCCTCCCAGGAAGAAGAAGAAGACAAATGAACTTAAGAGGCTGCGGAGGGAACAAAAAAAGCTGTTAAAATTAGTAAAACGATTCAGACAGAAGATAAGGGTTCTAAAAAGGGGGAAAATCTCTAAAAGAACCCAAAAAACAGGGGATGCAGCCATCCAAACGGAACCCCATAATACAAGGGCCATGGAGACTCAAACTGAGCCCATATTCATTCAAGATAGCAAGGAACAATAGGCAGTTGTTACAGACTCAGTTGCCCAAACCGAAGATGCACAAGTCTGTAATAAAGATGTTCAGACTGAGGCACTGTCCTCTAGTAGTATGGCCAACCAGACATTTTGCAATAAAGAGACACAGACTGTAGGAACTCGATATTGTAATAAGAAAACCCAGGTAGATCTTCAACCCAAAAATGTTTTGTTGAACAACGAGCTTGGTGTAGCAATACTCCGAGAGGATCTGGCACAGGCTCAACAGGCTAGAGAAAAGCTCGAAGAAGAGACTATTTCTAAGAAGAAATACCAAGAGTTACAGCAGCAATTAAGGAACATCAATGCATCAAAGGCAGAAGCCTTCAAAAAATGTCGGAAGGCAGAAGAAAAAGTTGAAGAGGTAAGGAATAGACTACAAACAGTCAGGAATCAAATGGATACTCCCTATTCTCTATATACAGATGTTCTAGCATGTAGGTCCCCTGCCAAAAATTATGCTTTGTTTTTGTTAGAAAGATATTTACAGTTAAAAATTAAAGTTGTTAAGGCAGGAAAACCTATAGAATTAAAAACTGTTGATGATTTTATAAACTGCTGCAAACTCTATGGAATAAAAGTTCAGCGCTTACTCTGTGAATTTTATTTGCACAATTTTATATTGTAAGAGGAAATGGAGATGAATCCTAGTCCTTTTGTGGGTGATGTCCAATATCAAGCATTCATTTCATTTGATGTTAACTAGTTAAAATGGCTCAAGACCTATAACACTTTTCAGAGACAAGAAAATGGGTTAGACCTTTGGGTTAGGGGTGAACCGAGACACCCATTACAACTATCGGCTAGGCAAAAAAGCTTAATGACAAAGGAGGGTGTGATCCAGACATTGGGATCCATCCACAAAGCAATTGTCCTATATGGAGTAGAATATTTTCTGTCCATCAGAGACCAGGCCGTAGTAGCAGCTAAACTCCGATGGAAGATTTCCAATCAGGGTATTCAAGACAGATACCCATTCAATTATAAAAAATTTAAGTTAGCTACCGACCTCCTCCTGGTTATCTATAGTAACCTCATCTTGAGGGAAGGCCCGTATTGGCTAGGTTGTAGATTTCGAAGCCCTATTATCTGGTATCCTGCAGTAGACTATAAGGCCATATATGAATTACCTAAAGGGAAGACAGGGCATATTTTTGAATTTTTAGTTGCAAATCATGGTTTTAGACCAGTTAATGAAAACCCATCTCCAGCCTATTCTCTAACTGCTTTGCATGTAAACTACATGGTTTTCATGAGGACATGAAAAAGGGTAAGTAGGGGGGTGTGTTGAGCGATGGAAAAGGTATGAATTTGCCATTTATTTCTTTATCTTTTTCCTTTAATCATAACTCCTTTGTATTCTAAAATGGTAATATATCGAAGAATTATAATGGAATTAAGGAGATTAGTGATTATTGCAAATTAACTAAATATTATCCTTTCTTCTATGCAGAAAATAGAAGAAATGGGAAGCCACCATTTGGGAGGAAAAGACAAAGAAGAAGTAACTGCTGTCCCTTCAACAGGAAGCCATATCTAGACAAGAAGATCAAAATTGAAGCGCACAGTCAAAGAAAAGAAAGGAACAAAACGATAACTGGAGATTGAAGATATGGCGAATCCCTCAGATCTTTCGATCCTAAGGGATTGCTACTTCAAAGCTTATCTATATTTCTTGTTTTGTCCGCCTGGCTGTTATAAAAGGACAACGCTTGTAGAAATCAGAGAGCATGTATTATCATTATTCAGATTTCCTTTTGTATTTTCACTTTGATCACCGACTCTCATTGGTTAAAACAGAGTGCGATTGCCTGTGAACTTTGTTACATATGATTAATATATAATTCGGTTGTTGTTCCATTATTTGATACTGGAGTAGCTTGGCAGTGCTTCACTAGTGGCTAAGGGCCCGGCCCTGGTGGATCCACTTGCTATCTGTAGCATTACTTTACAATTCCAGTCGTGTAATGGTTTGCTTTAATGTTCATTTTCTCTAGTCGCATTGCTTTACAGATTCCATGTTTGATAGCTTACTGTTTCAATATTTTATGGAATTGGTTTATTGCATAAGCCGTGATTGAATCGCATTGCTATCCTTTCCACCATAACAAGATTATTATTCTTTGTAACTTGTATTGATATGCTTTTCCAATATAAAGCTTCGCTATTCATTCTAGAATTTTCTGTTCATTTCCATTAAATAGCTTTGCTGATCATTTCTTTCCTGCAATTATTTGGTTTTGCTTTGGAATGTTATTGCAGAGAGCATGTTTCTTCCATTTCCATTAGCAACATTATTTAACTCAGTTATCATTTCCAATTAGTTGCTTTAGTGTGGAGTGTAAGATCAAGAACTGTAAAGGACATTGGCTATCACTGTCTAAGTTCTCATATTGAGGATCTTGTTTATGTTTGATTTCATTTACATCAGTTGACAGAGGAAAGAGTTATTACTACTGCATCCTTGACTGATTATTGCCGAGTGAATAATTCAGTTTTAGAGCATTTCATTGCAATTAGATTCCATATTCAAACATCCGTTTACTCTTGTCTTTGAAACACTGTACTGCAAATTGGAAAGCATTACTCTTAGATTAAATTTTCGCCTCAGACTGAGTACACTCTTGAGATAAAAAATCGTACCTGGATTGATAATTAATGTAGGATAAATAGGAGTTAAAAAGACACCTTTTATACCTCAACAAGGGCTTAAGCTCGTCGTCATGTGACCAGTGGACAGAGAACCAGGGCCTGAGCATTTTCCAACTAGCGAAAAGGTAAGGGGGCTAGCCCTCAAATCTAGCCCCTACTCCATGTAACCTTTACCTGTGACCATCAACGTGGAGTTAACCTTATCCGCCAACGTATAAACCATCTGGAGATTCCGCATATGAACGCACCGAATAACCTGACAATAAAATTTAATGTTCCACCTATTTTGGAGCGCAGTTCCACCAAGTCTACCCATCTGACGAATTTGGTGGAGCTAACTGGAGTTCCTCTAGTTTTGGAGGAGGTTTTCTAGTGCTACTGGGAAAAATCTTGTTTGGGTCATAACTTTCTCAATTTGTGACCAAACAAGATGAAATTTCAGTCAATTTTGGGTTTCTTGAGAATTATGGAGAGTTTGGGACAGGTTGTAGAGTGAACAGAGGGGTTCTTCATCCATTTTTGCTTCAGGGAAGAGGAAAGAGCCATCAGGGCCATCAGGGAGATGGAGCTGTAATGGGTTGTACTTCACTGTTTAAGGTGAAACAAAAGCCATTTTTAGCTTATTTCTGTCTTCCGAAGTCAAATTCATAGCCTGTTTTTCCTATTTAGGCATATTTTTCACTGTGTAACCATTTTGAGAAAATTAATAGAGCAAGGACATGCCATTGGGGAGCCTTGGACCGGTAGATGTAGCCAAGGAGGGGTGAACTGCCTCATCAGTTTGTTGTGTTATGCTATGGTGAATTTTAATTGCTGTGTATTTTTGCTGTGATATATTAAATAGTAAATTTAAATAACAAATCCTCACACATAAAACTCAGAAACATTACCAAAACTACTTTGTTTAACCTGTAAGACATGGAGAACACTTTGCACACTAAATTAAATGGAAATGGATACTTTGCATAGCTTTACAAATAGTTCCATTTTCAGATTAGTAGTCGATGTTTAGATTATTTTTCTACAAATTTTTTGTAAGTGAAAAACATGTCAAAAACTTGATTCTTAAGTTTTAATAAGTAAACCAAAGTGCATTTGGAGAAGTTATTAATGAAAGCTAAGAAGTACTTGTACCCAAATAAGGAAGGATAATAAATTAGACCCCATAAATCACTATGAAAAAGCTACAAATGGTATGAGTGTGCTTGTTAAAATTGTCTCAGTGATGTTTGTCAAGAAAAAAACTAGCAAAAACACCATCTCTACAAGAAACAAGATGAAGAACAATCACCATATTTTAATTGCATAGTTTTTGCAATGAGCGATAGTTCAGATGAAAAATTTTCCAATGCAGAAGTTTACTCAAGTCATCATTGTTTACATGGCTAGAACCAACCTTACTCTATTCACCCACGAGAAGTAGTTGGTACTGGTAAGTAAAAGTTAATTTGGAGTGACCATATATAAATATGTAGATAATATGGATTCAAAAGATGAATTTAACTCTTTGGATAAAAAATTCTTGAAAAAATGGGTTATTTTAAAAATAAATGACACTAAAAACTAACTTCAAATGTGAAAGTTATGTCCTTTTAAAAATACATTAACAATAAAAAATATCCATGCAGCATGTATAAGTTGGCTCATGTGGAAATGGATGTTTCTACAAAAAAAAAAAAATTATCTTCCCTTATTAGCTTGCATATATGTTTGATTTTACAAATAATTTATTTACAAAGTGACCTATTTTTATAAAACAAGTGAAAGTCACTTTTACAATGAAATTACTTTATAAATGACAGTTGCATACAAAAAGTAACTTCAACACAATACCTCTTTCTAAATAAAGTAACTTTGAACCAAGTGAGTTAATGCAAAACACCTAAAAATACAATTAAAGGAGGATGGTGTTGCTGTTGTTGGGTCTTTTCTTTTATGTGCGTGCTTACCAAAGAAGTTGTGTTCATCCAAAAACAGAAAACAATTTGGAAAAGGAGAATAATAAAACTCAACAATAATAGGGTTAGATATTGGAAAATTGCAAGTTTACTATTATTTTTTTATTTGCTAAGATCACACAGAGCATAGAACGAAGAGCTTATGTAGTAAATAAAAAACTTTCCTTTATTTAGATCGTACAAAATGAATGGAAAAGAGCATACATAGATTGAAAAGAGTAGCAAAAAAAATATGAAAACCAAACTATGAACTCTGTTATTATTATTTTTCAAACATTATATTCATATTGTATACCTCTAGATTTGACAAAAAGAGTCGTAACTTGGGAAAACATAGACCTTTTCGGATGAAATGAAAGACATTATTAATAAAAACTAATGCTCTAGATGGAATGAAATAGTTTACATAGGCCAAAAATGTATGAAAATAACAAATATCAGAAATGCGGAAAAAAAAACTCAATATCTCAATCAATAACAAAAGTGGCTTTTCAAATGATATTTGATACTATGTTTAGGAAAATAGAGTATTCAACATAGGATTAACACCTTATGTAACCCCTCACACAACTAGATCAAAAATCAAAACACTAATATTTTTATGCGGTTTGAGCAATCTAAGAGGAAAATACTCCATGACCCAATGAACATGGCTAATTGAGGCAATTATTTTAATGCAAAATAAAATTTGAAAATAAATTATTTTCTCACATTTGATCATCAACAATGACCCTCAATTCTCTTTAAATAGATATAATGAACCAATAAGGTGTTAAGCCATGGATCAATAACCATTAGTATTGAAGATAATATGAGCCATTAGATCACTTTGTATCTTGAACATGTCATGGCTGTCATATCACAATGAAACTAATGAATCATACTAAATAAACACACCAGAAACACAATTTTACCTAAACACACATTATCCTAGGTGTCTAAATATTCTAATAGATACTTAGTGCAAGACAACACAAATACTAACAAGAAGAGGATAGGGAAGATGAGGCTAAAAGTAAAAAACCCACAAGAGATTAATCCTCATTAGAGATTTAATATTGATAATAAAATATATGTGTAATGGCATAGGACAAAGCCTAATATTTTTATCATGAATACTTCATAGGGTTAATAAAAGAGTTGAAAGGTTCAAGAAGGTATAATTTTTCTATATGGTAAGGACAATAAACATGAAGGAAAGCATGTACTCTAAGTAGACTTGATTAGATAATCTTACATGGAAGGTAATACATGGTTCCCAATTCCTTAAGAATATGGTTAAAATAATGTTTGATCAAAATTTATAGGGAATTAAGTCGCATGCTTCATCCACTTATTATGGATTTTATAACAGGAATAAGGTATATGTGTTAGACCATGAGTTTGTAAAAATACATGCATAAAGACTACACCCTAATCTAATGGGGGAGGGTTCATAGTGAAAATCAAACAGGAAGGATTTAATGGGTGAAATTATTCAACCACACATTGTCCTAATCCTTCTTGTAGGTGGGATAATAGAAGAGCCTCTTGGAAAAATTAGCTAGATCGTACTTCAAGGGAGAGATTTGTAACAAAAAATCTGGGGTAATTTGATCTTAGAGCTTCTTCTTGAATCTATCGGAAATTGATGAACAAGATTTGTGTGGGATTAGAAGCCATGTTAGGTAATTGTTTCATATTAAATATCCAATATATGGAATTCATATTCTAGAGATTGAATTTGTTGGGAGCTCTTGAAATCAAAACCTGGAGTGAAGTTTATCATTCTTAGGGGATCAAGGTGTGGAGTTGGAAAAGGGGCGATTTATTCCTTCATTGTAAATTTCAATATTGAGTTGGGTTGGGAGGCGATTTACAACACATTAAATATGAATCTAGGCATACAATTGAAGACGACAATAGAACACAATGATATAGGGAACTATCCTATCTAAGAGATACTAAAATAATCCTTAGGACCCAAGAAGCCACTATTATTATTATAATATCAATGATCTTAAAGTTTGTAGAGAAAAGTGAAGCATAGGAAGTAATCATAGATAAGGAAATAATACTAATTATGGTGGTAATTAAACACCAAAAGCAATAAAATGTTAACTTGAAGGTAAAATGTGCCATAGTCAGGAAAAATATTAATGATCTAATCAACTATCAAAACATGGATCTTTCCATGGCACACCTCTTTGTGGGTTCTTCAATAAATAAAGGAGTGTTAGTCAAGGTTGTCATTGATGTCAATATGAGATTGTTTGTGATGGAAAATTCTTGTGATGTGTAATATCTCCCTAGATGCCCATAACACCCAAGTGATGAAAGTCATTGAACTAACCTTGTTGTTGGAATATGAAGATGCCATAACCTCATATTATGATATCATTACTCTTGATAAAGAAGCCTTAAAACTTTGTCCTAAACATTTAATAAGATGATGACATGAACAATGACACACTTTATGATGGATGGAATTGATGATATGAATAATGTTTGGAGACCACTTTTGAAGTTCTAATTAAATTTCCCTAACCCTCATTTTGTCCCAATATCCTTATACATGAGGAATACTAAAATTCCTAAGGGCTATCATAAAATTCTGAACAGTCATAAAGAAAATTATTTTCAACATCTTAAAGAATTCATATTGCAATGATTCCTTCACTATCTTATAGAGGACTCTTTCCCCTTTCTAATGAGCCCTCACTTTCCCTCCAACTCTCCGTATTTTAGGAAAAAATGATTTTTTAAGATAGCATATTAAATTATTTCTCCTGAGCCGACCTATACTCAGTTATACTAAGTTGGCCTCATTGCAAAAATACATGTCTATTCGTCATAAATCAAATGCTATATAAATACGACGTCCAAAACCTCATTTCAACCAATATTTCGGTGAAGAATTCAGAAATAGGTAAAAAACGCAGACAGAGGCTGAGGAGGACATAAGAGAATTATTGTTTGGGAAAACTGTGACAAAGAGGCTCTGATTAGAGGACAACAAGCTCATATTGGACAGTATGGATCATATATTTGATTGGATAAACCTGAAGTATATATTATCAAACAATGAATGGTTAGTCCTTCTAAACAGCTCGGACTTGCAGTCCTGGTTAGGGATTATTTAAATCATAAGACTAGCCCTTGTCTGAGGCCATTTCAGCCCTAGAACAGAAGCAAGTTAAGTGGTAAACCTGAGGATATTTCACGTAGATCTGAAGAAGACAATCTGATCTATTTAGAGGCAATGTTTAAGGGCATCTTTATGATTTAGTGCAGTCTGTCTGCATTTTGAAGGCACTCTCTTATGAAGAAAAATGTGTGGATCTGAGATTTATCTTTTATAATTTTCTGAGGTGATCCAAGACCATCTCTAAGCACATTTTCAGTCTACTCCAGGTTTTATTGAAGTGTGTTTGAGGTCATAATGCCATGCTATTTGAAGGTATTTCAGAATCTTTGTGAACACATTAAGAACACCAACACAGACCCTGAAAACTTGGCATAGGAACTTCATATTGGTCACAAAATCTCGGTACAGTGGGTTGATAGGAGTTACGATTGGTGCAAGAATTACAGTCTTGGTTAGAAAGCTCGTTCAAGCAACCTCAATATTGCAGTCTTGGTGGAGAAGAAGTGAAATCTTGGACAATGATGACTTAAGAGTCTTTTGGAAGTATCTCTTTGGAGAAAGATCTGAGTATGAAAGTCTTCTTCTTAAAAGCACCATTGAAGATACTTACTGGAGTAGACCTAGAGGAACGGTTGAATGAATTGTATAATAGATCTTAAAGCCAGATTTCGACCAGCCCCATCTCATACTCCTTGGAACAGGTTTGAAGATCTCAAAGATAGTGTTGAAACAAACCTATTGAAGACTTATTTTCTAGAGCACACTTGCTAAAGCACATTGAGGACGTTTTTTAAAGACATTCTTGTAAATCACACTTCAGAGCTTTGGATATCGTGTAGATCCTTGGAACAGGCTTGGTGCAGTGTATTTAAGAGACTTTAAAGAAGTCTTGGGGCACCCTTGAAGCATCCTTGAAGATAGTTTGGAAGAGATTTTGAAACAATTGAAGCTTTGTGAAGACATATCTTGGAACTGACATTTTGAAGGCACACTTGGAGACATGATGTTGTGCTAAAGCCCTCATGGAGTAACTTTGGAGATCCTTGTTTAGGTGACATGAAGAGCAGTGGTGACACATTCTAAGAAGACAAGGTTTTCAATGATGAAGAAATTTGGTGAAGACATTGTTGAAGATTGACATGGCTCGTTGAAGAAGACATTGGGAGCGGTGAAGAATAAACAAACATATTTTGATGAAGTGAAGTTGAGGGTTGGAGCCCAAGAGGTTAGAGCCTCATAGAGATAAGGTTAGTGCCTTGGAAGTTAGGGCTGGAGGTCTATAGGATTGGAGTCCTCAAGAAACTAGGTCGGAGCCTGTACCAGATAGAGGGTTGGATCCCTAGATGTTGGTGCCTCAAATTGACAAGGTTGGAGCCTTGGAAAGTCCAAGTCGGTGCTTGGCACAATACAGGTTGGAGCCTAGAAGATTGGAGTCTTCATCTAGGGTTGGAGCCCTATACTATTATTGTACTTGATTTATTGTAAAGAAGAGATTAATAAAAGTATTTACTCCATCATTATTCATTTTGTGTTCTAAATATAAGTGATCTAACTGGTAAAAATAAAAATTGAGAAGAAATATTAATTCACCCCCCCCCCCTCAGTATTTCCAACAAGGAGAAATGGTGTAGCGAAAATTGGTAGACATGCAATTGGAGCTTGGAGAGCAACACCAATTTGGTATTGAACTTAAGCTACAATTACCCATGCATTTATTTAGTCTTTAAATGCATTTCAATTTTTTTTTTCACTAGGAATTTATGTTAGACTATACCCTTATAAGGGTAGTTAGGAACAATGTTTTCGCCCTAGATATAGGTCCAACTAAAAATAATATTTTGAACATAGATATAACACCATCTTAGTTGAGTCACAAACTTTATATCTAAATATACTCATTTTAAAACCATGTACCTACTTTGTACTAGCTAGCTTAACAATACGGTTATAGTAGTTTTGATGATATAAAAATACTCATTCTAAAAAATATATAAATTTAGAAATAACTTTCTAAAGTCACATTAGAGTGCACTTTTCATATTTTTGGAGTTGAAATTCCACTTTCTCTATCTTTGGAAGTCTTCCTTGATCATGGATATTAATTATTGGAAGAGTCCACACACTGTAGGTTAATCAAAAGTTGAAAAGTCATTCAAAATTCTCCTAAGCTTAATATTAATTTTGAATAGAATTAAGGAACAATTATAACTTTGATCAAAAGTGAAATTTATCTTTAATCAAAATTTAGGAATGTGCCCCCTTACAAGAACAAAATGAAAAATGTGTTTTGATGATCAAAGAATAAAATAATTATCATCAAAACCAAAAGTTGGAAAGTCAATCCGAAAAATTTCTAAAGCCTGCCAATACAAAATTAATTTTTTCTCATAATTAATTAAGGGCATTGAAGTTATCCTCAAACTTTCGTCAAAGTTTTCATTTCACTTTTCCTTTTGCTTAAAGTAATTGTATTCCAAAAAAGCAGATTTTTGCTCAAATTTTGAACTTTCCAACAAGTTAAAAGCTCAATTAAGAAACAATTGCAATTAAAAGACTCGCACACGACCTATTGAATGGTACTGCTATGCAACTAATGTTCCATTGAACATGAATGGGATTTCGTTACTTTGTATTTTACTCACTCTTTTTCCTAAAAATACCATCATCATCAAGATTGGAATCAACTCTAGTCAATCTCTCAAAATAAATGATTCTCTATAGATTTTAAGTTCTACCCTAATCCTCTTAATTAAGATGCTTTATTGCTATATGAATCCACCTTCCTTGAATAAAGGTAAAAATTCTTCTCTATAGATTTTAGGGCCTACCCTAACCCTCTTACTTAGGATGCTTTATTTCCGTATGAATCCACCTTCCTTGAATAAAAGTCACTGAATAGTCAGTTAACAGTCACTGATTGTAAAAATGATATTTTTTATTAACTAGTCTCAAAGTAGTTAGTGGGTTATCATATAAATGTAGGTATTTAGGATTCTTTGCAATAGCTATATTAAGTAAAAAATAATTTAATAGTTTTTCAAGAATCGTTAGATTTCAAATTTCTGTGGTTTTCTTTTGTAGAAAGAGAATTCAAATTATCCACAGTATTTTTGAAGTTTATCAATGTTTCAAATTTGAAAGAGGATCCATCATCAAGATGATGCTTGAGGAAAGAAAATCTAAGGCATATAAAGGATGAATAAATAATAATAAAACAAAAAAATGAAAATAAAATCACGAAGGTTGGCTAGAAACCTAAAATAATAATATAATTGATATAATTAATAATATTACTAAATTATTAAATCTAATTTAGCTACTAATTATATTATTAATAATATTACTAAATTATTAAATCTAATTTAGCTACTAATAATATTAGTAATTAATAATATTAATATTACTAATGTCAAGTCTTATTAGAACAACCAGTTGAGTATGGACCTCCTTAGCAAGGCGACCCATGATCAAATCTCACAAGGGGTGGTTGTGCCCTATGCTAGGGGGAGGAGACATGCTAAAAAATCCAGTCATCTTAGGGCTAGTGTAGCCCAAATCAAGTGCAATCCCCATGTGAATTTGACAGATTAGATGCCCCTAGGTTGCGGCTCCTCAAGCCATAGGTCAAGCCTAAAGGATCACATACAACTTGACAAAAAGCAAATTTATTAATATTACTAATATTATTAATTATATTTATATGAATATTAAATTAATGTTATGAATATTAAGATTAATGAATATTATTTGAATTAAAAATTAGATGAAAGTTAATTAAATTAATGATACCTATATTAATGATCAACTTAATGATTTATAAATTAAGGAACCTAATATTATTTAACATTACTAATATAAGATCAATACTTTATTATATTATATTAAAATGAACTTCATTATTAATATTTATTATTATTAATTATTATTTTATTGTATGTTATTTTGATATAATGTATGCCACTTTTCATATGACTAATTATTATAAGTGAATTATTAATAGATTTCAAGCTTGGGATAGATAAACATACTTGAGATACCTACGAGGAGTTGGTAGAACTAATCTGCGTGATTAGAGGAAATCAATTTCTGTTGATCTCAATGCCACCATTTCTGTTGAGATTTTGCGAATGCTTCATTATTTCAAGAGCCTCCTTGATCTTCCTTTTCTAATAGTGGTCATACCTTGCAATGATCCTGACATCTTTCAAGAAAATATGATTCTTAGTCTTCGAGGAGTGTTTAGAAAGGGCTAAATCGCGTGATATTTAATTTTTAATGTCAGCTCCATTCTCTTTCAATTTTAGTTGCAAGGAACGTCATGTTTCTCCAATATAACTTTTACCACAATAACAGTCAATTTTGTACTCCCTTAAGATGATGTTGATTAATTTCGTCCTTTACAAATATAATTATTTGATTGATTGTTCCTGTTGTTGTGAAATGAGTGAATATGTACTTCTTACCCAAAATCCTTGCAATTTTATCAGTAACCCCCCTGAATGTAAGGAAAATAGACTTTATTGCCATGTGTATGAGGGCATTGGGGGCTAATATTTCCTTAAACTCTTCTTATAGTTTTCCTAATGTTCTAATCCTTGTATCCTATATTTTTCAAGAATTATTATTATATTTGGAGCTTTTCCCTAGGAGGTTCCCCCTTTGAATAGATAAATGAATAGAACTATATATATATTTTTATTTTCAATACATACTTCTGAGGGTTCATCTATTTTCTCTCTCTTTTTTTGGTTTTGCACTACATTTTATGTGATTGATTTGAAATTTTGAGGTTAAGTGCAATATAAGCGGTTTTAGAGCCATTTCTTGGGCAAAAATATGATTTTTTTGTTTTTTCACAATTTTTGATGGAAAAAAGAAGACTATTATTTAAATCAATTTCTATTTTTTTTACACTGAATCTGAAGAAACTAGCTACATATTTGAATTCCTTCAAAAATAATACTTAAGTTCAAATAATAATATTATCCAAAACAAAGTCTAGGAAGTTGAGTTATCATTGATTTATAATCAATTTTTTTAGGGTTTTTTCAGTGACAACCACAAATTTCACAAATTGGATATATTTTGATAGAGTGCACAAATTTTAGTCAAACCAATGGAATGTCTAAGACACTATGAGATTTCATAATTGGGGTCATAATAGTCAATTGAAGTAATATAGTAGAATTTATAATCATTTAACATTCTCAACATCAAACCTTACCTAGAAAAACTAAGTTATTTTCCGATGATTTAAAGACCTTTTTCATGGGTTAGAAAGTTCCTGATTATTTTTTTAAGAAATGTTTCAAAATATTTAATAACGAATTGATTTTTTGTTCGAAGAATTAAACTGCGGTCAGAAAGAATACACATAGGAAATTTAAGTGGAACGTAATTGTTGGAAACAATTATAAAACATGTTTGTACCCCTTCGAGTAGTACCACATCAAACAATGTTTGTATACATAATCTCACTTTCACATACCATCAAATATATAGGAATTCCTCTAGTTTTACCTAGAACTAACTAAATAAGATAATCAATTATCTTATAGTACACTGAGAACAACACTTGATGATACCACTGTCTAGTACTTAGGTAGTTGAATAGTACGACTAAGGCCATAGTCGAGCCTCCTTAGTTAAGGCCTAGCGATATTTGGATGAGTACTATTGTTGGACCTTGCACATATATCAAAGAGCTAAAACACCTGGAATTACCTTGTCCTTAGGACCCAATAAATTTTTTCAATGAGCTCACTTATGGGATATCCTATAAATCATGTCATATCACACTTTGAACAATATTACCACTTTCTCTATTTCCAACAATTTGGATACCCTGGACACCCAATACACAGATGTTGATGGATATATTCATGGAATACAAAATAGCATAACTAGTTGGGATCAGAAGTTGGACAAGAAGTTAGTAGGCCACCATTAGAAGTGGGCTTGTAGGTAGTTAATTTTCTTGTGGATAGCTATATATTTAGTAGAAGGTTACATAATGTTTTCTCAAGAAATGTTATTGATTTTCTCCAGAAGGTAAAGTGAATATAACTCCATTTTTTATTTTAAAGATACGTCTCTTAGGGTTTCCCTATGTTATCTTGTGTTTTTTGGTTTTACACTAAATTTTATGTGATTCATCTAAGCTTTTGGGTTCTGTACATTACAATGATGCTTATAATACATGTTTTGTTTGATAAATTCCGCAATAGTAGAGTGGACAATAGAGTTTAACTTTCTTGGAGTAAAATAAATCATATAGTCTAACAAATTGATGTTTCAATGTAGAGTAAACTCAATAATCTTAGGTATGTTCCTTCTATGTGAGAATCAATATACTGTAAAACTTATTTAAATTATCACTATGATTATTTTTACCAAAAAATGTTATTAATTCAAAGAAATGGTGGTAAAATTAATTAATATCTTGAATACAAGGAATAATGAGAATTGAGAATGTGATTTATGCAAGCAAGACAATATGATGTGGAAATATCTAAAGATTAGATTTGAGAAAGCAATGGGAAAGAAATTGTCAATGTAATACAAGATCACAATGAGGAATATTTTGCAAATGCAATGAAAATTAAAGGATAACAAAACAATGTGGGCCCACTATCTTTCCAAAGGAAGATAATTAATTGTTGTTAAATTTTAATGTTTTGACCCTTGAAATCCTTGTGTGGGAGCTTGTAGAAAAATTAGAAACGTAATTGTGTTGCCAAATAATAATTTCCAAGAAAGAAACTAAAGACTCATAAAAATCGAGAAGGGAGTTCAGGAAGTTCAAGAAGA
Source organism: Pinus albicaulis (assembly GCA_034641835.2). Classification (NCBI taxonomy): domain Eukaryota; kingdom Viridiplantae; phylum Streptophyta; class Pinopsida; order Pinales; family Pinaceae; genus Pinus; species Pinus albicaulis. Next base: position 1,109,742,743 of record CM076583.1, on the reverse strand, counting down.
AGTTATGAGAAAAATATATAAAAGGAAATCAATTACCTATGAAGGGGGGTTTTGTTGTTGTTGGAACTATTACCAATTATTTTTCCAAAGAAAAAATTAGGTAATATATAAAAGAAAGCTTTTAGGAACTACTATGAAAAGGGTATTCATCAAGGAAAAAGATGGCGTACCATGTCCAAATCGTGCTAGGCTACAATGAATGAATGAATGACCCAAGAGCTAATAAAAGGATCTGATAGTCAAGAGTACATGTTAAATTGGGCACAATAAATTAATGTGGTTGAGATGCGATCTATGAAGAAATGTGCCTCAAATTATTTTGAGTCTGAGAAGAAGTTGGAATTAATGGGATTATGAATTTTTGTGGTACATATGAATCTTGGTGTATGTTTGAAACTTGTTTCTAAAACACAACATATTGGAATGTTGAATAATTGTTGTGTTTGGTAGCCACATACTGGGTATTTTATTATTTGGATACCATAAATTCATTCCAACGAGTGACACTAAATGAGGATGCCATAAATATCACTTTAAATGTGACCTCTCAAGAATACTTGTCGTGATCTATATTTTCTACAAATAGTTTGAGTAGTTTGTTCCTACTGAAATGATGTTATGTTACCAAATCACAAAACAAAAGAAAATATAGGTCAACGAATTTAAATTAAGCCTCTTAGAGGGGGAAACCTCCTTTTATATCACATAAATTAAAAATTCTTGGATTATTCAAATGAAAATACATCCTTGGTATATATAGGATTCCAATGGGTAAAAATATAATTAGGGCCTACATAATAATAATAATGTAAGGGCACACCGATAAAAATAGTGGGCTTCTATGGGGAACAACAATAACAATATGGGGGATACACTAGTATTATAGGGACCTACCATGCCCATCCCCTTGAAAAAATTGTTTTCCTCAACACTTGAGTAGTTATGGATTATTTTGAATAAAATACTCACCCTCCCATGTGTAGTCTTTAAAAGGTAACTTCTTCCACTTAATGAGATATTCTAAAATTGATATATTCCGTAGCTGTCAGATTCTTGTTTATGTGATTTATTTAGGATCTAATATGATTTTTCCTTCCTCGTCAAGTTCTGGAAATATATTTTGAACTGAAATATTCTCACCTATAACATTGTTTAAGCATGAAACATGGAAAATTAAGTGTACTCACAAAGATGCGGACAACTAATTTGTATGCCATAGTACTAATCTTTTGCAAGACCTTGTAAGGGCCATAATGTTGAAAAGTGTAACTAGGATCGGTCTTCATATTGAATATGTAATTATGTATTTATGTAAAGAAGAAGACAAAGATAATAAAATATAATTTGTTGTACTTGCTTCATGGGTTTCATGACAAAGAATTTTATTATAGGTTAATAGACTTCTTCTTGATGTCTATTTAGGGTTTGTCTTCTGCTTATAAGTGTAATTAGTGTCACGAATATGGAAAGCCTAGTCATCATTAAAATGCTCCAAGACCTTGTGGAAGAATGGCTTGAAATAGCCCTCACCTACGCTAGAATATATAGTGTTCAAGTTGGACTATATGAAAGTTGAATGGTCGACGTACATGATAGCTGAATAGTCGGCCTATATGATAGTTGAATGGTTGGCTTAATAACCTAGAATGAGATTCTATATATACTCCTTGTTGTAGATCATTTAACATAGAAATTTTGCGAACTGTTTTGAGCACAAAGTGCGGATTACACAGTTATTAATTGTGGATTCTCTGAAGTGAAACAGTGCGGATTTCTTGAAGTTGTTATAGAGTATACAATGTGGATTTATGAGGAATTGAATAAGGTTTCAATGCGAGTATACCACAGCTATACATTGCAAATGATGTATCACAATAAGCCTGTATATATATGCGAGTAAAGAGGTAATGAATGCGAATCTATCTTAGGTAATATGTTAGCATGATGAATGCAAACCAGTAACTAAACAATAAGGATTTTTCTGAGTTAGTAACAGTAGATATGAAGTGCGGACTTAAGGACACATAATTAATGACTAAGTATGGATTAAATATGAATTGAAGCAGTGAACATAGATATCATTTTTTGATGCATCCTGAAGCAACTGAAGTGCGGTCAAATATGAGAATAGAAGGAAGGTAAATCAAAGGTTTACCTTCCTATCTCCAGTATTCAAAAGGACGGTAATATGTCTCAAAGAATAACAAGGAAAAAGAAATGTTTTGATCAGCAAGGAATTAAAGTTAGATATCGAGCTCTCTAACATTGGTGAATATCAGTGCAAGTCGGTGCAGAAATGAAGGATAAGCATTGGAGTCAAATCAAGAAGAAGTGACAAGGTCTTGGAGGCATTCATAGGTCAAGGGTCTGAGTCTTGGTCATGGTACTTGTCATTTGAAGATCTATAAGAAGAATTTATTGTGGGTTTTCCTCTCCAAGAGGGAGAGGTTTTTCCCTGGCTCAAAGAGCCTAACATTGTGTCTTTTGTATTTTGATAATTGACTTGATGAAAGAATAACTAAGCTAAGAAAGAGAAGACATAAGTAACTCAAGTAAGTTCACAAGTAATTATCAAGAGGAGAATTTGAATTAATCATCAACCCTCCAAATTCTCAACATGGCATCAGAGCTAAGGTGCTAAAGACAAAGGGATATTTGACAAGAAGACACTCATGGATCAAAATTCAATTTTCTAGAAAGCATCAAAGAAAAATTCAAGTCTACATTTAAAAGTCAAGTCAGTTTGCAAGGAAATCCTCAAGCCATCTCAAGAAGACTTTCAACCTTATTGAAAGAATCCACACATCAAGGAGGTAATATTTGAAATCAAAGATTATTTATATTGAAGACATTGTTGGAAGACGCATCATTAAGCACCACCCAACACTATTGGAGACATATTCATTATGAAGTAATCCTTGATCATTAAGGATCCAAGATCACCTACTTTGAAATCAATCTAAGAGGGAGTTCCTACCATCATATTCATCATTATCAACAAGGAAGCTGATAGAAGAAGAAAATAATCTTCTCAAGTAAGTATATTTATGACTTTATATGAATATATCAAAATGTCTTACTTGCAAAGAAAGCAACAAACTAGCTAGGGTTTCAAACTTTCCTGCATGGAAGAAAAGGACAATGAAGTCATGCCAAATACATGAAGGGAGATATAAGAGCCCAAAATATTCTTACAAGATCCATAAAAGACTCTCTCATCTCCAATGTATAAAATCTAGAATCATCAAAAGGAATATATGAGAAATTGGTGGAGATATTCTTTGTGAGTACAACAGGAGAAGCATTTCCTCTGAGATCAACTGTAGGAACTGGGAGAAGTAATGTCTAACACTGAGATGACTATAGTGGTGTTGAATGCTCTACCAGAAGAATGGGGAAACTTGACTTCAAGTTTATACGGGAAGAAATAAGCCACACCATTATAAGATTTATGGTCTCTATGTAAAATAGAGGAAACAATATTGAAAGCCAAAGCTAATACGGGATCAAGTGAAGGGAATCTAGCCTTTGCAGCGATATCCAGGAAGAAAGGAAGATTCGTTAAATTTGGTCCTCAGAATAAAAGAAGAAATATGGAAAAAGTATGATGCTTTGGATGTAATGAACTTGGGAATTATAAAAGATATTGTCCTAAAAATGAAAAGGACAAGAGAAATAGGGAAGAATCCCATGAGGGAAGAACCTAATGCAAAGAAATCTAAGAAAGAAGAAGCGAGGGATCTCCACTATGATTGAGATAATCTTCTCCTTTAAGTGATTTCTGTTGGTTGTAAAATAGTATGATAGGAAGAAGTGTATATTATAGCATCATGATCGAAGCATGGCGGGAGCTCTCGATAAAACAGCTCCTGGAAAACCTCATTGATATCATACTAATGGAAGGCAGTTATCAAGATTAAGGGTCATCATGAAAATTGGTGCTAGTATTTTTCTAATGGAGTTCTTTATGAATTCACTTATTCGAAAGAAAGAAGAATGGTTTCACCAAGAATTCCATGCTACATAATTATGGGATGTGATGACATATTTATGGAGCAAGCCAAGGGAATGAAACTCTTCATTATAGTAAAATTGCTAAATTCTGACTTAAATGAAAAAGGTATGAGGTATGTATATATTTATATGATGACAATGGATGTTATGAAGTCATGTCATATGGTTCCAGGTAATAGAATTCTATATTTAGAAGTATGATATATGAAGGAGGATCTCTTGGTGCACTGACAAATGAAATCAACATAATATATCCTCATGGAATATGAGGTGGTTGTATATGAACGAGGAACTGGAAAATTTGTAAGTTCCTGGGAATGAAGAATGTGAAGAAAGGAAGAAATCATGAAATGCAACCATGTCGTCTGGAAGCCAAGAAGATGTGACTAGGAGATCTCCTGGGAGGATATGTAGACTCTGACAGAAGTCTTGTAAAGTAGAATACCCTTGAAAAAACATATCATTAGGATATGTGTCAATCTGAATAAAGGATTTTGATGCCTACAGAAAGATGTCATGGTGAAAGATCATCACTGAGGTAAATTTTTTTTTTAAATTTCATATGTATATTTTTATCTGTATGAATTTGTGCAGGGCTACTAATCATGAGAAAGGATGTATGATCCTTGGAGATGATTCGAAGGAAAGCAACATGGCATAATAGTGGACCATATGAGAAACACTAATGAATCACTTTCTTATGGGTGACATGAATCATGACTGAAAGTGATGGATGATCTGTGCCTTATGAAGCCAAAGGTTGAAGATTACTCAATATCGAAATGCATGACATCGAGGGGAGGAATTCTTCATGAGAAACTGGGTGTCTCACCATTGTTGTTGTAGGAACCTGGTTGAGAGGGAGCCTGGTGGTAGGTTTCTTACTTGGAAGAAACTTGAAGTATTTCCTTCCTAAGTTAATAGGGAGTGACATATGTGATTCTCTAATACATGTGTCATGCACTAGACTAGGACTAACAGTCATAAGTATTAGTGAAGGCCATGTGGAGAGAATGGATAAAAAAATCATTTTGGTCTTCACCTGGAATACAGAATGGAGGATTGGGTAATCATCTGGCATTTGATACTCTTTGAGAATGAGATAGGGAATTCAAGATAAGAGTATTTGAGGACTGATATTATTTGAGGGTTGGCTACCCAAGAGAAGAATAATCCAAGAAGCTCATACTCTAGGAACACCTGGGTGGAGTATGTACCTTGGAGAGACAATGACTATGGTGTCTATAAGTCATGTGTCTTGCCAGCATTGTAGCCCATTGTCTTGTTGAGAGATGGGGTTGTTAGTCAAGGTGTTACACTAGGACAATGTTGGTTGATATGATGTTATACATATGCGATTACCAATCTGATTCTTCTTATGAGATTCTTCAGTTTGAAAGTGACCATGTACCTGTATGAATACCTCCCTCGTTAAGAGGGAGTGTTGAAAAGTGTAACTAGGATTGGTCTTCATATTGACTATGTAATTATGTATTTATGTAAAGAAGAAGACACAGATAATAAAATATAATTTTTTGTACTTTCTTCAAGGGTTTCATGAGCAGGAATTTTATTATAGCTTAATATAATTCTTCTTGATGTCTATTTAGGGTTTGTCTTCTGCTTATAAGTGTAATTAGTGTCATGTATATGGAGATCCTAGTCGTCATTAAAATTCTCCAAGACCTTGTGGAAGAATGGTTTGAAATAGCCCTCACCTACACTGGAATATATAGGCTTGAAGTCGGCTTATATGACAGTTTAATGGTCAGCCTAACAACTTGGAATGAGCCTCTATATATACTCCTTAGTCCATTCCTATACTAATAACCTAGAATGAGCCTCTATTGCGGTCAAATATGAGAATAGAAGGAAGGTAAATCATAGATTTACCTTTCTATATTTAGTATTCAAAATAATGGTAATATGTCTCAAAGAATAACAAGGAAGAATAAATGTTTTGATCATCAAGGAAGATAAAGTTAGAGATCGAGCTCTCTAACATTGGTGCAGATCAGTGCAAGTTGGTGCATAAATGAAATATAAGCATTGAAGGAAAATCAAGAAGCAGTGACAAGGTCTTGGAGGCATTCATAGGTCAAGGGTCTAAGTCTTGGTCATGGTACTTGTCATTTGAAGATCTATAAGAAGATTTTCTTGTAGAAATTATACAAACAATATGTATACCAATGGATTCAATCTGATCATGCAATATTCTAGAGAAAGATACTGAATCCTTCTACATTTAATTTGCAGAAATTAAACACGATCACACAATCACACCAAGCAAGATAAAGAATCAAATCCACAACACATGAAATTTTCTGGGGAAAGCAATCTGCTAAAAACCCCTTTATCTGTATTATATAAAACCAAGGAATCATGAAACAATTACAAGGCACTCTTCTCACAAGAGTTGTTGCACTCTACCAACTATCTCACAATGATCCAGACAAAATCGACCAACACTTAGCCAATTTCCCGCCTCTACTCACCCTGCCTTGCTTGCACAATTCTAAGAACAATTGATCCCTATTAATTAGGAAAATTCAACTTTCCAAAACTGCGCAATACATCATTGGAAATCCTATGGTTATATAATTGCACGCAGACAATTTACTAATAATACCACTGATAGATAACATCCCTTTAACCTCTGTCTCAACTGAGTCTTCATCGAAACTGACATGCATGCAGATATTAATAGTAAATCATCAGTCACTTGACATATCACTGCATGTGAATTAAACTTGATTTTATTCACTAGACCTCTCACTAGTACAACAATTCGTTACAATTAGTTAGACTGACTTTAACTTCCTTAATTGAGTTAACTTATTTCTCATGCATTAAACTAATACACTAACTCCAACTTGGACTCTAAAACAAATAGAATCACTGTACATGACTCACCAACCACCCTCAACTTGAATTTCATGAGCCAACTGAGTCTTGTTAGAAAATTATATAGTACAAAGCAATGCAACACATAAAAATATATATGCGGAAACACAAACACAAGAAACACATAAAACCAGAGAGACACAGATATATGTGGTTCACCCAGTTTGGGCTACTTTCACCTCAGACAGCTAGTCCTTCCTTTCTATTATCCAGCAAAATGAAGAGACACAACCTACACCAGATCCGTTGTAATATCCTCTATTCTCTCTCACAGTCTCCCTATCTGTTTCTCGCTCTAAGAATGCACATGCAATCCACAACCGCAATACAATACCCTCATACATGTGAGGGGTTTCCTTCTAGGGCAAAAAACCCTAAACTAAACATAACTTATATCGTCAGATCATCTACCTAATGAATGACCCAGATTGACTAGAAATTACGATACTTTAACAAGGCAAATTTACATCTGTTTTTAGCTTCGGGGGTGTTTCCCATGAAAACCCCCACCAGGGGGGGGCTCCATCAAGTCGCAGCCTCCCCCCCCCCCCCTTAGACCCCCCAGGCACCGTTTAATTACGAGCGGCGTTGCCGCCCCATTAAGGTACAAGGGTCCAATGCTATGATACAAAATGAACAAGATAATCAAGCTCCACACCCAACAATCTCCCACTTGGAGAGTGATTGTAGCAACTTCAACACTGCTTCATTTGCTGGAAAATGACTCCACTTTGGACCTGGTTGTTTCTCATCTTCATCGTCATACTTGAAGACCAATTGAAACTGAGAATATTCTCAGTTTCTCCCTGGTTACAACTTTTGTTAGCATATATGTAGGATTCTGGCTAGTGTGTATCTTTTCAAGCTTCAACTGTCCATCTTCCAATACTAAACATATGAAATGGTACTTGAGCTATATGTGTTAAGTCCTGGAATGAAATGTTTTTTGTTATTTGCAAGATGAATGGCACTTTGGCTATCACTGTATAACGTGCCCATATTATGTTTCTTACTTAATTCATCCATAATCCTTTGTAACCAAATCATTTCTTTACTAGCCTCTGTGGCAACAACATACTCTGCTTCTGTTGTTGAAAGTGAAACAACACTTTGGATGTTTGAAACCCAATTAACATTTTTTGCGCCTACAGTAAATACATATCCTGTAGTGCTCCTCCTGTTATCTCTGTCACCTACCATATCTGCATCAACATATCCCTATAGAGCAATGTTTGAACCACCAAAGCATAATGCATGATTTGTGGTACCTCTCAAATATCTGAGAATCCATTTCACTTCCATCCAATGTTCTTTTTTTGGATTGTTCATGTACCTGCTTACAACTCCCACTACATGTGCAATATCAGGCCTTGTGCAGACCATTGCATACATTAAGCTTCCAACTACTGATGCATATGTAACTTTAGATATATAATCCATTTCTTCTTGGGTCTTGGGGCTCATCTCCTTACTAAGTTTGAAATGGCTAGAAAAAGGTGTACTAAATGGTTTTGCATTCTGCATATTAAATCTTTTCAACACCTTTTGTATGTACTCATTCTGAGACAGTGTTAATTTGCGATTTTTTCTATCTCTAGTTATTCTCATACCAAGGATTTGTTTTGCAACTCCCAAATCCTTCATTGCAAATGAATTTGCCAATTTTCTTTTGAGCACATTTATTTCTGCATGTTAGACCCTGCAACAAGCATGTTATCTACATACAATAACAATATAATATAACTGCCATCATTTTTATTTTTCAAATAAACACAATGATCGAAGTGATATCTAGTATAACCTTGTTCAGACATAAACCTGTCAAATTTTAGATACCACTACCTTGGATCTTTTTTTAAGCCATACAAGCTCTTCTTTAACCTTCACACTATTTTTTCTTTCCTTTGACCTCATATCCTTCTGGTTTCTGCATATAGATCTCTTCCTCCAAATCTCCATGGAGAAAAGTTGTCTTTACATCTAATTGTTCAAGATGCAAATCTTCCGTTGCTACAAGACTTAACATAGTTCTGATTGAAGTCATCTTAACAACAGGAGAAAATATTTCATCAAAATCAATACCTTTCTTCTATGCAAACCCCTTCACCACAAGTCTAGCTTTGTACCTCTATTTTCCTCCATCTTCTTCCTTCAGCCTGTAAACCCATTTATTCTGCAATGTTGTTTTACCTACAGGAAACCTGACTAAGTCCCAAGTCTAGTTATGCATTAAGGAGTCCATCTCTTCTTCCATGGCTAGCTCCCACTTCTTCCTAATTTCAACCTGCATTGCTTCTTCATAACATTCGGGTTCACCAGAATCAGTCAACAATAAATAATATAATGAAGGAGAGTGTTGTTCAGGGGCTCTACTTATCCTGGTAGATCTTCTAACACCACTTTCAGGTGTTTGAGGTGCCTGTTGCAGTTGTGGTGGTTATTTTTGTTGTGGCTGTTGACTATTATTTTTTTCAGGCACCTTTACTTTTTCTGTGATCTCATCAAGAACTGTGTATTCTTTGTTTTATTTTTCCTGTTTCTTTTCCTGCAATTGATTCTTATAAAAGACCTTTTCATTGAATATTACATCTCTGCTCCTAATGATTTTGTGATTTTCATAATCATATAAGCGATAAAAAAAATCATTAACACCATATCAAATAAAGGTACATTACTTTGATTTTGCCTCAAGCTTTTTTCTATTTTCTTTATTAATATGGAAAAAAGGCCTCACAGCCAAAAGGCTTTAAAAAAGAGTAATTTACATTTTTACCTGTCCATGCTTCCTTTGGAATACCACCATCCAAGGAACTTGAAGGCCCTCTGTTTATTAGATAAACAACAGTATCTACAGCTTCTGCCCAAAATTATAAAGGCAATCCTGCATGCAATCTCATGCACCTTACACCCTGCATGATTGTTCTGTTCATCCTTTTCGACACACCATTTTCTTGTGGTGTTCTTGGAACTGTATTCTCTCTGCAAATTCCATGCTCTGACCAGTACCTATCAAACACTTTGCTACAATATTCACCTCCATTGTTTGATCTGAGACACTTCAAATTCTTTCCTGTCTCAATCTCAACCAAAGCTTTCCATTTCTTGAAAGTATCAAATACATCAGATTTATTCTGAATATAATAAATCCAAGTTTTTCTAGTTGCATCATCAATAAAAGTAACATAATAATGAGAGCCACCGAGAGATGATACCTGAGCAGGTCCCCATAAATCTGTATGCATAAGCTCTAATTTTTCGCTCTTCTTTTCTTTCCCAACTCTGAGAAATCTGACTCTCTTCCGTTTTCCATAAATACAATTCTCACAAAGATCCAAATCAACATTCTTCAAACCTGACAACAAATTTCTTGAGTGAAGAATCTTCATCCCCTTCTCACTCATGTGTCCGAGCCTATGATTCCATAATGCTGCATCTGCTCCTTTGGAATTTAAAACATTAACAGAGTTAGAAATACCATTTCATAAATACAATGTACCAACCTTTTCACCTTTTTCTATTACTAGGGCTCCTTTGGTGACTTTCCAAGTTTTATGTGTGAAAGTTGTCACACAACCTTCACCGCCTAACTACCATGTTGAAATCATATTTTTCTTCAGATCTGGAACATGCCTTACCTCCTTTAATAGCGATTGGTTTCCATTCTGTTTTTTTACAAGAAATTTACCCATTCCAACAATTTTACAGGGTTTATCATCACCCAAACGAACTTGTCCAAAATCTCCTTGAACATAGTCATGAAAATATTTCTTATCAGGTGTGGCATGGAATGAGGCCCCTGAATCTACCACCCAGGAATCTATAACATTTTTGAAAGAAAGAATCAAAGCATCTTGTAACACATCACCTATCACATTTGCTTCATGATTTTTTTCTTGTTGTGCCTCCTTCTTTTCCCTTCTGAGATCTACAGTCTTTCTTTAGGTGTCCTTTCTTTCCACATTTCCAGCACACTATCCCCAATATGGACTTGGATCTTCCTTTCCTTGATTTACTACGATATCCCAAGCTCTTTCCTCTTTCCATTTTTCTTCCCTGGGACTCTGCACTCAAAGCATTACTCGATGTCTCACCGGAGCTTTTCCGTCGTATTTCCTCGTTAAGGATAGCGCTGACAACATCATCAAATTTTAAAGTACTAGATCTAGAGACAGAGTTACTAATGGCCATAACTAAACCATTCCAACTTTCTGGCAATGAGTACAAAAATAATATAGCTCTAACTTCATCATAAAATTTTACCCCTACAGAACTTAAATAACTGGTAACTATATTAAATCCACCTTCCGACATCTTCATATTAAATAACCATTTCATAAGAAATACCTTGTTTGAGGCCGAGTGTTTTTCATATAGTTTCACCAACGCCTTAATCAAACCCTCTGTTGTTGTTTCCTTCGAAATATTGAAGGCTACCGATGCCGCGAGGCACAACCATACTGTTATGAGTGTCTTTCTATCGAGAATCTTCCATTCTGCATCTGTCATAGTCATCGAATTCTTTGTTTTTCCGCTCAATGGTAGGTACAGATCTTTTTGATACAGATAAGCTTCCATCTGCATCTTCCATAGCGGGAAGTTTTGGCCGTTCAATTTCTTGACCCTAAACTTACCATCTTCTGCCATTGCTCCCACTCGAACCAGGAACCCTTCTTTCTTGCGAGTTTATTATCCAAATAGACCTTCCATAATCCTTTGTAATCAAATCATTTCTTTACTAGCCTCTGTAGCAACAACATACTCTGCTTCTATTGTTGAAAGTGCAATAACACTTTGGATTTTTGAAACCCAACTAACAATTGTTCCACCTACAGTAAATACATATCCTGTAGTGCTCTTCCTCTTATCTCTGTCACTTGCCATATCTCCATCAACATATCCCTGTAGAGAAACGTTTGAACCACCAAAGCATAATGCTTGATTTGTGGTACCTCTCAAATATCTGAGAATCCATTTCACTGCCATCCAATGTTCTTTTCCTGGATTGTTCATGTACCTTCTTACAACTCCCACTGCATGTGCAATATCAGGCCTTGTGCAGACCATTGCATACATTAAGCTTCCAACTGCTGATGCATATGGAACTTTAGACATGTAATCCATGTCTTCTTGGGTCTTTGGGCACATCTCCTTACTAAGTTTGAAATGGCTAGCAAAAGGTGTACTAACTGGTTTTGCATTCTGCATATTAAATCTTTTCAACACCTTTTGTATGTACTCATTATGAGACAGTGTTAATTTGCGATTTTTCTTGTCTCTAGTTATTCTCATACCAAGGATTTGTTTTGCAGCTCCCAAATCCTTCATTGCAAATGAATTTGCCAATTTTCTTTTGAGCACATTTATTTCCTGCATGTTAGACCCTGCAACAAGCATGTAATCTACATACAATAACAATATAATATAGCTGCCATCATTTTTCTTTTTCAGATAAACACAATGATCAGAGTGACATCTAGTATAACCTTGTTCAGACATAAACTTGTCAAATTTTAGATACCACTACCTTGGAGCTTGTTTTAAGCCATACAAGCTCTTCTTTAACCTGCACACCAATTTTTCTTTCCCTTTTACCTCATATCCTTCTGGTTGCTGCATGTATATCTCTTCCTCCAAATCTCCATGGAGAAACGTTGTCTTTACATCTAACTGTTCAAGATGTAAATCTTCCGCTGCTACAAGACTTAAGATAGTTCTGATTGAATTCATCTTAACAACAGGAGAAAATATTTCATCAAAATCAATACCTTTCTTTTGTGCAAACCCCTTCACCACAAGTCTAGCTTTGTACCTCTTTTTTCCTCCATCTTCTTCCTTCAGCCTGTAAACCCATTTATTCTGCAATGTAGTTTTACCTGCAGGCAACCTGACTAAGTCCCAAGTTTGGTTATGCATTAAGGAGTCCATCTCTTCTTCCATGGCTAGCTCCCACTTCTTCCTGCTTTCAACCTGCATTTCTTCTTCATAACATTTAGGTTCACCAGAATCAGTCAACAATAAATAATATAATGAAGGAGAGTATCGTTCAGGGGGTCTACTTATCCTGGTAGATCTTCTGACACCACTTTCAGGTGTTTGAGGTGCATGTTGCTGTTGTGGTGGTTGTTGTTGTTGTGGCTATTGATAATTATTATTTTTAGGCACCTTTACTTTTTCTGTGATCTCATCAAGAACTATGTATTCTTTGTTTTCTTTTTCCTGTTTCTTTTCCTGCAACTGATTCTTATACAAGACCTTTTCATTGAATATTACATCTCTTCTCCTAATGATTTTGTGATTTTCATAATCATATAAGCGATAACCAAAATCATTAACACCATATCTAATAAAGGTACATTTCTTTGATTTTGCCTCAAGCTTTGTTCTATTTTCTTTATCAATATGGAAAAAAATCCTCACAACCAAAAGGCTTTATAAAAGAGTAATTTACCTTTTTACCTGTCCATGCTTCCTCTGGAATACCACCATTCAAGGAACTTTAAGGCCCTCTGTTTATTAGATAAACAACAGTATATACAACATCTGCCTAAAATTGTAAAGGAAATACTGCATGCAATCTCATGCACCTTGCATGCTCCATGATTGTTCTGTTCATCCTTTCTGACACACCATTTTCTTGTGGTGGTATTTGAACTGTCTTCTCTCTGCGAATTCCATGGTCTGAACAGTACCTATCAAAATATTTGCTGCAATATTCACCTCCATTGTCTGATCTGAGACACTTCAACTTCTTTCCTGTCTCAATCTCAACCAAAGCTTTCCATTTCTTGAAAGTATCAAATACATCAGATTTATTCTGAATACAATAAATCCAAGTTTTTCTAGTTGCATCATCAATAAAAGTAATATAATAACGAGAGCCACCGAGAGATGAAACCTGAGCAGTTCCCCATACATATGTATGCACAAGCTCTAATTTTTCACTCTTCTTTTCTTTCCCAACTCTGAGAAATCTGGCTCTCTTTATTTTCCATAAATACAATTCTCACAGAGATCCAAATCAACATTCTTCAAAGCCGACAAAAAATTTCTTAAGTGAATAATCTTCATCCCCTTCTCACTCATGTGTCCGAGCCTATGATGCCATAACGTTGCATCTGCTCCTTTGGAAGTTAAAGAATTAATAGAGTTAGAAATACCATTGCATAAATACAATGTACCAACCTTTTCACCTTTTGCTATTACCAGGGCTCCTTTGGTGACCTTCCAAGTATTATCTGTGAAAGTTGTCACACAACCTTCACCGCCTAACTGCCCTATTGAAATCATATTTTTCTTCAAATCTGGAACATGCCTTACCTCCTTTAATAGCCATTGGTTTCCATTCTGTTGTTTTACAAGAACTTTACACATTCCAACTATTTTACAGGGTTTATTATCACCCAAACAAACTTGTCCAAAATCTCCTTGAACATAGCCATTTAAATATTTCTTATCAGGTGTGGCATGGAATGAGGCCCCTGAATATACCACCCAGGAATCAGTAACATTTTCGAAAGAAAGAATCAAAGCATCTTGTAACACATCACCTGTCACATTTGCTTCATGATTGTTTTCTTGTTGTGAGTATCCTTCTGTTTCCTTCCGAGATCTATAGTCTTTCTTTAAGTATCCTTTATTTCCGCATTTCCAGCACACTATCCCCGATCTAGACTTGGATCTGCCTTTAATTGATTTACTACGATATTCTGAGCTCTTTCCTCTTTTCATTTTTCTTCCCCGAGACTCTGCACTCAAAGCATTACCCGATGTCTCACCGGAGCTTTTCCGTTGCATTTCCTTGCTAAGGATAGTACCGACAACATCATCAAACTTTAAAGTACTAGATCTAGAGACAAAGTTACTAATGGCCATAACTAAACCATTCCAACTTTCTAGAAATGAGCACAAAAATAACAGAGCTCTAACTTCATCATAAAAGTTTACCCCTACGGAACTTAAATGACTGGTAACTGTATTAAAATCATTTAAACGGTCTGCAACAGATCCACCTTCTGACATATTCATATTAAATAATCGTTTCATAAGAAATACCTTGTTTGAGGCTGAGGGTTTTTCATATAGTTTCGCCAATGCCTTAATCAAACCCTCTGTTGTTGTTTCCTTCGAAATATTGAAGGCTACTGATGCCACGAGGCACAACCGTACTGTTCCGACTACCTTTCTATCGAGAATCTCCCATTCTACGTCTGTCATAGTCGTCGGCTTCTTTGTTTTTCTGCTCAATGGTAGGTACATATATTTTTTATATAGATAAGCTTCCATATGCATCTTCCACAGCGGGAAGTTTTGGCCGTTAAATTTCTCGACCCTAAACTTTCCATCTTCCGCCATTTCTCCCACTCGAACCAGGAAACCTTCTTTCCTACGAGTTTATCAGCCAAATAGACCTTCGGCTATGATATCAGTTGTTAAGTTCTATAGGGGTAAACTTTGATGATGAATAGAAGTGATTATGAGATAAGATTACAATTTATTGTCCTATTTAATTAAGGGAAAATTAAATTAGACACGTATTTCTTGTTGAATTTTAAACATTTCTTGTGGGTTTTCCTCTCCAAGAGGGAGAGGTTTTTCCCTGTCTCGAAGAGCCTAACTTTGTGTCTTTTGTATTTTGATAATTGACTTGATGAAAGAATAACTAAGCTAAGCAAGAGAATACATAAGTAACTCAAGTAAGTTCACAAGTAATTATCAAGAAGAGAATTTGAATTAATCATCAGATCTCCAAATGAGTAGTTCTATATTATTTTGAATAAAATACTCATCCCCCCATGTGTAGTCTTTAAAAGGTAACTTATTCCACTTAATGAGATATTCTAAAATTAATATGTTCCGTAGTTGTCAAATTCTTGTTTCTGTGATTTATTTAGTGTTAGGTCCCTATATTACTAGTATAGTCCCTTATTGTGGTTAGTATCCCCCTTATTTTTATTATTGTACCCCTATAACCTCCATATTTTTATAATTGTGCCCTTACATTATTATTTTTAGGTCGGCTAGGATTATATTGTGACCCCATGGACTCCTATATATAGAAGGAGGTTTTTTCATTTGTATCATCCAAGAATTTTTCATTTATGTAATGTAAAGGAGGTTTCCCCCTCGAAGTGGCTTATTTCTAAGGCGTTGATCTCTCTTTTCTTCTATTTTTGGAGCTGGTTTCATAACATTTGGTATCAGAGCTTTGGATTCTAGGGTTTTGCTGCTTCAAACAGGTCATCGTGGAATTTTCGCTATAATTTTTTTTTCTACGAAGGTTCAGAAGCTAAAAAGTTTATCATGCAAAGCCAAAATCCTGAGGAACTTTGTGCAAAAATTTTAGATCTTGGTTAACAACATTTTTCGGAGATATGATCTGTGGAAGTTAGAGTTTTTTCAGGCTCTCGAATTTCATCTCAAAGAGGTCACAGTGGGAAAATCGTCATAACTCTCTCTCTGAGCATCAGATTGGGATTCTGTAAAAAGTGGAAAAAATTAAATGGAATGTAGTTTCCTTTGTATCAATTTCAGAGCTGAAGGTGGAAACAATGACACATGGAACGTCGTACAAGTTTTCCCTACTGAATTAGTCCGTAATTATGTCATTGTGGGAGATTGGGAATAACTTTGTCTTGAAGCATCCAAAGCAGGCCAGACCTGTGGAATTGGAAAGAAGATTCAGAGGGCTACTACAGGATTGAATTTCAGATATTAAAGATCAGAAATCACAGAGAGAATTCAGTTTCAATATCGAGCTCCTCAAAAACAAGAAAAAGGTGTCTATTTTTTTTCAAATTGCATAAGTCTTGTTTGAAAAATCAGTTTGAAGTGATTCCAAGGGCATATTGAAGCATAGATATATGTATTGGGTTCTAAAATTCCCCCTAAAAATAATTCAACACCCATTAAGCCCTCAGAATACTCTATTATGACTCATGAAGATGAAGAAGTGCAACATGATATATCAAAATTACAAGAGCAAGTGCACCAAATTTCACTCTCGCAAAGAGAAACAAAAAATAAAATGGAAGTTTTGAAGAAAAGTATAGTAGCCAAGATGGATGGCATGGAAGCTAAGATCGATGGTATAGAGGAAAAAATGAAAGAAAACATGGAAGGCATGAACAATGATCTAAAAGAAGACATGGAATGTTTGACAAAGTTGATACAAGAAATGATTCCTAATGGCGAAAAGATAGGAGAGGAAACTCATGATGAAAAATAAATAAAAGTTAATCATGATTTCATAAACTCTAATGTGGGATTTAAGACCCACCATATTCCAAAGATTGATATGAGGAAGTTTGATGGCAAGGATCTCGTAACATGGATGCTACAGATAGAGCAATATTTTGATCTCAATAATATGCAAAACACACAAAAGGTACGCATTGAAACTTTATATTTAGAACAAAATACATTTGTATGGTATCGATGGCTTTGCTCCCGTAAAAAAATTGTCACTTGGTCAATTTTTTACGAAGGAAATGATTGCACATACAAGGATACAGAGAGAAACACCTTCTTTAGCCAATTGATAAATCTCACCAAAAGGGTTCAGTGGTGGAGCAAATTGAGGACTTCCAAAAATTGAATATAAGGGTAAATAATATTCCAGAGGAACATAGGATTGATGTCTTCATGGAGACTTTAAATGATAACATCCAACATGAGGTTTTCCTTTGGGAACCTGATTCATTGGAGAAGGCATTCAGGTTGGTAAGAAAAATTGAATGTAAAATTATGGCAAAAAGGAAGCCTACCACTCACATTTATAAAGAAGGAAGTGTTGCTACTCCTAGACTTCCACAACCTACAAGGTTGACACCACAAAAATTGGAAGAAAAAAGAGAAAAAGGGCTTTGCTACAGTTGTGATAGAAAATACACTAAAGGTCATAATTGTGCTGAGAAGACATTATTTTACATAAATTGTGAAGAGGAGGAAAAAAATGAACAAGAAACTTCAAAAGAAGAGGATATACATCAGGAACCAGCCCTAGAGAAATAAGAAACGAGTCTGACCATATTGTGTAATGCATTGGTGGGAATTACCACTCCTCAAACTCTCAAGATATAAGGACATATCAAGAAGAAAAAGGTAATATTTTTTATTGATTCGGGTAGTACCCATAATTTTATTCATTGTAAGGTAGTGAAGGAATTGAATTGCTTCCTATACCCAACACCAAAATGTCAAGTGATGGTTGCAAATGGAGGAACTATAAATTGCTCCAGAAAATGCCATAATATCAAGCTAACCATGGGGGGAATATGTATTGAATAGCCCAATGCTTTTCATTCCAATGGGAGGTGCTGATGTTGTACTAGGAGTACAATGGTTACAATCTTTGGGGACTGTGGCTTTTAATTTTCAAGAACCTTTCTTGAAATTGTTTCGAAAGGAAAGGAAGTCGAATTACGAGGTATTGCAGGGAAGCCGAGAAATATAATAAGCTCTAATGTCACGACAAAGCTTCTAAAGAAATAACAATGAGGCGTAATTTCATAATTATGATTACTAGAAGTTCTAACATCAAAATCATCTATTTCTCCAAATCTTGAAAAAGTCTTGGACAATCATTCCAAGGTGTTTGAAACTCCCAAAGGACTCCCACCTATTTGTGATCATGATCATGCTATTCATTTAATTCCAGGAAGTGTTCCTCCAAACATCAGGCCTTACAGATATCCATATGTCCAAAAGAGCGAAATTGAACGTATGATTACAGAAATGTTAGAGGTTGGTATAATTCAACCTAGTCAAAGTTCTTTCTCTGCTCTAGTAGTATTGGTGGACAAGAAGGATGGATCATGACGCATGTGTCTAGATTATAGGGAGATAAATAAGCTCACTATTAAATATAAATTTTCTATTCCTGTGATTGATGAATTATCGGATGAATTACATGGAGCAAATTATTTTACCAAGTTGGATATTCATTCAGGATATCATCAAATTATAATGAAGAATGAAGATATTCTGAAAACAACATTTCAAACTCATGAGGGTCATTATAAATTTTTGGTCATGCCTTTTGGCCTTACCAATGCACCTTCTACATTTCAAGGGTTAATGAGTTCCATTTTCAAACCCTTCCTTAAAGAAATTGTGTTAGTATTTTTTTATGATATACTAATCTACAACAGGTCTTGGAAGGATCATGTTCAACATGTTGACAGGGTGCTCAAACTATTGGAGGAGAAACAATTATATGCAAAAACCTCCAAATGTTTCTTTGGAGTACAAGAGGTGGAATATCTGGGTCATATTGTATCTCACGAGGGTGTTAAGGTAGACCCTAACAAAATTAAATCCATTAAAGAATGGAAAGTCCCCACAACCATAAAGCAGTTGCAAGGATTTATCGGGTTAACATGATATTATCGCAAGTTTGTTAAGAATTATTTGAGAATAAAAACACCTCTAGCAACATTATTGAAGAAATATGAATTTTCATGGACTCCTAAAGCAAATAAGGCCTTTGAACATCTTAAAGAGGCATTGTTCCTAGCACTGGTCTTAGCTATGCCAGAATTCACAAAAATATTTATTATGGAATGTCATTCCTCAGGAAATGGAATTGGTGTGGTTTTAATGCAAGAAGGAATACCCATTGCTTTTGAAAGTCATTAAATCAAAGGAAAGTATTTATAGAAGGCTATTTATGAGAAGGAAATGTTGGAAATACTACATGCACTAAAGAAATGGCGACCTTACCTAATGGGAAGACACTTCAAGGTAAAAATTGATCATGATAGTCTTAAACACTTTTTGGAACAAGGACTATCTTCAGAAGAGAAGCAAAAATGGGTCACAAATATGTTGGGTTATGACTCTGAAATCATCTGCAAAAAAAGGGAAGCTAAATGTTGTTGCAGATGTACTCTCAAGAAAAGATGAAGAGGTGGAAGCATTGATTTGTGCCATTTATATTATCCAAATATATTGGATAGCCGAAGCAAGGGATGAATGGAAGAAGGACGAATAAGTGCGGAAACTCATTCAAAAATTGCAGCAAGATCCTAGTACATCTGATACATTTAGTTGGAAAAATGATTCATTATGGTACAAATATCACTTATATATTTGTAAGAATTCCCAACTAAAACAAAATATTCTTTTGGAATTACACACTTCTCCTTTACGAGGACACTCAGGATTTTAAAAACTTACCACAACGTGAAGAAAGATTTTTTTTAGGATAGTGTTAAATCTGATATTCAAAATTTTGTGGCGGAATGTTTGGTTTTCCAACAAAATAAAGTTGAGACAATTGATAATTTGGGTCTTCTATAGCCTTCATCTATTCCAAGTCAACGTTGGGAGGAGATTTCAATGGATTTTATCATAGGTTTACCTAAGTCCGAAGGAAAGAGTGTCATCATGGTGGTAGTTGATAGACTTACCAAGTATGCACACTTTTGTGCATTATCTCGTTCATTTAAAGCAAGTACAATTGCTACTGCATTTATGGAAACAATTCAAAAGCTACATGGAAACCCAAAGATTATTGTAAGCGACAAAGATCCCATTTTTACTGGAAATTTTTGGATGAAATTATTTTCTTGTTTGGGTACTCAACTAGCTCATAGCTCATCTTATCATACTCAATACGATGGTCAAACTTAGATAGTGAAAAAATGTTTTGAAGGATATCTTCGTTGTTTTGTATCTGATAAACAAACACAATGGGTCAAGTGGTTACCTCTAGATAAATGATGGTATAACACTTCCTTCCATACTGCAGCAAAAACGACCCCATTTATGGCACTTTATGGATATCATCCACCATACATCACATCATCTTTAATAGAAAATTATAAGGTTCAAGAATTGGAAGACCACATTGAACATCAACAACAAGTTCTCCAACTCTTAAAGAATAACCTAGATTTGGCACAAAATCGAATACAACAACAAGAATATCAACATCACAGCGAGAGAAGTTTTGATGTAGGAGACTGGGTATTTTTACGACTAAAATCGTACAAACAAATGTCCCTCAAGAAAGCTAAGAAGGATAATAAATTATCGCCAAAAAACTATGGTCCTTACAAGGTGTTGCAAAAGATTGATACTTTGGCATACAAATTGTAGCTTCTTTCTTCTTCGCGAGTGCATCCGGTTTTCCATGTTTCATGCTTAAAGAAGGTTATAGGTGACAAGCTTCCAGTTCAAACAATATTTCCATAATTTGATGAGGAAGGATAAATCATATTGGAACCTGAAGCAATCACGGAAACAAGAACTCAACAGCTATGAAATTGATCACTTTCAGAGTATCTCTTCAAGTGGAAGAACTTACCCACTGAAGATTCTACATGGGAGGATGAGAATTTTATACAGAAGCATCCAGAGTTACTCAAGCGTTGAGGGCACCACATTTTTGAAGGAGAGGGGCATGTTAGGTCCCTAATTACTAGTGTAGTCCCTTATTGTGGTTAGTATATCCCCCTTATTGTTATTGTTGTACCCCTGTAACCCCAATATTGTTATTATTGTCCCTTACATTATTATTGTTAGGTCGGCAATGATTATATTGTGACCCCATGGAATCCTATATATAGAAGGAGGTTTTGTCATTTGTATCATCCAATAATTTTTCATGTATGTAATGTAAAGGAGATTTCCCCCTCGAAGTGGCTTATTTCTAAGGTGTTGATCTCTCTTTTCTTCTATTTTTGGAGTTGGTTTCATAACATTCATGATCTAATATTATTTTTCCTTTCTCGTCAAGTTCTGGAAATATAATTTGAACTGAAATATTCTCACCTATAACATTTCTTAAGCATGAAACATGGAAAACGAGGTGTACTCACGAAGATGCAGACAACTCTAATTTGTATGCCATAGTACTAATTTTTTGCAACACCTTGTAAGGTCCATAATAATTTAATTTATTATCCTTCTTGGATTTCTCGAGGGACATTTGTTTTTATGTTTGTAGTCATAAAAATACCCAATCTCCCACCTAAAAAATTCTTTCACTGTGATGTTGATCTACCTATTGTTTCATTTGATTTTGCGCGAGTGTTAGGTTATCCTTTAAGAGTTGGAGGACTTGTTGTTGATTCTTGATGTGATAATCCACTGTTTTAACCTTAGAATTTTTTCTTAAAGATGATGTGATGGACAATGGATGATATCCATAAAGCATCCTAAATGGGGTCATTTTTGTTGCAGTATGGAAGGAAGTATTATACCACCATTATGTTGGGCGTAACCACTTGATCCATTGTGTTTTTTTATCAAATAAAAAGCAACGAAGATATCCTTCCAAACAATTGTTCGCTATCTCAGTTTTCCCATCAGATTGAGGATGATAAGATGAAATATGAGATAATTGAGTACCAAGACAAGAAAATAATTTTGTCTAAATTTTTCCAGTGAAATGGGATCTCTCTCACTTACAATATTCTTTGGGTTTCCATGTATCTTTTTAACTGTTTCCATAAATGCAGTAGTGACTGTACTAGATTTGAGAGGATCAGATAGTGCACAAATGTGTGCATAGTTGGTAAGTCTATCAACTACCACCATGAAGACACTATTTCCTTCAGGCTTAGGTAAACCTGTGATACAATGCATTGAGACCTATTCCCAATGTTGACTTGGAATGGCTAATAGTTGTAAAATACCTGGGGTCTTAATTGTCTCAACTTTTTTTGTTAGCAAACCAAACATTTCGCCATAAAATTTTGAATATCATATTTAATTCCATCCCAAAATAATTCCTTATTGACCATGTGGTAATATTTTAAAAATTTAGAGTGCCCTCCTATAGGAGAGGTGTGAAATTCCAAAAGAACCTGTTGTTTAAGTTGGGATTTCTTACATAGATATAAGCGATCTTTGTACCACAATGAATAATTTTTCCAAATAAATGAATCAAATAAACTGGGACATTGGTGCAACTTTTTAATGAGTATCCATACCTCTTCATTATTCTTCCATTAATTCCTTGCTTCAGTTATCCAATCAAGTTGGATAATATAAATGGCACAATGCAATGCTTCCACATCCTCACCCCTTCTTGAGAGTGCATCCACAACAACATTTTTCTTCCTTTTTTTTAAATGATTTCAAAGTCATAATCAAACATCTTTGTGACCCATTTTTGATACTCTTCTAAAGATAATATTTGTTCCAATAAGTATTTAAGACTATCATGATCCATGTTTACCTTGAAGTTTCTTCCCATTAGGTAAGGGAACCACTTCTTCAGTGCATGTAGTATTGCCAAAATTTACTTCTCATAAATAGGTTTCTGTAAATATGTTCCCTTGATTGGATGGATTTCAAAAGAAATGGGTCTTCCTTATTGTATTTAAATGACACCAATTCCATTTCCCTAGGCATCGCATTCCACAATAAATGTTTTTGTGAAGTCTCGTGCAGCTAATACCAAATATTGACACATTGTCTCTTTAAGATGTTCAAAGGCCTTAGCTGCCTTTGGAGTCCAAATAAATGAATATTTCTTCAATAATGTTGTTAGGGTTTTCATTAACACCCTCATGGGATACAATATGACCCAAATATTCTACTTCTTGTACCCCAAAGAAATATTTGGAAGATTTTGCATACAATTGTTTCTCCTCTAATAATTTGAGCACCTTGTTAGAATGAAGACAAAAGACATTTTAAAAACAACATTTAGAACTCATGGAGGTCATTGAACATGATATTTCCAAGACGATATATATTAGTATATCATCAAAAAATACTAACAAAAATTTTATAAGGAAGGGTTTGAAAGTGGAATTCATCAAACCTTGAAATGTGGAAGGTGCATTAGTAAGGCCAAAAGGCATGACCAAAAATTCATAATGAACTTCATGAGTTCTAAGTTTTGTTTTCAGAATGTATTTTGTCTTCATTCTAATTTGATGGTATCCTGAACCAAGATTCAACTTCGTGAAGTAAATTGCTCCATGTAGTTCATCCAACAATTCATCATTGACAGGAATGGGAAACTTATCTTTAATAGTGAGCTTCTTGATCTCTCTATTATTCAGACACATATGCCATGATCTATCCTTATTCTGCACCAATACTACTGGAGAAGAGAAAGAAATTTGGTTAGGTTGAATTATACCTTCCTCTAACATTTCTGCAACCATATGTTCAATTTCATTCTTATGGTAATAAGGATATCTGTAGGGTCTAATGTTTGGAGGAACAATTCCTGGAATCAAGTGAATAGCATGATCATGATCGTGAATAGGTGAGATACCTTTGGGTGTCTCAAATACCTTGGAATTATTTTCAAGGACTCTTTGGAGATATGGAGATATGGAAGACTTGTATGTTTGAACACCCAGTGAACATAATTATGAAATTACCCCTCGTTGTTCCTTCTTCAAAAAAATTTCCATTCCATTAGAGCTTATTATATTCCTAGGTTTCCTTGTGATAACCCTTAATTCAATTTCCTTTCCTTTCGAGAAAAAAATCAAGAAATGTTCTTGAAGCTATCACCCCCAAAGATTGTAACCATTGGACTCCTAATACAACATCCACACCACCCATTGGAATGAAGAGCCTTTGTATTTCAATACATATTCCCCCATGGTTAGATTGATATTATTGCACTTTCCCGAGTAATTATAATTCCTCCATTTGCAACCATCACTTGACACTATGGTGCTAGATAGAGGAAGCAATTCAAACCCTTGGCTACCTTACAATGAATAAAATTTTGAGTACTACCTGAATCAATTTTCACTATAACCTTTTTCTTCTTGATATATCCTTCTATCTTGAGAGTTTGAGGAGTGGTAATTCCCGCAAATGCATTAAAATATATGGTCATATTCATTTCTTTTTTTTCAGCCCCTAGTCTTGGTTCCTAGTGTATATCTTCTTCTTTTGATGTTTTTTGTTCCTTTCCTTCCTCCTCTTGAGAATCTATGTAAACTAATTTATTCTTAACAAACTTAGGACCTTTAATGTGTTTGTTATCACAACTGTAACAAAGCCATTTTTATTTTTTTTTCCTCAATTTTTTGTGGTGTCAACCTTATAGGTTGTGGGAATCTAGTTGGGAGTGGAAGAAATCCTTGTTGCCATAATTTTGATTTAAACTTTTATTGCCACCCTGAATGCATTCTCCAATGACTTAGGTTCCCAAAGACGAAACTCATGTTGGATGTTATCCTTTAAAGTCCCTATGAAGACATCAATCATATGCTCCTCTAGAATATTAGTTAACTTGATATTCAATCTTTGGAAGTACTCAATTTGATCCCAAACCGAACCCTTTTGTTTTATATTTATCATTTGGCTAAAGAAGGTATTTCTCTTTGTATCCTCATAATGTGCTATCAATTCCTTCGTAAAAATTATCCAAGTGACTAGTGATTTACAAGAAAAAAGACATCGATACCATACAAATTGATTAGGTTGTAATTATAAAGATGCAATACATACCTTTTGTGTGTGTTGAACAACATGTAGATCAAAGAGCTACTCCAATTGTAGTATCCATGTTACCAAATCCTTGCCATAAATCTTCCTCATATCAATCTTTGGAATGTGGTTGGTCTTCAACCCAAAGGTAGAGTATCTAAAATCATTATTTTCATTCCTTTTGTTCTCATCATGAGTTTCATGGAATACCTTTTCAGGCCAGGAATAACTCCAATAATTGAATTGTGTTTTTGCATTAAGATGGAATATGGATATATACATGGAGAGGGAGACTATTGGGTTTCATCTCTCAATGTCACTTCGTCGTCCAATTCTATTTATTTTCATATTTACAATGGTTACATGGATTTATATAACCCCAAATATTAGGTGTCAAAATTCCCCCCCTAATCTGAAGGGATTTTAGTGAGTCAAAGCATCATTGTGAAGCTTTCAAACTTTCTCTTCCAAGAACACTGGTGAAGATGTCTACAATCTTCTCATTTGTGGAACATGGCATAGGTGGATTGTCGTGTCCTCAACATGATGTCAAATTAGGTGGTACTTTGTATTGATGTGCTTCATTTGATCATGGAACTTTGGGTTCTTGGAAAAAATTATTGCAAAAGTGTTGCCAATCAAGAGAGGAGTTGAATGCACTTTTTTCCCTTACAAATCTTCCATAATTTTCCCAAGCCACACAATTTCCTTTGTTGCTTAAACTACTATCACATATTCTACATCAATTGTGGAAGCTGCTAGAACTGATTGTTTGTGTGACCTCTAGGAGAAAAATCCTGATCCAAGACGTTAGGGTCCTATAATTTATAGGATCACAAGGTGATTGAATATTTTCTCTCAGTCATATGAAATTGTAAATAATATTGCATGTTGCAAATCATTTCCAAAAAAATAAAAAATAAAAAAACAAGAAATGAAAAGAGGGTATTTGAAAAGAAAAAATAGAATAAAGAAAAGAAAAATAAAAAAAACAGAGTGTTGAAGATTGCAACAAGAAACAGTGAAGGAGGCATCCTGAAACATCATTCCTGATCCTAGTTGGAAAGTGATCACCTAAACTAGGTGGGGCCCACACAGGTGATTTTTTGTCGCAAAGTCTATTTTTAGACATGTCGATCATATTCTATGAGTTGCAGGATGATATTTGTGGATGGTTGGTCAAGTTGGACAAATATATGGATTTCTATTTTTAGACATATTAGAGTGATACATTTTTAGACGCAGTCTAAAAATTAGATATGTCAGATATGTGTAAGCTCTTAATAATATTTGGACTCTAAACATTATCTTATTCTCTTGGAGCACTTCGATTAAGTGCACGAGATGGCAACACACGAAGGAGATGACGGAAAAGGAATTATTCTATTCACGAGGGTTAAGTGGAGCTATTGCATGGATACTTGATTTAGAACTCAAAATTTTGACTCATGTGACAGAGTTTGGTGGAGTTATTGAGGTAGTTGGTGGAGTTGTGTTAAGTTTAACTTAGTTAAACATAGTTGAGCTAGTTGTATCTAGTCTAACTGATTGATACACTGGTGAGAGTGGTGTGAATTAATTATTAATTAATTCACTAATTATTAACTCATTAATCAACTAAAGAATACATCAATTAACTACAGTGCATGGACAGTTTCAGGGGAAACGAGTGAAGAGGTAGGTGAAAGAGCAGTGTGACTATCAGTTGTGACTATAATGTTGCATGATTTGCAACACACAGTGGTTGGAGATGCCTATGAATATTGCGTGAGTAAGGATGTGGAAATTCAAACTCATCCAGAGCCATTATTCTGCAGTGATTGCGCAGTAGAGGCAGGCTAAGGGCTGGCAAAGATCGGTGCATGGATTTGCAAGATCGGGCCTGATTAGTGTGTAGCGATTTGGAGATACTGAGAGCTTGCGGTAAGATTTGTATTATGATTGTTACATGATCTCTATGACATATATAATATACAGATAGTTGGGGGTTTTTAGCTTTAAGCTTTCCCATAAATTACTGTGTTCATATATGTGATTTTTTATGGTTTTAATGTGTGCATGCAATTGATTTTATTTCCGCATGTGATGATCAATGGTAGAAGAGATTTTGTATTGTGCATGAAGTCAAATAGTGTGTGATCAGGAGAATCTCGGATGTATAACATATCAGTTATATAATTTCTACATGGTATCATAGCGATATTGATCATTGGAGCAATTGCAAAGCATTGAAGCGGTTGAGTTTTGTGCTGGTGGAATTCGAATTTGCTGCATTGTTTTCTTGGTGTTGAAGTTGAGATGTCTTTCAGCAGATTGCGATTGGAGTATGCCCTTGAGGGCAGCTCAAATTATATTGCATGGAAGGACAGGATGGAGGCAGTGCTGGAGGATAATGGGTTGAAGTAGTTCATATATGTTGGTATTCCTAAATCGGGTTCTAGCGATGCAGCCACATTTGACGCATGGAAAAAGAAGGTAGCAAGGTGTCGAAGGATTTTGTTGGAAGGTGTGAAGGATCACATAGTGTCCAACCTTCATGGTAAAGCTTCTCCATTCTTGATGTGGAAATATTTGACAGATTTGTTCCAAAGCAAGAGCGACCAGAGGAAGTTGGCGCTCAAGGATAAACTCAGGAAAATAAAAATGGAGAAGAATGACACTATTCCGGTATACTTGACAAAATTTGTCCACTACAGGGATGAGCTTGGGAGTGTAGGGTTAGTGTGGATGACGAGGAATTGGTGAGCTTGGCTCTCCTTGGGCTTCCGAAGAGTTGGCATTCCTATCAGGACTCTGTCAATGGTCGAGAGAAACTTCCAGGATGGGAGCGACTTTGGTCGGATCTTGTGCAGGAGGAGATAAGGCGGGATACCAGGGATGGATCTTCATCAAAGAATGATGATGAAGAGGATTGCGCTTTGGCTGCCAAAGTAAGGAAGGGGAAGAGCAAGAAGAATTCTTCTCAATCCGGTGCGGATGGCAAAGAGCGTGACATGTCCAAAGTGAAGTGTTTTCACTGTCACGAGCATGGGCATTTCGCCACGCATTGTCCACAGAAGAAGAAGAACAAGCAGGTTGTTGGAGCTGCAGCTGGTGAGGCTCTTGCCTCGCAATTTGAGCTGGAATTCTCATCGATCGCATGCATGGTGTCTAGTGCATTGGGATCGGGGTGGTATTTTGATAGTGGCGCTTCCTTTCACATGATGGGAGATGTGAATATTTTCAGTGACTTGGTGGAGAAAGATCTCCAGTTGCATGTTGAGTTGGGCGACAATGGACGATACAATGTGACCAACATTGGTACCATTACCTTTCAGAGGGAGTCAAGTAAACTCATTCTTTTACAATATGTAGTCCATGTTCCAGGTTTAAAGAAGAATTTAATCTCAGTCGCAATGTTAGAGGATAAAGGCTATGATGTTGTCTTTAGTGAAGGAAAATTTTTCCTTCGGTACAAAGCAACAGGACAAGTCAAGAAGGTTGGGATTCGAGCAAAGAATCTCTACAGACTTGAAGTAGATGGGATGTCTACGGAGCTTCCTACTGTTGGGAAGTGCAAGAAAGACATGCAATTGATGCTTGAGAGGGAGCAAGTGTTGCATGCAGGTAAGAGTGAACCTTTGGATGTGGAGCAACCACAAGATGAGGATCATGGAGTGGGAGAAACCACTCATGCAGAGAAATTTCATGCCAGATGGGCAGAGGGAGTGCATGCATCTATACCACTAGGTGAGAGGTGGGGCGACATGCATGAGTAATCCCAAGAGGAGATTTCTAGGCAGGATTCATGGAGATGGTGTGGATCTCATGAATTGAACCTAGCTACGAGGTGCCCACAGCGCAGCAGTAGCATGATAAGTTGGATTGATGCAGGCAGATCAAAGTGACAGTGTCGGATACTGGAGCACGGATCAGAGTTGACAGCAAGTGCAGAGTGCATGGGTGCAGAGTTCAACAGCGCAGTGGTTCCTAAAGACATGTGCAGTTGGTACCAGCAGAGGTCGAAGAATTTGATATATGCATTATACTGATTGAGTTGTTTGGAGCCTATTCAGTTTCAGAGGAGTTGCAGAGTAGATGCATGGAGTTGCATGGCGCTTGTAAAGGTTGCAGGGCGAATGCATGGAGTTGCATGTCGCATGCAAAGACAGTCCTTTCTTGTTGAAAGGGAGTGTTGAATATTGCAACAAGAAACAGTGAAGGAGGCATCCTGAAACATCATTTCTAATCCTAGTTGGAAAGTGATCACCTAAACTAGGTGGGGCCCACACAGGTGATTTTTTGTCGCAAAGTCTATTTTTAGACTATGTCTATTTTTAGACATGTCGATCATATTCTATGAGTTTCAGGATGCTATTTGTGGATGGTTGGTCAAGTTGGAAAAATAGATGGATTTCTATTTTTAGACATATTGGGCAGAATCTATTTTTAGATTGCCGGTCTAAAAATAGATATGTCGAATATTATTAGCTCTTAATAATATTTGGACTCTAAACATTATCTTATTCTCTTGGAGCACTTCAGTTAAGTGCACAGATGTGGCACAGGAGCTGACAGAAGGAATTACGCTATTCCTGAGGGTTAAGTGGAGCTATTGCATGGATACTTCAGTTAGAACTCATGTGACAGAGTTTGGTGGAGTTATTGAGCTAGTTGGTGGAGTTGTGTTCAGTTTAACTGAGTTAAACATAGTTGAGCTAGTTGTATCTAGTATAACTGATTGATACACTAGTGAGAGTGGTGTGAATTAATGATTAATTAATTCACTAATTATTAACTCATTAATCAACTAAAGAATACATCAGTTAACTACAGTGCATGGACAGTTTCAGTGGAAACGAGTGAAGAGGTAGGTGAAAGAGCAGTGTGACTATCAATTGTGACTATAATGTTGCATGATTTTCAACACACAGTGGTTGGAGATGCCTATGAAGATTGCGTGAGCAAGGCTGGGAAATTCGAACTCATCCAGAGCCATTCTTCAGCAGTGATTGCATAGTAGAGGCAGGCTAAGGGCTGGCAAAGATCGGTGCATGGATTTGCAAGATCGGGCCTGATTAGTGTGTAGCGATTTGGAGATACTGAGAGCTTGTGATAAGCTTTGTATTATGATTGTTATATGATCTCTATGACATATATAATATATAGATAGTTGGGGGTTTTCAGCTTTAAGCTTTCCCATAAATTATTGTGTTCATATGTGTGAATTTTTATGGTTTTAATGTGTGCATGCAATTGATTTTATTTCCGCATGTGATGATCAATGGTAGAAGATATTTTGTATTGTGCATGAAGTCAAATAGTGTGTGGTCAGGAGAATCTCGGATGTATAACATATCAGTTATATAATTTCTACACAGAGAGAATACAAATAAAGATGAAAGAACCCCATGAAAAAACAAAAAATAAAACTGAAAGTGACGCAAATTTAAATGCCACTACTTGATAGAGAGTTTTATTTTTTAGGAATAAATTGAATGTTGTGTGCAACTTGTTTAAAATGCCACAACCCCGAGTCATTGCTTAGATCATACAGTGTAATCATGATCAAACAATTTTCAATTTCTGTTAGTTAGATTAGTGGACAAGTTAGCCAAACAGTGTAATATTGGCTAATGTTAGGTAGATGAATAATTTGATTCAATTTTTTAAGCCGAATCAATACAAAAAATGATAGATAGGATTAAATTAGGTGTGTTACTCTTCAAAGAAAATAAAATAGGGTCTGCACATCTAAATGCACCCTTGATTAGTCACAATTAGTCTTGGGATTAGAATAAAATTGATTCCAAGATGGGTCAGAGGATAAAATGTGGTTAATTTTACATAAAAGGCTCATTAGTGCACTTTTATCCAAAGTTTGAGAAAAATTATAACATATGCGCTATTAGCCTAATGTTTGATTTCATTATGATTTTATTCTAAGTTTGGGGTATTATATATTTTAACGAAATTCTTCTGCATATGTAATTAAGTTTAAAAAAAGGGCAAAAGGAGTTTTTTGCATATGGAAAAGTGCGTGCTCCAAACCAAAGGTTTGATCAATTCTCCGCCAGATGAAAGGCCGATAACACTTTTTAGCCCCCCTTGCCATCCTACCTTTATCGCTAGGGGGATTCTAAACGCGGTTTCCTCCTCGCCAACCCTACCCTTACGTGTCACCACCATCACATTTCACACCCCCCACCTCATAAACCACTCACTACTTAGACCCCCCTCCGAAATCCATCGACCCTCATTTCTTTCCCACGCGCTCCCCTCCACTCATATCCTGACACCTATCCTTTCCCTTTATATCATTAAATGTTTTCCTAGGATAACCGTTTGAATGTGACATTGGCCCCGCGCCTCCAACAGGACTATACCATCACCATAAAAACTCCTTATGCGCACCATTTTAGCTCATTTTTCTCACAGATTTCTCATTCTGTCATCATGTTTAAAATTGTGCCTACACATTAAGCTTCCATAGTCAACTAAGGAAATGATCGAGCACAGGGAAAAGACATTGTTTCCACTTGTAGACCACTATTAGACATCATTCCTGATATTTCTTCACCATTACATTCCTATTACTGCAATTAAAATTATCAGAATGCCTCCTAAAAAGAAGAATAATGACGATCCAATCAACCCGATGCTCCCTCCAGCTGTCGATCTTGATCATATTCCCCTTGCAGAAAGGGATTACAAAATCACAAAGAAAAAATGTGAATTTTATCTCTTCAAGTTATATTTCTGGTTCGAAGACAATTTCGTTGATCAAACTGATGAAATTGGACCCTGGGAGTCCAATTTACCCTTCTACATTTTCCCTTAGACCTATCATTTACCCGATTTTATTAGAAAGTGCCATGCTTGCTATTTACCCAACCAAAGAGCCATTGTAGCCCCAAGTGGGGAAGTTTTTTTCACCATCACCCCTTAAACCATAAATAAGATGACGTAGGTCCCCCAGACAGACTCTAACACCCCTTTTTCAGTATAATCTTTAAATGACCTATACCAAAAATTAGATTTCTCCAAGAGGGCCAAAATTTTAGAGATTTTTATACCTGAAAATTCCCAATTTTCCAAGAAGAATCCACCTTATGCTACATCCATGTTTCCTGATCAAGCCAAAAAAATTATTTTCTGTTCTTTCATGTCTGTTAGGATATTACTCTGATGAATGGGTAGATGGGGCAATCCTAGATTTTCTGTCAATTTTCTCTACTGATCAAAAGCCCTCTGTCGTGTTTGAATTTAGTCAATTTATTGCTGACAACATACATGAAAAACTTCTAAAGTTACCAACTGAAGTAATATTTAAGTATGCCTCCATTATTTCCTACATGTTCATATATTATCAAGCAAACAGGTTTCCATGCTCACTGCAGAAATTAGATGAAGAAGGAAACCCACAATCTGTAATTTTCTAGACTTCTTTGGTGAGAAAAGATTCAGATGAGTACACCTTCAAAGATTACATAGAGTAGTTCATTCATCCATTCATGAGTTTTTTGACCAGTAATGCAGAGCCAAGAATCAATGATGAGATTAAGAATATTTTGCACCTAAATGAGCAAGCCAAAACAAGAGATTCTTACCTCTATAAAAACTACACAGAAATAAGAGTGTATGGGTGTGAGCTTCCACCATACAAACTACCTAAATACTGCCAAATGAGATTATTTTCTCTTGAGTACATAAGACAGATGATTAATGCTGATGAGATACATTTTGTTTCAGCCAAAAATAAGTCTCAGTTCAGAATAAAGACATTGGTTGGTCCCTTTATATGTAACAACAGGGCAGTTGGTGAAGAAGTAGATAAGCTCCTGAAATAAATGAATCTCACTTTGAGCTTCACATGGTCTTATGACCCATTTGGCCTAGTCTCCAAGTTGAGGGTGGAATCGAAAACCACTCTTTATGTCCACACACAGAGGCCAGAGATTGAAAGGTATATGAATTAGTTGGAATGGACAGAGAACACCTTACATGAATCACAGGAGCCACTCATGTACACATCTACTCTACAGACTCCTACTCCTTAAGAGAATACAAAGAAGATACAAAGAGAGGAAGGATCCCCTTCAGTTGCAGGAAGCTCAACAATGGAATTCAAGATAATCTACAGAAAGAGAACTAAAAGGAGTCCTAACATAGATTTTGAAACAAAAGTAGAACAACAAGTCACCATAGTCATCAAAGAGACACACTCTTCTGAACAATCAGGTGTTAGAAAATTATATATTACAAAGAAATGGGACACATAAAATATGTGGAAACACAAACACAAAAATAACATATAAAACAAGAGAAAAACAGATATTTGTGGTTCACCCAACTTGGGCTATGTCCACGGAAACAACCAGTCCTTCCTTTGTATTATCCAGTAAAATGAAGAGACACAACCTACAACAGATCCAATGTAATATCCTATACTCTCTTACATAGTCCCCCTTTCTATTTATTGCTAAGAGTATATACACAATACACAGTCGCAATACAATACACTCATACGAAAGAGGGGGTTTCCTTATAGGGAAAAAAACCCTAAATTAAACATAACGTCTACTGTCAGATCATCCGCCTAATGAACAGCCCAGATTGACTACGAAATTAAAATATTTTACAAGGAAATTTTACATATGTTTTTAGCTTCAAGGGCGTTGCCCCTGAAACCCCCTAGACCCCCCTTGACGGTTATTAAACGATGGGCGGCGTTGCTGCCCCATTAAGGATAGGGGTCTAACGTGGTGATACAAAAAGAAGATAATGAGGCTCCACACCCAACATCATGTAGAAAATTCACAGGTTCCCCAACAACATCATCAGTGTCACAAGATCATCAGGACCCAACCCAAACATTTGGGCTAATTCAAGGAGATAAAGAGAAAAAATATTTTTGACAAATACAAAGAGATAAGGCTCAAGAATGAGATCCTTAAAGGTAACACCTACACTCAATTCTGGAAACAAACTGCTAGTGCTCAAAGCAGGCTTCTATCAGCCTTTGATATAGAGAAGGGAAGAAGGCAAATGGAATTATTACAAGCTCAGATTCCACATCCACAGACAACTGCTGGCTACAAGGATACCTCCTTTTAATTTGATACAAAGGACATTCATCCCATCAACCAGATGGAGATGCATAAGAAAATTTGAGAGATCATTTTTTCCACTTTGAATAACACTTCTATGAATGCATCAAAGTTGTAGGTGTCTCTTACAAATGTTCAATCTCAGCTAAAGATTGAAAGGATTTTATCTCTGGCAAAGGACACCAGAATCAAGTCACTAGAATATCTTGTCATAAAGATGGGGTATAATCCAGAGAATGTCAAAGCAGCTGAAGAGTTAATCAAGAAGAAAAATGCTAATATTGCAGCACTTGTAAAGCAGCTAAAGGTGCCAGCAACCGAATACCCACAAACAAAATAAATAGGAGAATCAAAGAGCCAAAAGGAAGGCATGCTCAAGTTGATCATGGAGAAGAACACACAAATCAGAAATATGGAGACAAAGATGGATACATTAATCAAAGAAAAGGAAAAAAATTCATAGTTGTCCATGGTTCCTTTATATGCAGTGCCCCTCACAACAATACCAACTACACGTACTTCTACATCAATCATACCTCCATCATAACGCATAGATGCTACAAGAAAACTCACAAAAGAAATGCAAGATATGTCAATACAAAATGAAGAAATCAAGAAGTTGCAAGGATAGATAAAGGCCTTACAGGAACAAAAGAAAATAAGTGAATCCTCACACATGGCTAAGGCACAAAGGTCCCAAATATTGATGGAAAGGATACAACAACTAGGAATAGAGACATACATGGTCCAAAATTTGGCCCAAGAAAAGGAGAATATATGGGAAGACATCCTTAACTCAATGAATGAAATATGGCCTTCTATACAAATAATTTTTGAACAGGAGTTAATACATAAAGCTACAACAACCATTGAAGATATCAAAGAAAAGCTGAATGATAAGCTCACCGAAGCCACTAATATTATCAGATTCCTGAATTCTAGGAATAAATATGAGTTGGAGGAAATGGGACTTGAAGATAGAACATAAAAAATATTTTAATTCAATAAGGTTTTGACCAAAAGGAACCTCGTCCTTCAACTGGAAGAAAATTTTCAGGGGCTGGAAATTGGTGTTAACAGGTTTTTAAACAGGTTTGAAGTGTTGAATAAAAATGGATTGCCCAGTTTATTTGTGATAAATGATAAATTGATCACTCTGGAGGATTAAAACAAGAAATTGAAAGATGTGGCCAAGGACAGCTCCAAGTTTGCAGGTATAACAGGAAAAGCCTTTCTTGAAGCAGTGGAGAATGATTTAACCATACAACATGAGGTAAATTATATTTTTGTCATCAAGCCTACTTTTTCCAAGTACACTGAACTAGATGAAGTCTACAGGAGGGTGACTAAGTTGTATATTCCGAATGAATATATGTGGGATAAGTTATGTGAGTTAATGGATTAAGTGATTTACTCTATCTTCAGTCAAAGGATTAACAACGCATAAAAGAATCAAAGTGACAGATCAAGCAACAACTTCTTGCAAATCTTGGCCACCTTCCAAATAGTTCCAACTTTCCCTATTAGTTTGTAATAAGATATATAATTTGTTTTAGATTTTCCTAAAATATATCTTCATCAATTATGACAGGTTTTTTTGTAAATAATTGTATAAATACTTTAGTTTTCGAAGTATTGAGAGTTGATTCTTGCATTCTAGTAGCTATTGTACTTTTCCCTTTGATGGGCTGATCAACAATAAAGGAATATTTCACAGGATTCACATGTTGGATTATTTGGTGAAATGCTTCTCACTATCTATGTGTTTATTTCTTTGTTTCCATACTTATGTTTTCTTAAATCCGAATTATTTTATAGAAATTTGATGAACAAAATTTGTTGAAAGGTGTACTTTGATTCTGGCTGTAGGTAATTTAAATGTTTTCCCCTGATATTAAGTTAAATAAATCTAAACTTCTCTTTTTCTTAATTGAATCTATTTCTCTTCGATTACACTTTATTTAAATCTTAAATATCCAGTTAGTTCACCTACCTTGCCTTGTGAAAACCCTTTAAAAATATGAGACAAATCCATATTAAGTTGTAGACTCCATAGCCCAATGGAAGTTTAGGCATTTAATCAACCAAACCAAATAAGCCAAATCTCAAACAATCAAACAATAATAAATAACCTAATATCATCAATACAACAAAGTTAAATCTGACAGAGAGATCCCTCTCTGAGTTTAGGAAGGCTAGATCCTTAAATCCAAAGTGGTTTTTTGGTTACCTATGTGGGTTCTTCCACAACCTCAGAAATTACAAAGTGATAACATAGTGGCAACTCCAATGGGGAAAAACACATTGTGAAATTTTGCAAATTCATTTCCCTGGTTAAAGAAATTTATTTCAGGAAAAATAATGTTTTAATTTTTTGAAATAAATGTTCAGAGGTTGTGCACCTATGTAAATAATAATAGGTGTGTGTTTAAATTTTTTAGTTCTGGCTCCTAAAAGAATCTACACTAGATCTCATCTTGATCTGGAACTTGCTCAAATTGTAGATGACCCTAAGAAACTGATTAGAAAAATGAGTTTACCTGAAATTCAGGGAAGAAATGGTCCCCCACCCAGAGAAAACTCTCTTCTTGAGGGTTTTGTCACTTTAGAATATATTTAGTTTAACATACCATTCGAACACAATCTATTTAGAACTAAGTCTGAGATTTTTGTTGAAGAAATAATGTTTGATCATTCAGTTCTGCAACCATTTATATCTGAAATTCAACCTATTGAGCAGGAATCTGATTTGTAAATTCTCCAAACTTTTGACGAATGATAGGATTTAGTATCTGACCTTGGTCAAGTTGTGCATGAAGCTTATGTTCAACAATCTGTTGAACTCTCTGCATTAACAATAGCATCATCTTCCGCTTCTTTTCAATCAATTCATCCTACATCAACTAGCCCTAATTCCTCCATAATCTCCACTACTTCTCTAATAGAATTTCAAACAGTGCTTCAACCTACAGTAGGAACTCCTACACCTACACCACTCATACCTTCATCTATCGTTCATCCACAAATCCCAATCATCGCAGCAAGATATGCTCCCTTGGTTTTGGCTGCACCTTTTCACAATATGCCTTAGGAATAAAAAAATAAAATCCCTCAGCTTGATGGTACTAGACTCATCACTGCTCAACAACATGTTGACAAAATGATTGATTTTTCTGATCTTCACAAAGTTGATGAGGAAGTAGTCAAAATGAGGTTGTTTTCTTAAAGTCTAACCGCGGAATTTAGAAAATGGTTCAGGGCCTTAGCACCATCCAGTCTTAATGATCTCAACGATCCTCACTAAGAATTCCTCAATATATGGGAGATAAAGAAAAACCCTCTTCAGATCCTACCAGAATATGAGAACATTAGAAGGGCCCCTAGAGAGAGTGTATAAGACTGCTGCACCAAATTTGACAATGTTTACAATGCAATTCTAGCAAACATTAAGCCCCCTCAATTTTTAGACCT
Organism: Pinus albicaulis; assembly: GCA_034641835.2. NCBI lineage: Eukaryota > Viridiplantae > Streptophyta > Pinopsida > Pinales > Pinaceae > Pinus > Pinus albicaulis. Next base: position 1,109,704,851 of record CM076583.1, on the reverse strand, counting down.
AATTAAATTCCCTGATGGTTTTGATGCTGACATGTATTACCAATTAAGAGAAAGAAATCCTACAAGCTTAGAAGAGATGCAAAGCGAAACTTTCAGTGTAGAGGCAAATTTGTTAGCCAAGAGAGCTAGAATTAGGACTGAGAGGAGGGTGACAACCAAAGAATAACCATCAACATATACCTCAGATGCTAAGATAGATTCCTTAGTTAGAAAAATGGAAATAATGATGGAGAGGATCAACATTACTGATAGGACCCCTCCAAGAGAAAACCAACATGGTCCTCGAAATAGAAATTCTAATTTTAGGAGGAACCCACCACAAATTAAACAAAGAGAAAAAAAAGGACCAGACCAACAGGTCAGACCTCCTCTTCAGGAAAAATATGCTCATGAGGAGGGTGAAACAATTGAGACCTAGATGATACTCAGATAAACTTATTGGGGATAAATGATGATGATTATGTGTTTCTTACTGAGAAAGAACAAGAACTTTTATGCTTTCACAAACAAAAGTTGATTATGAAGAATTAGATGACTATAAACTAGGTTTTGAAAACTCTATCGTGGAAGTTCACAAGCAGTACAACCTTAGAAGAAATAAAACCATAGAGAAGCCTGCCAAGAAAGTTGTTGAAACTCAAGGTAAAAAGAAAACTGATACTCCTACAAAGAAAATTCTTGAGATTCTTCCTAAAGAGACTCCAGAAAATCCAACTAAAAATAGATTTGATACTGCCTCAAAAAAAACTCAGAAATATGTTCCAACCGCTAGCCAGCCAAAAGAAAACACCCAAAAAGATGCTGAAAAACTAGATTTCCTAAACATGAATAAAGTCCAGACATCCTTCAATACTGAAAATGAGTTAGCAAAGCTTATCAGAGCTTATGAGAAAGAATGTATATAGGTCCCAAGTAATGAAATCTCTCAACATAGGGGAAGGGGAAGATACAATCAATTTGAATGATGACTAACCTGAACTTTTGTTTGGATCTGAAGTAGATGGAAAACCTCAAGAAGGAGGTGTACCTCTATTCTATATTAGCCTAAAAATTCATGAAATGTTTTTGCATAATGCCATGCTATATTCAGGAGCCTCACACAACCTTATGCCTAAGGCTATCATGGATAAATTAGGACTTGACATGACAACACCATACAAATATTTGTACTCTTTTGATTCAAGCAAAGTGAAGTTCTTAGGTTTCATTAAGGATTTGTGTGTTACTTTGGCACAAATTCCAGCCAAGGGTTTGGCGATGGAAATAGTTGTTGCAGATATAGCCCCTAAGTATGGCATGTTATTGTCTCTCTCATGGGGAGCTAAGTTTCAAGGAACCATGAAGTTCACAAATGTTCTATATTTTTTGGAATGTTTTGAAGAGCATGACTTATCAGTAATGCCAAGAAATCAAAATCTTCTGGTTGATGGTCTGGCCACTTCTACCAGTACCTGCAAAATCCATTTTCATCCCAGTAATCAATACACAGTGGAGGTAAAACACAGGCCAACTGTCCTAGACAATGTTGGATATTGGCAAGTTTTTGGAAGTGATCAAAAAATTGAGAATTTTTTGAAATCCAAGGATGAGTTTGAAGAAGCCACCATTGATGTAGAGTCTGAGTTGCAAAATAATATAGATGTTAGGTCCCTATATTACTAGTGTAGTCCCTTATTGTTGTTAGTGTAGCCCCCTTATTATTATTTTTGTACCCCTGTAGCCCCCATATTGTTATTATTGTGCCCCATAAAATCCACTATTGTCATTTTTGTGCCCTTACATTATTATTGTTAGGTCGGCTAGGATTATAGTGTGACCCTGTGGATTGCTATATATAGAAATGAGGTTTTGTCATTTGTATCATCCAAGAATTGTTCATTTATGTAATGTAAAGGAGGTTTTCCCCTCGAAGTGGCTTATTTTTAGGTCGTTGATCTCTCTTTTCTTCTATTTTGTGAGTTGGTTTCATAACATTTGGTATCATAGCTTTGGATTCTATGGTTTTGCTGCTTCAAAAAAGGTCATCATGACATTTTCGCTACAATTTTTTTTCTACGAAGTTTCAAAAGCTTAAAAAAACACCCATTTGCGAATAAATCATGAGGAACTTCGTTTAAAAATTTTAGATCTTGGTTCGAAATATTTTTGGAGATATGATCTGTGGAAGTTAGGGTTTTTGTAGGCTCCCAAATTTCATCTCAAAGAGGTGACCTTGGGAAAATCATCATAACTCTCTCTCTGAGGATCAGGTTGGAATTTTGTAAAAAGTGGCCAAAATCACAAGAAATGTAGTATTTTTTATATCAATTTCAGAGCCGAAGGAGGAAACAATGACACGTGGCACGTTGTACAAGTTCGCTCTACTGAACCAGTCCATAGTTAGGTCATTGTGGGAGTTTGGGCATAAATTTGACTTGAAGAACCCAAAACAGGTCAGACCTATGGCATTAGAAAGAGGATTCAAAGGGTTACTAAAGAATTGAAGATAAAATCTCGGGGATTCAAAATTACAGAGATACATCAGTTTCAATATCAAGCTCCTCGAATGCAAGAAAAAAGGTGTGTATTTTTTTTTCAAATTGCATAAGTCTTGTTTAAAAAACCAGTTTGAAGTGATTCCAAGGGCATATTGAAGCAAAGATATAAATATTTGGTTCTAAAATTCCCCCTAAAAATAACTCAACATCCATTAAACCATCAAAAGGTTCTACTATGACTCATGAAGAGGAAGAAGTGAAACATGATATATCAAAATTACAAGAGAAATTGAAACAACTCTCGCTCTCACAAAGAGCAATAAAAAATGAAATGGAAGTTTTGAAGAAAGGAATGGAAGTTAATATGGATGGTTTGAAGAAAGGCATGGAAGCTAAGATGGATGGTTTGAATAATGGCATGGAAGACATGGAAGAAAAAATGGAAGACATGAAGAATGATCTAAAAGCAGACATGGAAGGTTTGACAAAGTTGATACAAGAAATGATTCCTAATGGTGAAAATATATTAGAGGAAACTCATGATGTGAAAAAAAAAATGTTAATCATGATGTCATAAACTATAATTTTGGATTGAAGACCTACCATATTACAAAGATCGATATGAGGAAGTTTGATGGAAAGGATCCCGTAACATGGATACTACAGATGGAGCAATATTTTGATCTCAATAATGTGCAAAGCACACAAAAGGTATGCATTTCAACTTTATATTTAGAAAAAAATACATTTGTATGGTATTGATGGCTTTTCTCCCGTAAAAAAATTGTCACTTGGTCAATTTTTACAGAGGAAATGATTCACATTATGAGGATACAAAGAGCAACACCTTCTTTATCCAATTGATAAATCTCAAACAAAAGGGTTCAATGATGGAGCACATTGAGGACTTCCAAAAATTGAATATAAGGGTAACTGATATTCCAGAGGAACACATGATTGATGTCTTCATAGGGAATTTAAAGGATAACATCCAACATGAGGTTCGCCTTTGGGAACCTGATTCATTGGAGAAGGAAATCAGGTTGGCAAGGAAAATTGTATGTAAAATTATGGTGAAAGGAAGCCTACCACTCACATATATAAAGATGGAAGTGTGGCTACTCCTATACTTCCACAACCTACATGGTTGACACCACAAAAATTGGAAGAAAAAAGAGCAAAAGGGCTTTGCTATAGTTGTGATAGCAAATACACTAAAGGTCATAGGTGCGCTGAGAAGAAATTATTTTACATAGATTGTGAAGGGGAGGAAGAAAATGAACAAGAAACTTCAAAAGAAGAGGATATACACTAGGAACCAACCCTAGAGAAAGAAGAAATGAGTCTGGTCATATCTTGTAATGCATTGGAAGGAATTACTACTCCTCAAACTCTCAAGATAGAAGGAAATATCAAGAAGAAAAAGGTAATAGTGTTGATTGATTCGGGTAGTACCCATAATTTTATTCATTATAAGGTAGCCAAGGAATTGAATTGCATCTTATACCCAGCACTAGAGTGTCAAGTGATGGTTGCAAATGGAGAAACTATAAATTTCTCTGGAAAATTCCATAATATCAAGCTAACCATGGGGTAATATGTATTGAATAGTCCAATTCTTTCCATTCTAATGGGAGGTGTTGTTGTTGTACTAGGAGTACAATGGTTACAATCTTTGGGGACGGTAGCTTTTAATTTTTAAGAACTTTTCTTGAATTTTTTTCCGGAAGGAAAGGAAGTTGAATTTCGGGGTATTGCAGGGAAGCCAGGAAAGATAATAAGCAATAATGTCATGAAAAAGCCTCTGAAGAAAGAACAACAAGGGGTAATTGCACAATTATGCTCACTAGAAGTTCCAACATCAAAATTGTCTCTTTCTCTAGATCTCCAAAATGTCTTGGATAATCATTCCAAGGTGTTTGAAACTCCCAAAGGATTCCCACCTATTCGTGATCATGATCATGCTATTCATCTGGTTCTAGGAATTTTTCCTCTAAACATCATGCCTTATAGATATCCTTATGTCCAAAAGAGCGAAATTGAACATATGATTGCAAAAATTTTAAAGACTCGTATAATTAAACCTAGTCAGACTTCTTTCTCTGCTTCAGTAGTATTGGTGCACAAGAAGGATGGATCATGGCGCATGTGTCCAGATTATAGGGAGATCAATACGCTCACTATTAAAGATAAATTTCCCATCCTTGTGATTAATGAATTATTGGATGAATTACATGGATAAATATATTTTACCAAGCTGGATATTCATTCAAGATATCATCAAATTAGAATGAAGACTGAAGATATTCCGAAAACAACATTTCGAACTAATGAGGAAAATTATGAATTTTTGCTCATGCCTTTTGGCCTTACCAATGCACCTTCTACATTTAAAGGGTTGATGAATTCCATTTTTAAACCCTTCCTTAGAAAATTTGTGTTAGTATTTTTTGATGAAATGCTAATCTACAACAGGTCTTGGAAGGATCATGTTCAACATGTTGATTGGGTGCTCAAACTATTAGAGGAGAAACAATTATATGCGAAAACCTCCAAATGTTTCGTTGGAGTACAAGAGGTGGAATATCTGAGTCATATTGTATCTAAGGAGGGTGTTAAGGTAGACCCTAACAAAATTAAAGCCATTAAGGAATGGAAATTCCCCACAACCATAAATCAATTGTGAGGATTTCTCGGGTTAACAAGGTATTATCGCAAGTTTTTTAAGAGTTATGGGAGAATAACACCACCTCTAACAACATTATTGAAGAAAGATGCATTTTCATGGACTCCTGAAGCAACTACGGCCTTTGAACATCTTAAAGAGGCAATGTGCCTAGCACCGGTCTTAGCTATGCCAGACTTCACAAAAACCTTTATTGTGGAATGTGATGCCTTAGGAAATGGAATTAGTGTTGTTTTAATTAAAGAAGGAAGACCCATTGCTTTTGAAAGTCGTCCAATCAAAGGAAAGTATTTACAAAAAGCTATTTATGAGAAGGAAATTTTGGAAAAACTACATGCACTAAAGAAATGGTGACCTTACCTAATGGGAAGACACTTCAAGGTAAAAATTGATCATGATAGTCTTAAATACTTTTTGGAACAAATAATATCTTCAGAAGAGCAACAAAAATGGGTCACAAAGATGTTGGGTTATGACTTTGAAATCAACTACAAAAAATGGAAGCTAGATGTTATTGCAGATGCACTCTCAAGAAAGGATGAAGAGGTGGAAGCATTTCTTTGTGCCATTTCTATTATCCAACTAGATTGGATAACCAAAGCAAGGGATGAATGGAAGAATGATGAAGAAGTGTGACATCTGATACATTTAGTTGGAAAAATGATTCATTTAGTTGGAAAAATGATTCATTGTGGTACAAATATTGCTTATATATTTTTAATAATTCCCAACTAAAACAAAAGATTCTTTTGGAATGCTCACCTCTCCCTTAGGAGGACACCCAGGATTTTTAAAAAGTTACCACATGGTGAAGAAAGATTTTTTTTTGGATGGCCTTAAATCTGATATTCAAAATTTTGTGGTGGAATGTTTGGTTTTCCAGCAAAATATATTTGAGATAATTAAGACCCTGGGTCTTCTACAACCTTTATATATTCCAAGTCAACGTTGGGAGGAGGTTTCAATGGATTTTATCACAGGTTTACATAAGTCCGAAGGAAAGAGTGTCATCATGGTGGTAGTTGATAGACTTACCAAGTATGCACACTTTTGTGCATTATATCATCCATTTAAAGCAAGTACAATTGCTACTACATTTATGGAAACAATTCAAAGCTACATGGAAACCCAAATATTATTGTAAGCAACAGAGATCCCATTTTTACTGGAAATTTTTGGACGGAATTATTTTCTTATTTGGGTACTCGACTAGCTCATAACTCATCTTATCATCCTTAAGGCGATGGGAAAACTAATATAGTGAACAAATTTTTGGAAGGATATCTTCGTTGTTTTGTATATGATAAACAAACACAATGGGTCAAGTGGTTACCTCTGGCTGAATGGTGTTATAACACTTCCATATTGCAGCAAAAATGATCCCATTTATGGCACTTTATGGATATCATCCACCATCCATCACATCATATTTAAAAGAAAATTATAAGGTTCAAGCAGTGGAAGATCACATAGAGCATCAACAACAAGTTCTCCAAATCTTAAAGGATAACCTAAATTTGGCACAAAATCGAATGAAACAACAGGCAGATCAGCATCACAACGAGAGAAGTTTTGATGTACAAAACTAGGTATTTTTACGGCTACAACCATACAAACAAATGTCCCTCAAGGAAGCTAATAAGGATGTTAAATTATCACCAAATTACTATGGTCCTTACAAGGTGTTGCAAAAGATTGGTACTATGGCATACAAATTGGAGCTTCTTTCTTCTTCTCGAGTGCACCTAGTTTTCCATGTTTCATGCTTAAAGAAGGTTATACGTGACAAACTTCTAGTTCAAACAATATTTCCAGAACTTGATGAGGAAGGAAAAATCATATTGGAACCTAAAGCATTCACGAAAACAAGAACTTGATAGCTACGAAATTGATCAATTTTAGAGTATCTCATTAAGTGGAAGAACTTACCCACTAAAGATTCCACATGGGAGGATGAGAATTTTATACAGAAGCATCCAAAGTTACTCAAGCGTTGAGGACAACACTTTTTTGAAGGAGAGGGGCATGTTAGGTCCCTATATTACTAGTGTAGTCCCTTATTGTTGTTAGTGTAGCCCCCTTATTGTTATTTTTGTACCCCTATAGCCCCCATATTGTTATTATTATGCCCCATAAAAGCCACTATTTTTATTTTTGTGCCCTTACATTATTATTATTAGGTCGGATAGGATTATAATGTGACCTCATGGACTTCTATATAAAGAAAGGAGATTTTTTCATTTGTATCATCCAAGAATTGATCATTTATGTAATTTAAAGGAGGTTGCCCCCTCGAAGTGGCTGATTTTTAAGTCGGTTATCTCTCTTTTCTTATATTTTTTGAGATGGTTTCATAACAGTAGATGTAAATTTTAATTTATAAAATCAGTTAGGAAACCATGTAAATAAAGTAGAATTACCAGAGATAGATCAAGAAACAGAGGAACTAGAAATACTCCAATTGAAAGATAATGCTTTACCCAGAGGATTAGTTCCCTTAGAAGAACTGTTTGAGTTTAATGATGAAGCCAAGAAACCCAAAATTGAACCCAAAGGAGCTGAAGTGGAAGAATGCAACATAGGAAATGAACAAGACCTAGAGATGGTAAAACTATTTAAATCATTTCCCCCTTCTAAAAAGCATAAATATATCAATATGTTCAAAGAATTTAAAGATTTTTTTCCCTGGAGTTATAAAGACTTAAAATCTTATGACACCAACATAATACAACACAAAATTCCAATTAAAGAAGATCAGAAACCTTTCAAACAAAAATTTAGAAGGATAAACCCAATGTTGATACCTTTAATTTAAAAAGGGGTTAAGAAAATGCATGATGCTAAGATTATAGTACCTTTGAGGTACTCTAATTGGGTATCCAATTTAGTTCCAACTAGGAAGAAGACATGTGAAATCAGACTTTGTGTATATTTCAGGAATCTTAATAAAGTATCACTAAAATACAATTACCCCTTACCTAAGATGGATCATATTTTACAAAAGGTAGTTGGCTCCAGTAGGATTTCCCTTTTAGATGATTTCTTTGGTTATAACCAGGTTTTAGTCCACCCTGATGACCAGCATAAGACAACATTTACTACTCCATGGGGTGCCTTCATGTATGTGAATATGCCTTTTGGATTGATGAATGTTGGAGCTACATTTCAGAGAGTAATGGACATTTTTTTTGCTGATGAAATTGGCAGATTCATAATCATATATATCGATGGCATTATTGTTCTTTCCAAAATGGATGAAGAACATCTACTACATTTTAGGAGAGTATTTGAGAAGTGTAGGAATTTTGGCATTTCCCTTAATCCTAAGAAAACATTATTCAGCCTAGAGGAAGGCAAAAATTTTGGGCATATCATTTCCAAACAAGGAATCAAAATTGATACATGTAGGATCGAGGCCATTTTAAAGATAATTCATCCTAGGAATGTGAAAGAGCTTCAATTATTTATTGGTAAAATAAACTTTCTAAGAATATTTATCCCAAACTTGATAGAACTCCTCAGGAACATAACCAACATGTTAATAAAAGACACAGAAGTAAAATGGATTATTGAGGCTAAACATTCATTTGACCAAGTTAAACAAGCTCTAACAAAAGAACCTATGTTAATCAACCCTGACTTCACTAAAGATTTCATAATATTTTCATTTTCATTTGAACACACTGTTGCAGCAGTCCTCTTGCAAAAAAAACAATCAAGGACATGAGTAGCCAAGTTATTTCTTTAGAAAGGCTCTTATAGATGTTGCCCTCAAATACAATATAATGGAAAGGCGGGCATTTGATCTATTAAAATCAGTTAAGGATTTCAGAGTATATATTCTTCATTCCCACATTATTACTTTTGTTCTAAAATCCGTGGTCAAATATATCCTGACTCAAAATGGACTTGATGGGAAGAGAGGTGAGTGGATTGTCATTATTCTTGAATAAGATATTCAAATTAAACCCACCAAGCTCATTAAAGGTGAGGGATTAGCCAAGTTAACGGCTGAGTCTAATTTTTGTGCTTTGGATGTTAATTTTGTAGCTGCATTGGATGAACAAGAAGAGCATATGACTCCACAAATAGATGAGGCTTTTACAACCTCTCCCTGGTATGCAGGCCTCATTTTTGTATTATTTAATTTACAAGATCCTCCTGGTTTGACCAAAGCAAAAGCTAGATTTCTCAAGCTAAAGGCTATAAATTTTTTTCTCTTATATAATCATTTTTATTGGAAATATATTGGTGGAATTCTACTAGAATATTTGTTGAAGGATGAGGCAAATAAAATCATGCAGGAAATCCAAGAAGGAGACTATGGTGGACATTTGTATTGGAAAACCACTTCCAATAAGATCCTAAGAGTTGGTTTTTACTGGACCACACTCTTTTTTGATGTCTATAAAAAAGTTACTTCCTGTCATAAGTGCCAAATTTTTGAAGGCAATAGGAAACTACTACCTTTAGCCGTGAAACCAAAATATGTTGAAATTCCTTTCCAACGATGGGGTTTGGATTTCATTGGAGAAATCCATCCACCATCCCCAACCCACCACAAAAGGATCCTCACAGGCATTGACTATTTCACTGAATGGATTGAAGCGATACCCTCAAGACAAGCAATAAATGTTGTGATCATGAAATTTTTAGAAGCCAATATACTGTCAATATTTGGATGTCCCCAGAAACATATCACAGACAATGCAACAAATTTTAAGTCAAAGAAAATGGTGGACTTCTGCAGCAGATATCATATCTCTCTAGGAAATTCAACTGCTTATTATCCTTAGGGGAATGGGTTAGTTGAATCCTCAAATAAGAGTTTAGTCAATATTATTAAAAAACTGCTGGAAGAAAAAAAAATTCATGGCACAATAAGCTGGTAAATGCACTATGGGCTGACAGACTCACCACCAAGAAATCAATTGGCATATCACCATAACAATTAGTTTATGGAACAGATGTTGTCTTTCCAACCTCTTTAGGTGTACCAGTTACGAAAATGATGCAAGAGTTACAGGTGGAATCCAATGATATTTAGAGAAGGATAAATCAGACCATACAGCTGCAGCAATCCAGGGAAGAAGTGTAAAAAAAAACACAAGTCATACAGGAAAGTGTCAAGAAAATTTATGACAGAAGGACCATGGCTGATGATTTTCAGTTAGGGGACACTTTTTTAAAATGGGATTCAAGAAGAGAAGAGAAGTGTAAGCATTGTAAGTTTGACAACCTATGGATAAGACCTTATATCATCCATGCCTACATGGGTCATAATGCATTTTTCCTCAAAGAATTGGATGGAACAGAGTTACCTGGTGGACTTGTGAATGGCAGGATGCTGAAACATTATTTTCCACATGAATAGAAGTGTTTATTGATAAAATCATTGTAAATATAATTTTCTTTAATGGTTTTTTTTTGGGTGACATATTATCATAATTTGAAGTCTGCAGAGAAGGACCTAAGCTCCTGATTAGAGTGCCACCATAGATACTACAACAACACAAAAGAAATCAGATGCATGAAGGTGTTGAAAGTAGAACATTCAAGGCTACTAGTAAAAGGTTCTTGGCACCTCACGCTAAGAGTGCCATCCCCAACTGGGGCCACTGTTAGGGTCCTATAATTTATAGGATCACAAGGTGATTGAATATTTTCTCTTAGACATATGAAATTGTAAATAATATTGCATGTTGCAAATGATTTCCCAAAAAAAATTAAATAAATTAAAAAAAATAAAAATGAAAAGAGGGTATGTTAGCCATCTATAATTTCTGTTATACCTAATGATGGCTAGAACAATTTGCAGCCTTCAAGAAACAATTTCAAGCTAATATGTTAGTTCTTGAAGCCTGGTTGTTCTCTCTATCCAAAGAAACCTACCTTCACTGATGTTTTCACTTAAAAATCTTCAAAGAAGCCTTGCATATTCAACAAGACTATTTCAAGCCTCCGTTTCCATCATTTCTCCTTTTTCCCCTCTATGACCTTCATTTACCATTCATTCCCCATAAAAACCCCTTAAGACCTTATAAATCATCTTTATTTTGGTCTTGAACCTCTTTTCCCCCCTATGAGAACCCTTCTCCAGGCTAAAAAAACCTTCATTTTGGCCTTAAAAACACTTTTTTATTACAACATGCCTTAAGCACCTTCCACGTAAGCCCTTAGACCCTTCTTCCACCATAAGACCCAGCGCCGTGACCAAGTGCCGAGCCCATTGGCTATTGCACTTTGCTCTTCCCTATTCCCACTTCCCATTTCTCCTCTTCCACCGATGGCAAATTCCCCGATTTGATCTCAGTCGTTAATCGTCCGCCAGATCCAACGCACATCGGTGAATCGCCCATCACAACTTCCCTTTTCCATCCCCTTCCCCCTATGCTTTCTCCGCCAATGTGCGCGGCCCCCGATTCAATCTCAGCTGTCAATCTCCCCAGATCCGATGGTCCGAACTCTTTCTGGGCCTTCCGCCCCTCTTCATCCTCCACACTTTGTGTCCCCCCAGAATTAATCTCAACCGTTGATCATCCAGATCCAACGGCCACCATTTATCCCACATCTCTAACCCCACCAATGGAACCTCCACTACACAACAATTTTTTTGACGCATTCGTCAGGCCCCACCACCCATTTAACCGCACAACTTCTTACCATCGCGCTCCCCTGTGGCCATCGATCTATTACCCCCAGATCGGATGGCTAACATTCATCTTCACGCCCATTTTACCCAAACTTGTCCATCACGCAATTTTAACGTGAAATGGGTGGTTTTGAGAGGACAAGTGTCAGCCTCCGACGCGTATCGCGTCCACCCTGCGTAAAACCACAAACCACCCCGGCCCCGTGCGAAAACCGCCTCTGGTTTTCCACCAAACCACCGATGCTCATTTCGTGCCACAAGCAAATTTAAACCTTGTTTTTCATGGTTTCCTCCATGGAAACCACTCCGCTGCATCCACCCTCTTCCGCACTGCTCCTCTACCCATTCCTAGCCTCTAAACGCAGTCTAAACCGCAAAAACGAAGGTTTTGTTTTAATGTTTTTGTTTTATGTGCAGGTCTTAAATGGCAGCCTGAAGTTTGTATGCCTTCCCACAACCAATTAAGTGGCTAATTGTCTCGGGATGATGATCCTTGGAGATAAAACAAACAAAGAAAGGGATCCATGGGATTTAGTTTAGATTTTGATCGATGATTCATGACCATCGATGCAGATGGTGAAACCCTCCAGCGCACAAAGAAAGTACCTGTCAGCAAATAATAAAAGTTTATGAAGAATAGTGAAGAGTATCAAAGTTTAAGATATAGGTTAAAGGTTACGGTCCAATCCCGAGGATCAAAAGACTTAACCTGCAGTTCAAAGAACGAAGCTGAAGATGATTAAAGGACAGATCAACAAGGCAAGCAACCTCGAACACATCAACACATAGCAGTTAATTCATCGAAATATCTGAAGCCACCTGTAGCCTGCTTTTCACCTACAAAGACACTTTGACAGTTATCACACTGAAAAAACATATTTTGACTGTCAGAACAGTTATTTTAAGACATGAGAAAGCCTTAAAACCCACTCTTTTCACCTACTTTATCCTCAGGAAGTAAAGACAGAGTTATTAAACAAAGAAGTAGTGCAACTCATTCCTACCCTAGGCCTTGCGTGGTTTTCAAGGCTAGGAATGCATTTACTCTGTAATTAATAACATTTTGAACCCTAAAAAGAGTTCCATGTCCTCATTATTCTATAAATACTCTATGAGGAGCTCTTTGTTAAGGGTTGGTTGCTGGCATTCAAACTCTTTGAAGTTGTACATAGTCTGGCTGAAGATTAAGAAGAAATTGAATTATTGGAAGATTGATGATGTTTTGACATGTTTTGTTAATGAGAAGGCTCTATCATTGGATCCTTAAGCATGGCTGTTGGTGATGTATTCTAATCTGTTAATGTTTTTTCCTGTTTTCCATTCTATTTCATCATATCTTACTACAGTAGAGTAAAAATTTTAGACTAAGAAATGTCCCCTAGAAGCACCTTAGACCTGTTTACTCTCCATTGTTTTATGTTTTCCTCTGCTGAGGCATTCTAGAGAATTATTAATTGCTCTCTTGAACCCTTATGATTTTTTATTTCAGAAATAGTTCAAACATTTGGTCTCAAGAATGATTTATGGTTTTCCCTACTTACTTGCTACCACTTGAAAATTGTTTCTGAATTCTCCCTTTAAAGTACCATTGTTTACAATCTGCCAAAGAGGTCTGTTTTGATCATACCCTTTTTTCTTGCTGAGATAATTGTTTTGAAGGTATTTATAATTGTAATAAGAGATGTTTAGGCATTCCCTCTTTAATGATATAGTTATTTGTGAATATTTTATGTTTTCTAAATTCCTTGAAGGTGAAATCTTTGGATGAAATAGAGCGTTCCTCGACTCCTATATTTCATTTGAAAAGTTTGTCTTGAAATTATTATTTGCTGAAGTGTGGTTTCTAGAATTTATGGTTAACCCTGTCTATGGAATGCCTCTTCATGTTCAGATAATGTTTTAAGTCCCTTTGTTGAGAAGTACATATAATTAAGGATTCTTAATTGCCCTTAGTTCTACTTCTCCTTCTAAATCCTTAATGTCCATTTCATTTCACCCACCAAACCCAAGATCCACTGGCCAAGTTAGATTTTCCCTTTGATATCCCATATCCATTGATTGAGCTTGTTATAACTTCTTCTTGACTCCTTTGCCCAATGGCTCTGACATTTCCCCTTTCTATCTATGCTTCCTAGATCATTCATGTCCAACCAACCAAACCCACACAATCAAACAAACTCATGCTTCATAACTAGCCTAAAATCAACTCTTAAAATCAAACAAGCTCACATCATTGCAAATAATTGAGAGATCCCTCTCTGAGACTAGGAAGGCTAGGTCCTAGAGCTTTAAAGACTGGTTTTGATGTTGCCTTGTCATTTGGTTTGCCAATAAGCCAAATCATAGGACCCCAACATTTTGGCGATCACGGTGGGAATTCTGAGTACATAATAGCCTAGAAAACTCTTGTAGACTCATTAGTCCTTAAATAACCATAGAAACTCAGAAAACCCCAAAAAAATTTCAGATTGGCCTTCATAATAAACATTGGTGGTGGACCATAGAATATTTTACCTCCAAAAGAGCTAAAAATTTCCACCTGGTGACTCCACTGGCCTCCAGTAGGCCTATTACTTTACCAGTCCTTGTAAACTCCCCTGGGAATGCACTGAGCAATCCCAATCATGTTGACGGTGGACAGCAAAGTTCAAAATCTTTCACCTGGCGACTCCACAATCCCAAAAGACCTAATGATTCCACTGGAAGAAGTATCTAAACTGGTTGAAAAGATGCAGTGACCTATTTATAATTAACAAACATAGAATCAGGTATGGACAGATAAACTAAACTAAACACGTTATTGGACCTAATTGGTGAAATCGTGTACATAATTGATAAGAAACTGGAAATGCATGAGGCTGATACAGACGTTGATTATCCAGAGCAACCCATGATTTATCCTGATAAAAAACAAACTCAACCACTACAAGACATAAACAACAAACAAAATATGTATAATGAGCAGGATTACAAAGAGAACAATGAAGAAGGTTGTCAAGAAAGTCCCAACAACCTACCTTTATCTTCTATTGCGCTGTTAAGAGAAATTTACAACCAAAATGCAAATGCAAAAAGTGAGCAGTGCTTTGAGGAAACAATAAGCCTCCTAGAAAACACAGAACCTGAAATAGAAGAAAAATCAACACATACAGGGACTCTCCCTCTATGTTATAACTCATTTCAGATTTTAAAAGGAGAGTGGCATCCTGACATTATAATAGAAACAAAACATGAGCCTCAAATTAACTATCACAGAGATCAAGAAGAGCTGTTTGAGAGCGAGAAAGATCTGGAAATAGAAGAAAATCCTCAAATTTTCCCTGCAAGCACAAGTAAAGATTCACTAGGAGAGGCTCAAGAAGGTATCTAGCCTCAAAATCAGTCAACACAAGAGAAAGAGGACTGTTGTACTTCTTTCCAAAGAAAAATAAAAATTCCTCCTCTTTTGACAGAAGAAGAAATTGATCAAATATTAAACAAACAACCAGCCTCCAAACCTTCATTTGAACAAAACACTTCTGCTCATCTACCTATTAAACCTTGTTGTCTTTAACCATAAAATAAACTTGTAGAAAAACTTAAAGAAAAACAAACCGATAACCCAATATGTTTGATTGGTGAGATTGTTTATACTAATGATTTTCAAATTTTTTATCAGTCTGATGATGATGATGAGCTTCAAGCAGAAACTAATCATGCAGGGAAACCAGCAGTTGATTGGTATCATGAACTTCGCTATCATCAGCTTGAAAGCTGCAATCAACCAATCCAATCCATCAGAAATAGCTTTCACATAATTGGGAGTCAGCAATCTATCAGTTGCGATGATGAGGTTGAGAAGAAAGAGGAATTTCTTGAGCAAGTTGAAGATAAGGAGCCTTCTCCTGAAAGGGTTGAGGTAATAAAAGATACCCCTGCTCAAGAATATGATGATTTCTTCACAGAGTACAGTCCATTGAATCAGAGCATACCAAGACTATAAGAGGACAACACTGCAATATATGATGAGTCCTCCAGTTCAGATGATAATGAAGATGAGGAAGAATTTATTTCTCAAGAGAATCTTAAGCTTGATCCAGTGGAGAAAAAAGTAAGCCTGGTTGAAACCTATCTTCCAAATATTCATAACCAAGAATTATTTCAATATCCCTTTGCTCATTTCTTGAAGACATTTGAAGAAAGGATAAAGGTTGTTAGGAGCAGTGTATTACCAGAGGCAAGAAGATTTTTTAGCACTGCTGCTAAAGAACAAGGGAAATGGGAGTGGCCCTGTTTGTCCAGCATGCTCAAGGAGATGAGCAAAGACCAATCATGGAACCATTTACTTGACTGGATATATTGGAAAAGGAATTTCATCAGCTAAATATGTAAATTTTCCAGGTTAGATTAGGTTAGATAGGAAATCAAATAAACTCGGCATGTGAGCATTTAGTTAGTTTTTGTTTTTTCTTTGAAAAAGAATGAAAAATAGAAAAAGAAAAAGAGGGCAGATTAAAAGAAGAAATGTACAACCCCATACTAAAAAAGAGAAGAAGAATCTGAAAGTGTGCAAGCTTAAATGCCACTACTAAAAGAAAACAATGTTATTTAGTCATACAGCCTAATCATGACTAGATAGATTTCAATTTACTGCTGATAGGTTAGTGAAGAAGATTTGCCAAACTGTTTAATCTTGGCTTATCAGTAGAATAGATTAGGATAGAAGAGAGAATGGTTCAAACATGCTCAAAATCTGAACCAAAGAAAAGAAAGAAAAATATGGCTCTAAATAGATCAAAACTTGAGCCAAGAAGAAAGAAGGATGTCTTTTATTTTCAGATCTTAAGCCTTGATAGTTTTATTTTAATTTTCTGCAAATAAAATTCTATGTGCAGCTGGTTTCTTATGCCATAGACACTACAGCAAATCAGACTATTTAATCCTGGTTTGTCTATGTTTAAATTTCTGTTTTAGAATGAAGAGAATGCAGATCTGTCAAACAGCGTAGTCTTGACAAAAAGTAGATTAGGTAGAGAAGCTTTAGAGTCCAACTGTTTAATCTAGACTCTTGGAAGAAATAAGGGTAGCATTAGATAGTTTTATCTTTCTATTTTCAAAAATAATATGTAAAAGAGATGCCAGTCCAAGTGCACTCAAGAGAATAAAAAATGTTAGGACAAGTAGTTTTGGGTAGGTAGAGATGTGGTTTAAAGAAATTTCATGCTGCAGGTCATTGGAAGAATTACCAAAATGCACAGAACTTCAGCAAGAAAACAAAGAGATTGTGCCCAATGGATGAGGCACTGGTCTGCTAAAAGCCAGAGATTGATAAACTGAGGTTCTGGACACCTAAAAAGACATATGTCCTCCCCAAGTGGAGCCACTATTAGCCATCTATAATTTATGTTATACCTAATGATGGCTAGAATAGTTTGCAGCCTTCAAGAAACAATTTCAAGCTAATATGTTAGTTCTTGAAGCCTGGTTGTTCTCTCTGTCCAAAGAAACCTACCTTCACTGATGTTTTCACTTCAAAATATTCAAAGAAGCCATGCTGATTCAACAACACTATTTCAAGCCTCCATTTCCATCATTTCTCCTTTTTCCCCTCTATGAACTTCATTTACCATTCATTCCCCATCAAAACCCCTTAATACCTTATAAATCATCTTTATTTTGGTCTTGAACCTCTTTTTCCCCCTATCAAAACCCTTCTTCAGGCTAAAAAAAACTTCATTTTGGCCTTAAAAACACTCTTTTAACACAACATGCCTTAAGCACCTTTCGCGTAAGCCCTTAGCCCCTTCTTCTACCATAAGACCCAGCGTCGTGACCAAGCACCGAGCCCATCGACCATCGAACTTCACTCTCCCCTATTCCCACTTCCCATTTCTCCTCTTCTGCCAATGGAAAATTACCCGATTTGATCCCAACCATTAATCGTCCGCTAGATCCAACGGCCATTGGCGAATCGCCCGTCGCAACTTCCCTTTTCCATCCCCTTCCCCCTATGCTTTCTCCACCGATGTGCGCAGCCCCCGATTCAA
The DNA here is from genome assembly GCA_034641835.2 of Pinus albicaulis. Classification (NCBI taxonomy): domain Eukaryota; kingdom Viridiplantae; phylum Streptophyta; class Pinopsida; order Pinales; family Pinaceae; genus Pinus; species Pinus albicaulis. The sequence goes on along the minus strand of CM076583.1, from coordinate 1,109,687,010 downwards.
TCTCAGCCATTGATCTCCCCAGATCTGACAGTCCAAACTCTTTCCGGGCCTTCCGCCCCTCTTCACCCTCCACACATTGTGTCCCCCCAAAATTAATCTCAACCGTTGATCATCCAGATCCAACGACCACCATTGATCCCACAGCTCTAACCCCGCCAATGGCACCTCTGCTACATGACAATTTTGCTGACAGATTCATCAAGCCCCACCACCCATTTAACCACACAACTTCTCACCATCGCGCTCCCCTGTGGCCGTCGATATATTACCCCCAGATCGGACGACTAACATTCATCTTTGCGCCCATTTTACGCAAACTCGTCCATCACGCAATTTTAATGCGAAATGGGTGGTTTTGAGAGGACACGTGTCAGCCTCCGACGCGTATCACGTCCACCTTGCGTAAAACCACAAACCGCCCCGACCCCGTGCGAAAACTGCCTCCAGTTTTTCGCCAAACCACCGATTCTCATTTCGCGCCACAAGTAAATTTAAACCTTGTTTTTCATGGTTTCCTCCATGGAATCCACTCAGCTGCATCCACCTTCTTCCGCACTTCTCCTTCACCCATTCCTAGCCTCTGAACGTAGTCTAAACCACAAAAACGCAGATTTTGTTTTAATGTTTTTGTTTTATGTGCAGGTTTTAAATGGTGGCCTGAAGTTTGTAGGCCCTCCCACAGCCAATTAAGTGGCTAATTGTCTCGAGATGACGGTCCTTGGAGATAAAACAAACAAACAAAGGGATCCATGGGATTTAGTTCAGATTTTGATTGATGATTCATGACCATCGATGCAGACCGTGAAACCCTCCAGCGCACAAAGAAAGTACCTGTCAGGAAACAATAAATGTTTATGAAGAACAGTGAAGAGTATCAGAGTTTAAGATAAAGGTTAAAGGCTACAATCCAATCTCAAGGATCAAAAGACTTAACCTGCAGTTCAAAGAACGAAGCTGAAGATGATTAAAGGACAGATCAATAAGGAAAGCAGCCTCGAACATGTCAACACAGAGCAGTTAATTCATCGAAATATCTAAAGTTACCTGTAGCCTGCTTTTCACCTACAAAGACACTTTGATAGTTATCACACTGATAGAACATATTTTGACTGTCAGAATAGTTATTTTAAGACATGAGAAACCCTTAAAACCCACTCTTTTCACCTACTTTATCCTCAGGAAGTAAAGACAGAGTTATTAAACAAAGAAGTAGTGAAACTCATTCCTACCCTAGGGCTTGCGTGGTTTTCAAGGCTAGGAATGCATTTACTCTATAATTAATAACATTTTGAACCCTAAAAAGAGTTCCACCTCCTCATTCTTCTATAAATACTCTATGAGGAGCTCTTTGTTAAGGGTTGGTTGCTGGCATTCAAAATATTTGAAGTTTTACATAGTCTGGGTGAAGATTAAGAAGAAATTGAAGTATTGGAAGATTGATGATGTTTTGACATGTTTTTTTAATGAGAAGGCTCTATCATTGGATCCCTGAGCATGGCTGTTGGTGATGTATTCTAATCTGTTAATGTTTTTTCCTGTTTTCCATTCTGTTTCATCATTTCTTACTACAGTAGAGTAAAAATTTTAGGCTAAGAAATGTCTCCTAGAAGCACCTTAGACATGTTTACTCTCCATTGTTTTATGTTTTCCTCTACTAAGGCATTCTAGAGAATTATTAATTGCTCTCTTGAACCCTTATGCTTGTTTATTTCAGAAATAGTTTGAACAGTTGGTCTCAAGAATGATTTATGGTTTTCCCTGCTTACTTGCTGCCACTTGAAAACTGTTTTTGAAGTCTTCCTTTAAAGTACCATTGTTTACAGTCTGCCAAAGAGGTCTGTTTTGATCATACCCTTTGTTCTTGCTGAGATAATTGTTTTGAAGGTCTTTATAATTGTAATCAGAGATGTTTAGGCGTTCCCTCTTCAATGATACAGTTATTTGTGAATCTTTTATTTTTTCTAAATTCCTTGAAGGTGAAATCTTTGGATGAAATAGAGCATTCCTCGACTCCTAGATTTCATTTGAAATTGTTTTCTTGAAATTATTATTTGCTGAAGTGTGGTTTCTAGAATTTATGTTTAGGCCTGTCTATGGAATGCCTCTTCATGTTCAGATAATGTTTTAAGTCCCTTTGTTGAGAAGTACATATAATTAAGGATTCTTAATTGCCCTTAGTTCTACTTCTCCTTTTAAATCCTTAATGTCCATTTCATTTCACCCACAAAACCCAAGATCCACTGGCCAAGTTAGATTTGCCCTTTGATATCCCATATCCATTGATTGAGCTTGTTATAACTTCTTCTTGAATCCTTTGCCCAATGGCTCTGACATTTCCCTTTTCTATCTATGCTTTCTAGATGATTCATGTCCAACCAACCAAACCCAAACAATCAAACAAACTCATGCTACATAACTAGCCTAAAATCAACTCTTAAAATCAAACAAGCTCACAACATTGCAAATAATTGAGAGATCCCTCTCTGAGACTAGGAAGGCTAGGTCCTAGAGCTCTAAAGACTGGTTTTGATGTTGCCTTGTCATTTGGTTTGCCAATCAACCAAATCACAGGACCCCAACGGGGTATTTGAAAAGAAAAAATATAATAAATAAAAACAAAAGAAAAGAAAAAGAAAAAAAATAGAGAAATAATAAAAATAAAGATGAAAGAACCCCATGAAAAAACAAAAAATATAACTGAAAGTGATGCAAATTTAAATGCCACTACTTGATAGAGAGTTTGATATTTTAGGAATAAATTGAATGTTGTGTGCAACTTGTTTAAAATGCCACAACCCTGAGTCATTGCTTAGATCATACAGTGTAATCATGATCAAACAATTTTCAATTTATGTTAATTAGATTAGTGAACAATTTAGCCAAATTGTGTAATCTTGGCTAATGATAGTTAGGTAGATGAATAATTTGATTCAATTGTTTCAGATGAATCAATACAAAAAATGATAGATATGAGTATATTAGGTGTGTTTCTCCTCAAAGAAAATAAAATAGGGTCTGCACATCTAAATTCACCCTTGATTAGTCAAAATTAGTCTTAGGATTAGAAGAAAATTGAGTACAAGATGGGTCAAAGCATAAAATGTGGTTATTTTTACATAAAAGTTTCATTAGTGCACTTGTATCCAAAGTTTGAGAAACATTATAACATATGTGTAATTAGCCTAATGTTTGAGTTCATTATGATTTTATCCTAAGTTCGGGGTATTATCTACTTCAACCCAAGTCTTCCACATATGTAATAAAGTTTAAAAAAAGGACAAAAGGTGTTTGTTGCATATGGTAAAGTGTGCCCTCCAAAACAATGGTTTGATCAATTCTCCGCCAGATCAACAATTGAAAGTGCTTTTCATCCCCCCCTTGCCATCATACCTTTATCGGCGGGGGGGTCTGAAAAGTGGTTTCCTCCCCGCTAACCCCACCCATACGTGTCTCCACCACGAAATTTCGCACTCCCCCCCTCATAAAACACTTACTGCTTAGACCCCCCCTCTGAAATCCGCCGACCCTCTGTCCTTTCCTGCCAACTTTCCCACGTGCTCCCCTCCACTCATATCCTGACACCTGTCCATGTCGGTTACCCCATTAAATTTTTTCCCAGGATCACCGTTTGAATGTGACAATATCCCCGCGCCTCCAACGAGACTATAAAACCGCCATAAAAACTCCTTCTACGCAACATTTTAACTCCTTTTTCTCACTGATTTCTCATTTCACCATCATTTTTAAAATTGTGCCTACACAGTAAGCTTCCACAGTCGACCAAGGAACTGATCAAGCACAGGTAAAAGACACTATTGACACCTATAGATCATTGATTGACATAATTCCTGGTATTTCTTCACCATTACCTCCCTATTCCTACAATTAGAATTAGCAAAATGCCTCCTAAGAAGAATAATAATGATGATCCAATCAACCTAATGCTCCCTCTTGGTGTCGATCTTGATCTATATTCCCCTTGTAGATAGGGATTACAAAATCACAGAGACCAAATGCGAATGTTATCTCTTCAAGTTATATTTCTAGTTCGAATACAATTTCATTGATCAAACTAATGAAATTGGACTCTGGAAGTCCAATTTACCCTTCTACATTTTCCCTTGGACCTATCATTTAGCCGATTTTATTAGAAAGTGCCATGCATGCTATTTTCCCAACCAGAGAGCCATTGTAGCCCGAAGTGGGGAAGTTTTTTTCACCATCACCCCTGAAACCATAAATAAGATGATGCAGGTCCCCCAGATAGAATCTATCACCCCTTTTTCAGTAGAAGCTTTGAATGATTTGTACCAAAATTTAGATTTCTACAAGAGGGCCAAAATTTTAGAGATTTTTCTACCTGAAAATGCCCAATTTCCCAAGAAGAATCCACCTTATTCTGCATCCATGTCTCCTTACCAAGCCAAACAAATTATTTATGTTCTTTCATGTCTGTTAGGATATTATTCTGATGAATGGGTAGATGAGCCAATCCTAGGTTTTTTTTCAATTTTCTCTACTGATCAAAAGCCCTATGTCGTGTTTTATTTCAATTGATTTATTGCTGACGACATACATGAAAAATTCCTAAAGTTACCAACTGAAGGAATGATCAAGTATGCCTCCATTTTTTCCTACATTTTCATATATTATTAGGCAGGCAAGTTTCCATGATCACTGCAGAAATTAGATGAAGAAGGAAACCCACAGTCTGTAATTTTCTATACTTCTTTGGAGAGAAAAGGTTTAGATGAGTACACTTTCAAAGATTACATAGAGAAGTTCATTAATCCAGTCATGAGTTTGTTGACCAGTAATTCAAAGCCAAGAATTAGTGATGAGATTAACAAGATTTGCACCTAAATGAGCAAGCCAAAACAAGAGATTGGTACCTCTATAAGAACTACACATAAATAAGAGTGTATGGGTGTGAGCTACCACCATACAAACTACCTAAATACCTCACAATGAGAGTATTTTCTCTTGAGTACATAAGATAGATAATTAATGCTGATCAGATACATTTTGTTTCAGCCAAAAAGAAGTCGCAGTTCAGAATAAAGACACTGGTTGGTCCCTTTATTTGTAACAACAGGGCAGCTGGTGAAGAAGAAGATAAACTCCTGAAACAAATTAATCTCACTTTGAGCTTCACATGGTATTATGACCCATTTGGCCTAGTCTCCAAGTTGAGGGTGGAACAACAAACCACTCCTTATGTGCACACACAAAGGCCAGAGATTGAAAGGTGTATGAATGAGTTGGAATGGACAGAGAACACCTTACATGAAGCACATGAGCAACTCATGTCCACTTCTACTCTACAGATTCCTACTCCTCAAGAGATGACAAAGAAGAGACAAAGAGAGGAAGGATGCCCTTCAGTTGTAGGAATCTCATCAAAGGAATTCGAGATAATCTACAAAAAGAAAACTAAAAGGAGTCCTAACACAAATTTGGAAAAAAAATCAGAACAAGAAGCCACTATAGTCATTAAAGAGCCACTCTCTTCTGCACAATTAGGTAGAAAATTCACAGGTTCCATAGCAGCATCATCAATGTCACAATATCATCATGACCTAGCCCAAAAATTTGGGCTAATTCAGGGAGATAAAAAGAAAAGTATTTTTGAAAAATACAAAGAGATAAAGCTCAAGAATGAGATCCTCAAAGGCAACACCTACACTCAATTCTGGAAACAAATTTCTAGTGCTCAAAGAAGGCTTCTATCAGCCTTTGATACAAATAAGGAAAGAATGAAAATGGCATTCTTACAAGCTCAGATTCCACATCCATAGATAGCTGCTGACTACAAGAAGACCTCCTTTGAATTTGATACAAAGAAATTCATCCCATCGACCATATGGAGATGCATAAGAAAACTAGAGAGATTATTTTTTCCACTTTGACTAACACTTCTATGAATGCTTCAAAGTTGCAGGTGTCTCTTACAAAGGTTCAAACTTGTTGGCTCCCTGTGATTTGCAAGATAGGAAAGAACAAACACTACAGGGGCCACATTAGAACCACTTTGAAATCCTAGGACCTAGCCTTCCTGGATTAAGAGAGGGATCTCTCTATGTATGTGTTTATAGATGATATTTCTTTGTACTCTTGTTTTATGATATTAGGCTAGTTATGAACTTCTAAGGACTTGTTTGTTCTGGTTGATTAATTGATAGGTTGACATATCTGTGGTGTGATTAATTGAGGGGGTGTTTCAGCTGAATAGATAGACCATGAGAAAACATTAATCCATTGGGCTATGGAGTCATAAAAGGATTTAATTGTTCATCAACGCTGCAAGGGTTTTCATAGGGCAAGCTAACTATATCAAGTGGATCTCTTAGATTAGTTATGATATGAAATAACAATAAGTTGTGAAGGCAGTAAAACTATAGTCAGTTAAGAATCTTGTAGCTCTACTTCAACAAGAAAAGCATTTTAGGTAACTGTTTGAGGCAAACCAAAGGACAGGGCATACCATATACT